>CAJQZJ010032004.1:7654745-7700841 GCA_907164525.1 Lophiomys imhausi | reverse complement strand
ACCCTACCCTAACCCTATTAACCCTTACACAACCCTACCCTAACCCTTTTGAAAGGATATTAAGGCCATGGGTCCTTGAGGGCAAACGGGCAAACTTATCAGCCTTCTTTCTGCAGGCACATCTCAAATAGAAATCAGCAGTCTGGCTCTGGCATTGTTATGGCAGCCTCTGTTGGTCTCAATTCAGTTTAGGTTTGAGGCTTTCCCCTCAGGCTCAGGGCCTAGTGTCGCTCACTGGCTTGTGCAGCCGGCCTGCTTGCTGCTTCAACTGCTCACCTCGGGGCCAGCTTCAGTCAGCCCCAAGTGTCCAGGGACACCTCAGGCTTGTCAGGGCAGCTGCTGCACCACACGGCTTAGTCTTTGGCATGGAGGCCTTGCCAGGGTCATTAGCTTGTCTGGGCCTCTGTCATGTCCTCACACGATAGGGTTAGTTACCCTCAGGCCTGTTTTTGAGGCCTCTGCTGCAGTCTCAGAGCTCTGCTTGCCTCCTTGCACCTCATTCACTCTCTCAGCCCGTGGACGGATGTCTTCAGTGCCCAGTTTTCACGAACTTTCTCTCAGCAGGTTCTGTGTCTGCCGGCCTTCTTGGGCTGGGTCTTATTGCTTCGGGGCTGGTGTGGCCTAAGGTGATTCAGACCTTGCTGTCTCTTCGCATGCTCCTCTCTATCTCTCTGGCTTAAATAGGGTGTGGTGTAACCGAGTATTTTTATTTATAACCACACCTATCTAGGAACACCTAACTAACCCTATTTTTAATATCCTTAAAATGTTATTAATATTCTTAGTGTAGGTCTATGCAGGATAACTTGATTTGCAGCAGTCCCATTCAATCTTGGTGTCCACTGGGCCTAATATTGCCAGTTTGCAAGGCCAACTTATTTCAACCACCAAATCGTGGCCAGCTTATGAAGTCAATCTGTTCCAGCTTCCAAACTCTGCTTGCTCACTTTGCTGTCAGTTGGGGCTAACCTGGGCTGGTTTATTTCACATCAGTCTGTTCCAACTGTCAAACTGAGAGCAGCAGCTCTGGCAGCTTCTAAACTCTGCTTGCTCTTCCACTGCTCTTGAGCCCCAAGAGAGCCGCCTTTAAGAAACTATCTCTCCAGCAGTCCCGTTCTTCTTTCAGCAACCAACATCCTCCAGTTTCTTAGCCACGGCCCTCCAACAAAGCAATTCACACAACTATAGTCTCAACGGCGCTCTGTCCATTTCAGCAAGCCAAAGGGACACTAAGCTTTCTATGTTGCCAGATGCCAAGCTGAACGGCACACTAATTCACTAAAGAGTCTAACTTCTACCTCAGTGTGGTTCTCGGCGTAACTCATAGTTTGAGAGCTCAGTCCTTGGCCACACCCCTCCACGGAGTACTCTCTGAGGTCTCTGCAAAGGTACCAGAGCCCAGGCTTCAATTAAGCTCCACCCATTTCAGCTCCACTCAACATCTCTGAAGAGAGGCAGTGACCACGAGCTCTTTTGCTCAGTTTCCCGGGTTTTCCTTCTTTTGCACAGGACTGTATTCCAAAAGCCCTTACTAAATTCACCAAAGAACTCCCATTACATCCTCACTAGTGAGACAACACCAGGGTGAAATGGTCCCCAACAACCTGCTGTACCTCAGCTTTGTGTCTGTATTGTTGGAAAGGTCATCTCTGAGATAAGAGGGTATGTACATGACACCCATCTTTCTGTTGGTGACTTCAACTTAAACAGATGAACTGTTGAAGACTGAAGATCAAAGGCCTGTAATAGCAGTATCTCTTGATGAGGCTATGTGTGGGTTGGTCATTCTGTAACTCTGACAGTCCTAGTCAACACTCCAGGACATTCCTATCTTGAAACCTCTCTTCCATTCTTGGGAGTTATTGCTCACTGTTCCATAGTAAATCTATTATTGGCTATACTAAAATGAAGAAGGGGAAAAGGATGAATCTAATAATTTATAGAGACAGGGCAAGTTCACAAGAGTGATGCTGGACTCATCCTTTTTCTCTTTGCCACTCAATGGAGACTAGCATTCCGTGAATACTAATCACAGGCAGTCGAGATGTAGTCATGCACCTGCCTGGCAGTCCAGCTTCAGAGCCCAGAATTTCTTTTGAAGAATTCTGGAGCAAATCATATATCATAGACAGGTCTCTCTAGATTTTCTATCACTGGCATATTAGTAACTGGCTGGTAGCAGAGGACATGCAAATAACAATACAGCAGCAATCTGTTGAGAGCAAGCACATCAGCCCAAAGAAAAGCAAGAATCTGCCGTACAGCCTCATCAAGACACTACAAACAACCTTGCCGGCTGAGTACTGGACAGTTAAGAGAATACATCACTGGAAACAGAGATTCAGGTTGGAATGCTGGGTTTGAGTTCCAGCCCCATTACTACATGTGTAACCTTTATCAGTTATTAAACCTCTCTGACTCAATTTCCTTCCTCACTTACAAAATGAAGGTAATTACATGTACAGTATGGTGCACAATAACAGCTACTTAATCTTTTGCAACAATTATTTATTTTTAAACACAAGATAAATTTATCATAGTTGCATCTGTACACCACATGACTACACAGACCCTCGAGATCCCATCAGGTCCTGGGAGGTTAGAGACAGCTAGGACAAAGCGAATATAATCTCCCTGTCCAATGGATAACTAGTAATTCCCAAAACAGGCCAAGGGAGATGTGGTTTCAGAGTAGCCTACTAACACCCTGACATCTGTTTTACATACAGTGTTATGTAACTTAGCTCTTCAGGTGGCTATGGAAGAATGGAAAGATAATTTTTCCAGTATAAGAAGAATGATATGCTTAGGACAGATCGTATCATTAATTTTTATTCCTCAGAAGATTCTGAAAAGAGAAGCTACACAGAGTGAGATAATATACTACAACAAGGACATGTGAAGACAATTGATGAGAACAGGACTTAGAGGCGAGATTCATGAAGAGTATGTTTTTCAAATATTTCAAGAAATATGTGCAAATGCCTCAAATAGAGCAAATGGGCTTTAAGACAGAAATCAATAAAAACCTTTGTAGAGTTCATTTAGTCACATGTAAAGAAAAAATGTGCCCTCGACCCCACATTAGTTCCCCACAAAAATGAATGGCTTCAGAAAATATCCACGTTCCTGCTTCCTAAGAAGGAACTATTTGTGAATTAGCTGACATTGTATAGAATAAAGATGCTCTATAAAAGCTTTCAGACTCAAGGATTATAAATAAGGCAACATTGGAGATAGCATTGTTAATGCATGTTTTATTTGGGGTTCATGAAAGAAATCCCACTTACCCATATCAGAGTCACCTCCACCAGAGGAGTTCAACTTACGAAAAATTTCCTGCTTCTTTGATTTTACCATGGGTGATGTGCTTTCAAGCTTGGTGAAGAATGAAGGCAAGTAGCTTATGCTTCCTGGTGATCGGGAATCACTCCTGTCAGGAATAGAGTTCAGTTTGCTATAGCCATACACTCAGAACCTTGGACACATTCCTTTTAATAATGGGCACAGAGCACTTAGAAAACTACTGCCTCCCATTCTGGGTCACTTACAACCTACAAAACAGGGTTGTCTGTGACCATAAACTCATTAGGAAATAGTCTACTGCTTTTTAGCTCTGAAAAATGAAGTGGAAAAATTAGGATTAAATTGGAGGTGATCTACAGTACCATCTGTTTATTTGTTTTAGACAGAGCCTCATTATGTAGCTCTGACTGTTGTGGAACTCACTCTAAAGACCACAAAAGTCTTGAACTCACAGAGATCTGCCTGCCTCTGCCTCCCTAGTACTGGGATTAAAGGTGTGCCACCATGCCTGGCTAATCTACAGCACAAATTCTTAAAGAACAAAATGGTGAAGTAGTAATTAGAAAACTTAGAAACAGCTCATCAAGTTTTTTGTTTTGTTTTTTTGCTTAACATTACAAACTATGGTTATATAAACTAGGAACTGAGTTACTAGCAACATTCTCTTTAAGTACACTAGTTGTAACTAGTAGCACACCTACCTGTAAAATAGCAAAAGCTCATGCCTAGCCAATCATTAGTTGGACTTTAGCAAAATAGCTGCAGTATCTACATAAAATGGTCTAACTATTATAACCATTTTAAGACAAACAACAAAGGAGGTGAGTTTTAATACAAAGGGCCCCGTATTTCACTGGTAGCTTCCTATACTCATAAAGTTTAAGAAGCTTCCCTAACAGAGATGGTAACAACATATCATTGACAACCCTATCTAGTCAGCTGTATTCATTTACCACTAAAACACAATAACACTATTTAGGAACAAAGACAAAAGAGGAAAATGTGGTCCCTGTATATAAAAGTTCAAATTGGAAAAACATGAATGTATGATTTTCTTCATTTCGCTGAAGGTAATAACATATATAATGTTGCCTGCAAATGTGTGTAATACATCCTCAGAAACTGACCAGCAGTCTAGAGTGAGACAGGCCTGTTTCAAAACTAGAGTTTCCTCTCCCTACCAGTCTTAGACACCATCAAATCATGTATTTGCCTTTCAGGTATTAATACCAAGAAACAAGCGTGATTTTGAAGAAAAGGAACTCAGAGAACATAACATAGAGTGAGACAGCAGGAAACTAAGCCTGTAAGCCTGGTCTTGAAGGAACACAAATGTCACGTTAGTGACTAAGTGCTTTACACAGTGTGTCTTAGTCTACTTACTTTAGTAAGGTATAGAGCACTTAGACAGGACAAATGAAGTACCAGTAGTCAGTTACTGAGGTCAAGGTTGGGATAACTGTCTACAGTCCACAATACCTGATATAGGATAAATACTCAAACATTGGCTGAACCACTGCCACCTGCTGCCCCAAAGTTAGTTTTTGATAAAGGTCTAGAAAGATTAACTTGTATGAATGAGGAAGATTTTCTAACTTATTTACATGTGATGTTTTTATAGTGGTATTAGCCAAAGTAGTACTATTATTCAGTAGCATAAGCTCATGAGGAAAAAAGTTCGCAGAGCCTTATCCTGTTATAAAAACCAAAAAGATAAAAGAGGCAGTGACTTTAGTAAAGCCTTAGGCATAGACAGCCTGCCCCTCCCAGGAGCAGAAACACCTGTGCATCCTCACCTTTGCTCGGAAGGCTCCACTCCCCTTTGTGACAAGAGCAGCATGCTGTCCTGCTTCTCATGCACAGCAGGACCTTGGGGTGGGGAGATGGGCTCATAGGGTTCTGATGGGAGATGACTCCTCTCTGGAGATTTCCCAGGCCTGCTAGGGTAGAAAATGTAGTATTTAGGCTGTACTCTAGAGCCATTTCTGGTTCAACGTCTACATTTACTATTATAGCTACATATAATTTTATAAATGTATTTGGTATTTCTTTCCCCAATCAATCCTACCCTGTTATTAAAATGTAAACTTTAATCTTACATCTATCAATACCCACTCGCAGAAGAAAAAGCCTGATTTATCTTCATGTGTTGTCCTTTTCAGCTTAACCCTTAGTTTACATATTTTACCTTTATATACTATAATTCAATCACTTATATGTATTTTTTCAATTTAAAAGAAGCACACATATCTTCCTACCTCTTCTCCCCAGTTATCAGCCATTTCTATATAGCTCATGATCCATGTCCTATTCTGAAACTGCAGGACTCCCGTAGGTATGGATCAGTGTTAGGCCACTTCCCTAGACTCATTTACATTCCCAGAACTATGACAGCAAAATGGATTATGTAAACATTTTAAATGACAAAATCAGGTAATTTTACTTAGAGTAATAAAAAGAAATTAACCCTCCTCATTCAGACTCACAGATGTAGGTTATAAGTAGAGAAGGCGATTGGAATCCCTCTTCATAAATGTCATCAACTGTTCCAGATTCATTACACAGTAGTTTTCTGCCTCATTTATTATTTGGTTTTTTGTTTCTTTATGTACTTATGGTGTGTGTATTTTATTGTTTTTCAGGCTAATCTAAAAGGAACTCGGTTCTCTACATGTCTTCCTGCTCCACCTTCTGAAGGATTAAAGCCAACCTTCTGTTCTTGATAACTCCATTTTTCCTTTTTAAAAGAGAAAACTATGAGCTGGGTGTAGTGGTACACACCTTTAATCCCAGCACTCAGGAGGCAGTAGTAGCCTGGTCTACAGTCAGTTCCAGGACAGTGAGAGCTATATACAAAGATCCTGTCTCAAAAGACACCCAGCCCCCAAAAAGGACACTAAGCATGCTTTTATCTTTAGGATCATTAAGCCTCTGAAATAGTCCAGTATAACTTTGGATGTGAGGGATGGGGGAGGGGTGGGAGAGACTAATAAAACCAAAAACAGTTGGCCACTCACTGCATTAAGGATACACAGAAGTATACTGTGAGGTTTTCTACTTTGTTTAGAGCCAGAGTCTCTACACAGCCCTGGCTGTCCTGGACTCACTCTGTAGACCAGGCTGGCCTAAAGATCACAGATATCGTCCTGCCTTTGTCTCCAAGTGCCGGCCTTAAAGGCGTGTAATAGTGGCTTGAAGACCAGCCAACTTCTTTTTTGAGACAGGGTCCATAAGCTGCCTGCCTCTGTCCTGAGTGCCTCCAAACACCCTACCTGGTTCATTTTGAGGGTAATTATCTCCTGCAAATCTTTGTACCCGAGCATTGGTTTCTACTTGTCCGGTTTGTCCATCCTCTGTGTATATTCAAAGCATTTGCCAGAATCTTTGTTTTATTGATAGTCATTCTTGTTCTCAGCATTCTTACGAATTAATTTCATATTTAAATATAACTTAACATCAACTGATGTTTAATGTACTACTTTGAACGTTACCACTGATTCCTTTTTGAAAAAAATTTAGAGAGAACATTGTTAACAAGCAGCACTAGTTATCAAGCCTGGAGCTTTGTCCATGTGAGGCAAGTGTGCCAAAACTGCGCTATCTATTCTCGAAGCCTGGTGCTCTATTGTTGCTATTGAATTTCTGAGACAGTGTCTCATTATATATAGCCCAGACTGGCCCTGAGCTTCACGTTTTCTTGTGCTGCCTTTCTGAGTAACTGGGAATACAGGTATGTACCATCTGCCCAGCCTGAAAAAGAATTTTGAAAGGATACTCAATTTTCTGCAAATACTACCCAAATACTTTGACTATACATTGATACACAAATGTAATGGCCCAGACAGTGGCCATACTGAAAATATACAGAGGAAAAAATAGCCCCGTTTCCACTTTCCAGAGAACATATGAGAAATGAATCTCTTAATGTGTAGACATGTTCAAATTACTGAAACAAAATTTACATATGTTTGGTCAAAACAAAACTGTACCTTCCCCGAGATTTATCCACAAGATTCTCTGGAGAGACTCTGGAGCCTGGTCTTGGATGCAGGACAGTCTGAGACTGGGATTCTGGGCTGTAGAGACTAGATGTTTTAGTTCTTACAGGCGTGGACGCCAAAGCAGATGGTGACGTTTGGAATGTAGAAGTAGGAGGCTGTGAGGAAACTTGATTTCTAGCAAAATCTTGTGTGATAATTTGCTGTGAATGAGAAGAGGAAGAAATGGGGGAAGCTGTTAAATACCTCTCAAAAGAGCGCTGTAAACTTAGCTTCTTGTTTAGATAGTTTCATTATGAGCAATAAACAGCCTTAAAACTCAGCAGTTATCCTGCCTCAGACTCCTGAGTGCTGGGATATGTGCCCCCATGCCAGCTTAACTTGAATATCTTTGCTATGATTTTGCTAAAAAAATATCTACTTTCTACATGATTAAAAAATAATAACAGAAGTAGGAAAAGTCTTACACAGATGTGATCAGCAAGTGTGATCAGTCGATGGGTTCTGGGCACCTGCCCCATTCCCTCTGCCTGGGAAGATGGAGGCAGTGGTGGCTGCTGCTGTGGAGATGGTGATTCCTGCTGGGACCGATAGTGATGCAGTGGCCCTTCATATTGTCGAGTGGACTCATCTAATAGACAGCAGGTAGATATTTTATCCCAGGAATGCCTCTGTCGCAGACTCAGTATCAAATATTAAGCATAACTCAGGAAAAAAACCTATGAAAGGGATATGATATGCATCCCTACACATAACTTATGTATTTATATTTTGAAGCAGAAAACATCCACTGATTTATTCTAGTTTTCATGCTTCTGAGTGTAGCAGTGAGCAAAGTTATGAGCCATTTTCCTCTGTGTATGTACAAGTATGCATGCTGTTGGAGTGAGTGTGCGCATGTATGTGTACACAAGCAGGCCAGAGGCGGATGTTGAGTGTCTTTCCTCTATTGCTCTCTACCTTGACTTTTATTTTTTGAGACGAAGTCTCTTGGTGAAGCTGAAGCTCATGGATTCACCAAGACTGCCTGGCTGGTGAGCTGCAGGGATTTACCACGCGTGCTCGCTGCACCTGTTCCTCCAGTGCTGGGTACTCAGTAATATGCTCAAGTTTTCATATGGGTATTCAAATTCAGGTCCTCATGTTTTTGCAACAGTTACTTTGCCTACAGAGATACTGCCCCAGCCCCAAAGCATCTATTTTCAATAAACTATAATCAAAAGAGTAATCAATGATAGCTCAAAAGGTACATTTTGTTAGTGTGGCTCTAAATGTTTGTAAAGTAGATTACCCGCAACACGTTATTCCTACCATGGACTAGACAGATAATCAGAAGCAAATGTTAATGCAAACTTGAAACACATAAGTGGCAAAAACAGATATACTTTCTGCTTGATGTGCCTTAGCCATCCCCGGCTGAGCGGCCTGCGGTCGTCCCTGGGGGGGTGCAGGTGAGCCGGCTGGACTGACCACTTCAATAGCTTCACTAGATGCTTCGTGCCTGTGAGAAGACACTTTAAGAAAACAACCTCATTTTAAAATACGTCCATGGAAAGTTTCAAAAGTCCAAGTTCTTCAAAACTATTTGAATGTTTTAGTTCTTGATTCTGCTAAAGAAATGCCCAGTAGAATTCCATACTAGGAATAAAAACTTAATCAAACCCAACAGAATGTTAAGAGGTACCTCTGTGCTCCTAATCTCAACAGGTTGTAGGTTTTTAAAGTATGAGATGAAGCAGAATTAAAAACGGGTATGTGATAAGACCCTGGGAGCTTGAAAGAAACCACAAGGCAACACACATCAAAGGAAATTAATAAGTGGAGGGTAGATCTCAACAAGTAACTGGTTTCAATAATTTCGTTTCTGTAGAACAATCTGATCTTAGCAAAACAGACCATAAGCTGCTTTATTGCCCCAAGGCTATTTATTTTGTTTTTTTTTTTTTTTGTTTTTTTTTGTTTTTTTTTTGAGACAGGGTTTCTCTGTAGCCCTGGCTGTCCTAGTCTCACTTTGTAGACTAGGCTGGCCTTGAACTCACAGAGATCTGTCTGCCTCTGCCTCCCCAGTGCTGGGATTAAAGGTGTGCGCCACCACACCCGGCTCAAGGCTATTTATTACTGCTTATAAACACTATTGTGGTTTTCTCAGATAACTGAAGTATTACATTGTGAAAGGGAACAGGACTGGTAGGAACTATGTGGAGGAAGTAACTTCAAAGAGAGGGAGGATATCAACCAATTCTGGAGGATGCCCATACAAACTCCTCTAAGATATGTACAGCTCTCTAGAAAACTGCATCTGTAGATGCAGGCCATGGGTAGCTTTCTATAAACCTGTCGTGCTTCAGAGCTGAGAATTGAGGACAGTCAGGTAGAACTTGCTTAAGAAACTTCTTCAGTTAGAAGCCATCTATCTACAGGCTGGACCAGAGCCTGCATCAGGGCTGTGACCTTAGCTAAACACAGGCATAGAAGGTGAGCTACTTGGCAACTGCATGCTGCCTTACTATTCAAATGAACATCCCTCCCACCTGTTATGAAAAGCAACGCTTAGGAGATAAAATAAACCACTATATTGTAAGTAACTATCTGACTTGAAAGGTTTGTATTCAATTACATTGTGAAAGGGAACAGGAGTGGTAGGAACTATGTGGAGGAAGTAACTTCAAAGAGAGGGAGGATATCAACCAATTCTGGAGGATGCCCATACAAACTCCTCTAAGATATGTACACCTCTCTAGAAAACTGCATCTGTAGATGCAGGCCATGGGTAGCTTTCTATAAATGTTTCTTTCAATGTTGCTTGTAATTGCTTATGAACCACCATTGTAGGTGACAAGAACTGACAGTACTGTGTCAGCATACAGCTTAACCTCAGACTGTATTCACACTGCTCCGAAGATTAGGGTGCAATGTAAAGGATGAGAAAGACTCTCAAGAGTTACCCTGAAAAATGACAGAGTAGTTCTCACTAGCCTGTGTATTTTGTAGGATGTTGCCCAGTGATACAAAAGATGACTGCACTCAAAAGTAAGAACACTAAGAAAAAAAACCTAAGAACTTGGGCTGTTTTCCGACTGCTGAAAACACTCCCAGAGCGAAGTTTGGTATGTGACGGTGACTGCAAAGTATTTAATCCATGCCTCCCCTCCAAGATGCCCTGCACTGCTCTCTTCTCGCTGAGCTAGTAGCAGTTTTCTGCATGATGAAAACCTATGTTGTAAACTTTTTTAGTTCCAGGTTAAAGGAAGCGTTTCCTCTACAGTTCATTACCAAGCTGCCCACTCCTCTCCGAAAGTTTTGCCAACAACTTGTCATTCCTTAAGTGGATACCTGGAGATAAAAACTGCATGCTACTCTAGTGCTACTCAATTTCCATAATGGTGACACCAAAGAAAGGACTATGTGAGTAAACTGCTTCCGTATCTCACAGCTGCTTGTGTAAGCATGCTTTTCTCTAAAATTTCATACAGCATACAAGTTAGGTCATATATTTCCTTCTTTGTCTGGAGGGCCTGTATCTCTGCATACATATGAAGATCTGTTGGTGCCAGGGTCAGTTCTCTCCTTTCACTATTGGGTTCATTTCAGATCAAAGATTCGGTGGGAAGTGCCTTGACCCACTGAGTCATCTTATCACCCCTAAGACATTTTAAAAAGTGTTTTTGTGCAGTATTTTGATTCTTACTTGCAGGGCAAACATCACAGAGATTAACCAGACTGGATCAAAATTCAGTTCTCAAGAAAGATACCAAGTGAAGACCAGTCACTAATTATAAGCTCACACTTAAAAAAAAAAAAACTTAGGAAAAGGCCAGAAAAAGCCTTGGGATACCAGTGAACCTAGCAAACAATTCCTGAGAGAACATACTGTGGTAGCACATATCTTGAAGATAATTCCTGTTACTTTTCTGGCCTAAATACCTTCAAAAGCTCTATTTCCCATCTAGTCAATTTTCACTATAATTCTATATTTTATCACAGATAATATATTGATGGGATGATACTCAGGACATGGGGATAGGTAAGTCATAATATCAGAAGACATAATTTTGCACCCACAATACTTCTCTCATATTCCTATCAAGCATTGCAAATGTTTCATAGCAGGCCAGGCTTTACCTAAAGAATAAAGTAATTCTTTACTCAGATACCACATTGTGAAACTCAGATTGAGATACATACAGCTACTAGAAGAGTCTGAACTTTGAGAGCCACGTTCCCTCGCATCCTTGTCCGAGGCAATTTGCCGGGTGATGATCACGTCTATGAAGTTAGCTGCAGTAATGGTAGTCTTCCCTCGGGTCCTTAGCTCTTCCTCATATCTGGATTTTGGAGGAGGCCCTTTCTCTTTCCCAGCCTCAGAATACACTACGGAGGCATGAGGCTGGGGCTTGCCACTTGGAAGGGCTGAAGAAGTGCACACACACTGAACAGATCTCTTCTCCGCCTCCAGGGCTGTCTGCTCTAGCTGCTGCTGTTCACTAACCGCTGCTGACCTGCTTCTCAAACTCTCTTCTAACCTGGCAGCTTCATGCTTACTCTCTTTTGTTTTGGAAACATCCATCTGGGGTGCAGAAGCTGCAGCGTCCACAAGAGCAGCCAGGGCATCCGCAGCAGTGTTGTAACGGGAGGCTGGCAGGCCTTGACTTATTGAAGGCCCCCCAGCAGGCAGTGGCCTGTAAACAAAATAAAGGTACTTAAGGGAAGAATATTTGATGGGGGTGGAGGATGGGACTTGTTGGGGAAATGAAAGAACAAATTACATTTTAAAAAAGCTCAGCAAATAGAAAATCTTTATAGTCAGTGGTTTAAAAATCAAGATAGCTCAGCAGGTAAAAGCAATTGCTGCAAAGGCTCACAATCTGATTCTCAGGACCCACATCGTAGAGAGAATAGACTCCCACAAGTTATCCTTACACACGAGCCTACACACACATACAGTCATCAGTAAGTGTAAGATAATAAACACATGCAAGTTATGTACTTATTTTGATCAAAATATTTATGAATACAAGAGACTGACATGATTCGTAGCTGAGCAGTTGGATCCAAAGGTGTGATTACACTGGTTCCATTGGTTCCCTGGAAAACACTGGGTCTCTGTTGCAACATGGTCTCCTGAGTTCTTACTGAAGGGGAAGGTGAGCGAACATATCCATGGCTGGCAGGACGGCCTGGCTGTTCTGAGCCTGAAGAGGTAAAAGAAAAAGTCAACTGATAATTCAAAAGAACCAGCTACAGAAATAAAGGCAGCAAAGTTTATGAAATTTTTAATCGCTAGTGTTACTAAATAGATGAGAACAAGAAACTTGATACTATACTTTCTAGAAAAAGACTCTAAGTTTCTTAATGAAGAGACAATAAATAAGACCCAACAAAAATCCCAGCTGTCATTTACTGATATTTCCATTTTTGTTAGCATTATGACTGCCCAATTCAAAGTAGGAACAACATTGTATCCATCACAATGAAAATAACATTACAGCTTGGGGCTCCTGCACTCATTCTTCCTGTTTTGCCTCTTGTGTGCATGTACATTTGCGCATGCGTGTCCCTATGGCCAGAGATCAAACCTTGTCATTCTTCAGGTACTTTCTCCACCTTGGTTCTGAAGCAGTCCTGCTGGCATGACATCTAGAGGTTGGTAGGCGGGCTGAGCAGGGAGCTCCTGGGAGCAAGCTGTCTAAGCCACTCCAGCTGTGCTTTTACAAGCACGGGGCACCATACCTGGTAGTTTTCACATGGTTTGGGACTTTTGGGGACTCAAAGTTGGATTGCCACACTGTGTGGCAAGCACTTTACCAGCTGAGCTGTCTTAACCTCCCTCTGCTTCTACTTCATGATTGCATTTGTCTCAGTAAACTTTCTCTTCTGAGATAGAATATTCATAGCTACCATTCTTTGATGCTTCAGGGTTTTACTCACTTGGCTTTAGCTCTCTCATAGCAGAGCTGGGAGAATCTTCAACTTGGAATCCCTGATCTATTTCTTTTCTATTTTCCTTGTACCATGTCTTCACTCCAACTTAATACCTCATTCCATGCCTATGTTAAGAGCTGGATCTTTTAGCACAGACTTATTGTCACAAGTATATGACTTCACCAAGACCAATTCCTAGAAGTGGAACTGCTAATCAATTAGTCTTTACATTCTTTATGCACATTTACATGGCATCTGTCATATGTCAGTGTGTATGAAGCTGCAGCATGGAAAAGATCAATTCAGAATATTGAGAAAGTAGTATTTGGATGTTTTTAATAAACTGTTACTTTGCAAATCAGTGGGATCAATGCGTTTTTAAAACGTAGCTCCTACCAAAGTTATATGTCATTTGAAATTGACTTTAATTTTTTATGTTTTTATATAATCTACATGGACTCAATATTATGGTATTACCACATAATTTATTCATTACAGGGATTTAAGGGTCAGAGTAGTAGTGATTTTTCTCATGTATAAATAATAAGTTACATTTAAATGTGTTTGACCTTTGCAACCACATTGAGTGCTGTTGAATGTCAGTCATCAGGAATAATAAGGCTGGATCAAGTGTGATGAGTAGCTTTAGGTTCCTTCCATGTGCTGACATAGCACTGATTTCAATCCCTCATGAAAAGACAAACTTGACACCCTCTTGGATCTGTATCTTCCTATCTTTTTCTTTCTTTCTTTGTTTTTTTTTTTTTTTCAAAATAGGGTTTCTTTGTGTAATAGCCCTGGCTGTCCTAGAACAACTCTCTTTGTAGCCCAGGCTGGCCTCGAACTCGCAGACATCCACCTGCCTCTGCCTCCCAAGTGCTGGGATTAAAGGTGTGAGCCACCAGGCCTGGCCTGTATCTTCATTTCTGTATCTACTTGTACAACAGTTACCACTTGCTTCTTTGTGCCTATGCCTACATTGCCCTGTGGATGGCAGGCACCTAAAGACTGACTGACTCCTCTCTTTACATCTGCCAGTGGAAACCTCTTGACCAAGGTTTCATTTCAACTCTTGTAGATCAGTCTGTGTTCTTAAGTGTTTGATCAGTGTTTCTGACAATATGGGCCTAGTAAATGGTCTGATTTTTTTTTATTAAAATAATTGAGAAAGACAGATGTATCAAGGATAAAAAGAGATGGCTCAAATATCTGTCAGATTAAATATATCCAAAATAAAAATCTTTGTTCTTCGTGATTTTGATCTTACCATTTTTCATGCTGTCACTGTAATGCCACCCAACCACACACATACTTCTTACTCGTTCTTATTATGAGTCAGGATATGCTACGGATGTCACACTGATGTCAAATGTACAGTAAGTACTCCTGCCTCACCTTCCTGAATCCTGGGTATAGAAGTATGAATGAAAATGACCCCCCCCCCCATAGGCTCATAGGGACTGGCACTATTAGAAGGTGTGTTTTTGTTGGAGGAATTGTGTTGGGGCGGGGCGGGGAGGGGGGCTTTCAGAAGCTCAAGCCAGGTCCACTGTCATTCTCTGTGCCTGTAGAGAACTCTGAGCTCCTTCTCCAGCACCACTGCTGCCTGCCATGATGATGATAAACTAATCTCTGTAAGCCAGCCTCAGTTTCATGGTTTCCTTCATAAGAGTTGCTATGGACACATGGTGTCTCATCGCAGCAATAAAATCCTAACTAAGAAACTGAATTATAGGCATGTGCCATCAGATAGAGTTCAGTTTAATTTGCAGCTTTATCTTACTTCTTACCCTAATGAGTTATTGTCAACTTCCTTTGATTCTGTTTCTATGTTCTCAGCAATTTCTTTCTGGTCATTCTCTGGGCCTGAATGTTTCACACCACCACTGGCATATGCATGAGTTCCTGAGACAGTTTCACTGAACAGTCCATGCCCAACACCAGGGTTCTAACACATCCCATGCCACTCTTTAAGTAAGAAATGCCCTTCTGAGCCAGGAGGTGGTGATGCATGCTTTAAATCCAAACAATCAGGAGGCAGAGGCAGGTGGCTCTCTAAGTTCGAGGCCATCCTGGTCTACAGAGTGAGTTCCAGGATGGCCTCCTGGTCACATGACTGACCTCCTAAACAAAATGCCACATCTCTTCCATATTGTCCATTCCCTCTTTAAATTACAGCTGGGCTGTTCTTAGAGCTTTTAGAGCCTCATACCCAGTATTTGCAGGAGCAACTGAAGACCTGTGTTGCTTGGGCCTAATCAGAATTATACTTTAGTCATGGAAAGTCCTTCTATCTTCTACAGGACCTTTGCTTATAATTCCATATTATATGGACTTTCCATCTTCCAGTTCTTGTTTGCCTACATGGAATAATAAGCATGATACACCACAGGAAGTTACCATGGCCTGTCTCCTAAGGGAGGGGCACAGCCTCTTACTCACCTGGTCTTAGGTAGAGGTCAGAGGAAGCAGCAGTAATCCTTTCACGTTCACGTTCACGCTCTCGATCTCGCTCACGCTCCTTCTCCCTTTCCCGCTCCCGTTCCCTCTCAGCACTTGCTGCTGCTGCAAGGTGTGTTGGGTGTCCTATAAAACATAAAACATAAATCTTCAACTTAAAGACAAGACTGTCAGTCTATCATGAAACATCTAAATAATGACCCAAAATTTTCAAAAAGCTGCAAATATGGATGTATGAAGTTCATTTTCTGAGTTTTGGATAGCAAATGGAGCATGGTATACATGTTCAGGGTACTTGTAGCA
Organism: Lophiomys imhausi; assembly: GCA_907164525.1. NCBI lineage: Eukaryota > Metazoa > Chordata > Mammalia > Rodentia > Muridae > Lophiomys > Lophiomys imhausi. Next base: position 7,684,852 of record CAJQZJ010032004.1, on the reverse strand, counting down.
TATCTATTTATAGGTCTATGTTAAATGAAGAATATAATGGAAGACAGGTCCCAGAATTTCTCTGCAGGCTACACCAGAAAAACTAAAGCGTGTTGGTCTAGTTAAAGATGTGTAAATTTTAAGGAATTTTGTCTGAAAACTAGAGGGCATTGTTTTTTATGTATTTGTTCTCACTAGAAAAATCACTGGCTTATTTTCTGGGACATTTGCTCCCTTTTCATCGAGAACAAGCCAGGTATGTTAGCATGGAGCACTTACCTGGGGACAGAGAAGCAGCGTTGTACGGCCTGGAAGGGAAAGTCATCTGTGTACCAGGAATATAAGTGATTCTGTCCATGGGAGGAGTGCTCGTTCCCCCTGCATGAGGCACTAAAATTGTTGGAGGCATATTGGTCAGGTCAATGATTCCTATCCAAAAGACAAAAATAGAGTTCATGTTAGGCATTACTGTAAACTGACACCTAACTCCAGAAGTATACATGTTTTGTCAGTTTTGTCTCCTTATGACATAATGATAACAAATTTACATTCAATATAACTAAAAATGTTTTTAAAATTATCACTGCTTCTCAAGACCCTCTTGAAACCTAAATGAGACATTAAAGCACCGAGCTCTCTATACAAGTAACCTCAGGTATGGACATATTAAAACATAAGCCAGGCAGTAGTGGTGCACGCCTTTAATCCCAGCACTCGGGAGGCAGAGGCAGGTGGATCTCTGTGAGTTCAAGGCCAGTCTGTTCTACAGAGTGAGTTCTAGGACAGCCAGGGCTACACAGAGGAACCCTGTTTCGAAAAACAAAAACAAAACAAACAAACAACAACAAAAATATGAACTTCAAACATTTTCGGAGTTATATGGCTTAGTTACTTTGATGTTCATTGTTAATACCTCAAGTCAATATATTACTTTATGTGCCTTCAAGGGCAAAATTCTACAGAGGCAAGTATAAGCTCCTTTTATGTCTTTTGTCTTTCCATCATTCATTAAACAAGTATTTATTAATTACTGGCAAATGTGAAAAAATTCAACACACCTCTTGTAGCTGGATAAGGGAGACCCAGTGGCTGCTCTCGTGGGGACAGTCCTCTGGCAACATCAGGGCGCAAATTCACTTGCATCTGCTGTGAGGTAATATAATCATTTAGGATTGTCTGTCTTGTATTCTCCATTGCATAAAGCTGGTACTGACTTGGGTATCCTGGAGTCGGTGAAAGCTGTCTCTGAAACAGGTAAGCAGCAGCTGCTGAGTGAAAGAAAGAAGAAATGGCACTGAGTGTGTGAGATTAATTTGTTAAAATTTATCCTCGGAGAGTAAGAAACACTGCCTGCTGAGCTAGGGCACAATCCACCTTCACTGAACTCCAGGGAGTAGTACAGGGATTAATTTTAGACCTTGACACATGGGTAATATGAAGTCTAGCTCCTCCTTTTTATATGAGAATTATACAAAAGTTGTGGTTGAAAATTAAAGTCCAGGCCGGGCGGTGGTGGCGCACGCCTATAATCCCAGCACTTGGGAGGCAGAGGCAGGCGGATCTTTGTGAGTTCGAGGCCCGCCTGGTCTACAAAGCGAGTCCAGGACAGCCAGAGATATTCAGAGAAACCCTGTCTTGAAAAACCAAAAAAAAAAAAAAAAGAAAGAAAATTAAAGTCCTTTTTCACAATAGAGGGAATGCATGTGAAAACCAATTTCTAACAAAGAAATTTTATTTCTCTAGAGGTAAAAATGATTGTATACGACAAATAAAGTAATGCATGTGTTTGGGAAAAAAAAAAAGGATGGCAAACTTTTTATATAAAGGACCAGATGAAATTATTTTAGGTTTTAGAAGCTGTACAGTATTTCTCATAGCTATTCAATTCTATTATTATTATACTATGGAAGAAGCTATGGACAAAACAAACAAATGGCTTAAGCCATGTTCTTAAAAACTTTATCTATAGGAAAAGAACTTCATAAAGCAGTTGTTTTATTAGCCCCTGCAAAAGAGTGTGACACAGGATGAAGTGAAAACATATGTATGGTAAAAAGTACAAGATAATGTCTCTGTTCTCAAAACAGTGGTAGAGGCACACATCTTGAATTCTAATACTAGGGAGGCAGAGGCAGGTGGATATCTGATTTCAGGGCCAGCCTGGTCTACAGAGTGAGTTCTAGGACAGCAAGGGCTACACAAAGAAACCCTGTCTTGAAAAACCAAAAAATAGGCAGACATGGTGTCACACACCTTTAATCCCAGTATTTGGGAGGCAGAGTCAGGTGGATCTCTGTGAGTTCAAAGCCGGCCTGGGCTACACAGCAAGTTCCAGGACAACCAAGGATACACAGAGAAACCCTGTCTAGAAAAACCAAAACAAAAAACCCAAACACATATAATCTAGCTCAGACAGGAAAAAAAAAAGACAAGAATATAGAAGTGCTACTAAATTAAAGTCTATGTTAGACAATGAACAATTATAAACATTTTCTCCCCTAAAGAAAATAAATACCACTGATATGTTTTCTAGACCATTTAACCATCCAGAACTCCAAGTCAATTAACTGTGACTGCTGAAACATGTTTCAGTCTCAGAGACGCTTTCCTAAATACGAGTGTTTCAGATTATAATGGGTTCTATCCTAGCAAGCCCAGAACAAAGCAAGTTTTAGAAGCTGACCTGACCTACATCCTAGGCTTAGCAGCATTACACACTGTATCCATCAACTTTCCACTCATAATTGAGTGGTTGTAGCCGCTGTTGCACCCAACATCATGAAATGCTATTACCAAATACTGTCAGCTCAGAGAACCAAGTTTATCTGACTGTCTTTGGCTTCACACTGCTGCTGAGTCAAAAGGTAAAGTGGATTGAACCACTTCAAGTAGATCTGTGATCTCTATCAGGCTTAGGCTCAAGTAACATTTGGCAGGAGCAGAGTTTTCAGATACAACATTCACACAGGTTCTTAGCTATCATGAAACATAAATAACTCTTCAGCTTCTTTGCATTAAAAAATTTGTATTTACTTTGTGTATACAGTGCTTTATGTTCAGCGGTGCACATATGCCACAATGTGGGCTTGGGGATGAGAGGACAACCTGTTCATTTTCCCCTTTCACCTTGTGAGTCTCACAGGTTGGTGGCAAGCAGGCTCCTTTATCCTTAGAACCCATGTTACTATCTTGGATTTTTTGCCGTTTCATGTGACAACCTAATAGTGAAAACCACTGTAAGAATCCAGATATAGCCCAAGACTAGGCTACCCTGAACTAACAGAAATCCACCTGCATCCAGCTAAGTGCGGGAATTAAAGATGTGCAGGATTTTGTCACTTAATTGTCTTTAAACTACAGCTTCATTAAAAAAACAAACAAAAAACAAAAGCTAACAAGCCCATGGAATTTCTTATAAAGCAGAGATAATGGTGAGATTTAGTCAATGACCTTCAATCAGAACACTATGTTGCAATTAACATACTTAATTCATCACCTTAACCCACTTTTTCAGTTAGACTATCAACTACAATCAAGAAGGAAGCTTTTCAGATACTTAATGATTTTAGTTCTTTAAACATTGTTAATAATTTATTACTTTGGGGTGCTAGTTATATGGGGTGTTTTGTTCACACTGAGTTGTACAGTAGTCTAGACACTGTACTATATTAGCTTGAACAGTCATACAGATATAGTATTTCTTTAAACTGTCATTAAATATTGGGCTTACCAGGATCCAAAGCCCTGTGAAAGGGTATGGCTGGATCCAAATGTGTGGGAAGGTGGCTCCGATAAACTTCTCCTGCAGCGCTATTCCTATGATGGGGATCAAATGGGCTGTGACTCACGACAGGATCCACCCCAGGCACTGGAGACTTGGCTGGTATACTTTCTCTTTGTGTTGGGGTCAGAGCTGATTTCCTTTCATGACTGGTAGACTTGCTGGAAGAAACTGTAACAGCAATAACAAAGCGCCAATGCCACAAATCCTTGAAAACTTCAACATATGCCCCAGCATTTAAAATCCAATCTTATAATATGTGCAAGTGCAAGAGCAAGTAGGAGCCTTGAAACCTGGAGACCCTGTGACCTTTTGGAGCATAGCAGCAATTCTAAACCACATCATATTAAGATTGTGAAAGGCCAGGCAGTTTACTAATCTCTAAATCTCACTGTAAATGACCATATTTCCTATATGGTACTAACACCAGAATCCTAAAACAAAACATATTTATTTTGGCCTCACATGTAGCAAATCTCAAATTTATCTCTCCTTGTGTTTTCTAACCTCTTCGCAACCTGTCAACCATGAAGGATCCTATTTTTTTCTTCCGTCTGCTCTTCAGTGATTGTTTGCCTCATAAGAATCCACTTGCCACCTACTTGTTGCTCAGGGTTAGACTGGCTCCCGCACGCCTATCACAGCCACTTTGCAGCAACATCCCTGTGCAGATTTCTGTGGATCATAAAGTGTCTTTTAACATTAGCCTTGTTATTTAATTTCTCTTTTAAACAAATCCTTTACTTTAAAAAAAAAAATTACGTGGGAGGGCATTTTGACCTAAGTATATCTATGCATAATGTGTGTGCAGTGCCCTCAGAGGACAGAAGAGTGTCAGATCCCCAGGGCTGGTGTCATATGGATGTTGGGAACTAAATTAGGGTCCTCTGGAAGACCAGCCAGTGTTCTTAACTGTGGAACCAGCGTTTAGCCCTTCTTAGTTTCTTCACATTTTATTCTGCAGTGGTGGTGATTAAACCCCACATACTTTGTACATTCTGAAGGGAATAATTCACTGATATTAAATATATCTCTAACCTACCTCCCAAGTGCTGGGATTATAGGTATGGATCACCACATGGAACTACCATAAAGCTATGAACTAAAATTCTGCTGGGACAAACATGGCCAAAACCAAACAAATTTCCCTATCAAAATAAAATCTTCCTGGTTTATCCTGCCTGATGACAAGTCCTTTTCCATCCTTGGGCAACTCTAGCAGGCCCCTTCCTCTGCCTGCTGTGCCATTCCTCCTAAAACATTCCTCAACTCTTCACCGTCTAGACCATGGCCTAACACTGTCGTTCTCAACCTTCTTAATGCTTGGACCCTTTAATACAGTTCCTCATGTTGTAGTGGCCTCCAACCATAAAATTACTTTTGTTGCTACTTTATAACTATAATTTTGCTGCTGTTATGAATCACAAACATCTGATATGTAAGATATATGATGTGCAATCTCCCCACAGTTGAGAATGCTGGCCTAACAGGTAAGATCTCAAAATATATGTACTATTACCCAGAGAACTCACCCATTCCCACCTCCCTGTATTGGGACAATAAGCAGATGACATTATGCTTAGCCCCCACCCCCTAGACACATGGTTTCTGAAGACTGAATTTCACTGACTGAGATACCTTCCTAGCCCTACAACTTGTACATCCTTGCACAAGTGATCAGCCAGGCAACAGAAGTCATACCATCAGAAGTTCTGTTCATCATGGGTGAGCCTCTGGATATGGTGCTCTGATAGCTCACCGGAGTCCTGCGAGCACTGCTGTCATCATAGACTCCTGGGCTCAGCTGTGCTTTGGGAGCGTCATGCAGTGCAGACCTGAGAACGGAGGGGCCAGAGCTCACCACTGACGTGTGCCGGGGACGCACTGGCTCGCCTGCTTTCACATCCTCATATTTTCCCCGTTCTACTACTTTTATGTTCTCTGGTACAATTTCCAGCATTCCACGGGGTAGTTTGCTAGGCCCTGTGATTAAAGACTTCACATTGTGTTTGATAGCTGATTGACCTGAGTTGTTGTCAAATTTTATTGGTGTGCCCTAAGGGGAATGAAACAAACATTGTAAGTAGCAAAGTTATCTAGATACTGTTCCTTCTAAGGTGTATGTCTGGCATGGCAATTATTCTTTTCTATGGTGACATCAATCTGACCCATGGGCCCTTAATTACATGCACTCCCAAATTATTCACCTCAAACTAGGTGTAAAAGAAAAACTGATGACGTGAATATGAACGATTTACGACTACCACGAAGTGTGACATAAGAACTACCTAGAACTAAGTCCTATTTTTAAAATTATTTCATAAATGTCAGTCTGAAGTGGAACTGCTGACAGAAAGAGCTGTGGTCTATTTACCTGTGAAATGGAACCCTCAATTATCGGCCTCGTGCTCTGGACTACTTCTGGAGTTTTCCGGCTTTCCTGAGTTAGAATATCTTGTCGTGGAATCTCATGGATGGAGCGCCCCATTTCTTTGATTGTGGTGATACCATCATATGGTTTTCCTTTGGTAATGGCACCTTCGAATGCTCGGATAGGAGGGCTTTCCCTTTTAATCTGTTTGGGGTATTTAAGGCCATCTTCAAAGCTTTCAGCTGTGGCTCTTGGTGTGCCTTTAGGAAGAGTTCAAGAAACATACTTGTTAAAATAATGCTAATATTTGCACAGCTCTGCCACTGAATTTCTACAACAGACCCTCAGGTAGGCATTCATGAGTCATTATGTTTTAGGATTACTCAAGATATAATAGTGTATTATTCAGTACAGTTTCTGAATGTTTTTTATATAGATGCCTTGATATTAAAAGACTGGGCAACTAAAACCTTCCGATAAATGATGTAGCTAAGAGAAAAGTTAAGATTAAGACTTAACATTTAATACTTAAAAAGGTAAAATATCTTGAAAACTAGATTTAACATTCTGTAAAGTTCTTATTAAACTACTTTGCCAGTGAGTCAATTTATACTAAAAAGGCAAAACACAACGTACCCTGCATTATGGAGCCAGACAGCACAGGTCTTTCTTTGAGGTCGGAATGAGGGCTCCCCCTGGGTAATGCTCGGCATATCAGACCTTTCAAAACAGCAAAGAAATCCATCCAGTTATTAAACATAATGTATTGTTAATTTATAATATTGAATATTGTCTATAGAGAATATAATTTTGATAAAGAGCTCTGTGAAGGTAATGATGTCATTTCAAAGTTATTCATGATTCAGACTATCACAAATCATTGGATGGCTCGGTGTGTAAGGATACTTGTAGACCTGACAGGGCTATAGAGTGAGACCTTGTCTCTCTCTCTCTCTCTCACGCACACACACATCTCCCTTCCCATCTTTCCTCTTTTTCTTTTTATTTCTTACCCACATTAGAAAGTGATCCTCCCCCTTAAGGTAACTAACAATAAACAAGAACACCTGGGCATATTCAGTAACCTTGCTAATCAGAGGAAGAACTATAACCAGAATTGAAATTGAACAGCAGAATTAAAACTTTAAAATAAATCTATGTCAGTGTTAATCCAATTTATCATTACATTTCTAGATTTTAACAACAGCATAGGTAACATTTATTAAGATTTAATTACAGAATAATTTTTTACTGAAAGTAATTTTCCCCTTAAGGCCTCTTATGTGCTAGAATCTGTTTCCTTCACGCCTACACAGATGCACATACAAAAAACTTGAGAAGATTCATGCACTGTTTTTCTGAGCCCTGGTTACTTCATTTAATATTTTGAAGTTCCATACATCTTCATAAAAATTGCCTAATTTCAGTTTTCTTTATGGCCAAATAAAATTCCACTGTGTAAATGGACCATTTTTGTCTACTGATGAACATCTAGGCTGATTCCATTTCTTTGCTATTGTGAAAAGAGCAGCTACACATATGAGTGAGGAAGTATCTCTGTAGTAGTCCATAAGGCCCTTTGGGTAAATGCCCAAAGAGGATGGCACTATCTTAAAAACAGACATATAGATCAAGGAAACAGAACAGAAGACCTAGACATAAACCCATACAGCTGTGGTCAACTGATTTTTGACAGAGATGGCAAAAATAATCATAGGAGAAGACAGCCTCTTAAACAAATGGTGACAGGAAACTGGATAGCCTTATGAACGAACCTCTAACCTGGCACAAACATCAACACTTCAAATGAAAACATAAGGCCTGAGCCTCTGAAAATGCTAGAGAAAAAAAGAGAGAAAATATTTCAAGATGTAGGAACAGGTAAGAACTTTCTGAATAGAACTTGGATTAAAAGGAAAATAAAGCCAATTACAAAGAGCAACTCTTTTTTTTTTTTTTTGGTTTTTCGAGACAGGGTTTCTCTGTTTAATAGCTCTGGCTGTCCTGGACTCGCTTTGTAGACCAGGCTGGCCTCGAACTTGCAAAGATCCGCCTGCCTCTGCCTCCCAAGTGCTGGGATTAAAGGCGTGCGCCACCACCGCCCGGCGAGAGCAACTCTTAAAGTACAAAAAATCTATACCACAAAAGACACTGATAACCATTACAAGTGAAGCAGTAGGCCACATAATGAGAGAAAACCTTTGCCATCTGTAAATCCAAGCAAGAAGAGTACCATCTAGACTATACAAAGAATTAAAAACCCTACACTCTTCAAAAAGGGGGCTGAGAGTCTACAGGGAGGTCTCAAAGGAGAAAATATAAACAGCCAATAAATATTTTAAGTGTACAACATCTTTTAACTTCCAGGGATATGCAAATAAAAACTATTTTGATATTCTGTCTCATCCCCGCCAGAATGAATTTCATAAATAAAGCAATTACAATAAATGTTGGAGAACATAAGAAGAACTCTTATTCACTGATGGCAGGGGTATGAACTAGTGCAGACATTACAGAAACCACTGTGACAAGTTTCTCAGTCAGCAATAGCTAAACATTCATGAGCCCACTACTCCAGGGAATCTAACCACTGAATGAATCTTAGTTGAAATTCACTGCTCAACTTTAAAATATACTTCAGGGAAAAAGTAAAGTGAGAAATATGGACACTGCAAGATTAGAGAAAATAAATGAAATATAATATCCAAATAAGGAATTGTAACATAGTATCTTAAGGAGTTTCAATGGGTAAAATGGCTGCTGCTGAACAAGCATGACAACCGGAGTCTCACCTAGCACGGGCATGGAATATGTCTGTAGACCCAAGGCTGGGCGGGCAGAAGCAGACAGATCCCGAGGACTGGATGGTAACTAGTGTGCTGAAAACCTAAGTGTAACTTCACTAAGTGGCAGAAGAGAACAGCCTGCACTCATCTCGGGTTTGCATAAGCAGAGGTACAAACGGACAAATGCTCACTTCCCACTAAGAATGAATACTAATCAAAACCTAGAAATAATCACATACATTTAACCTCAAGAAAATACGGGTGATTTGTTTTTTGTTTTGGAGACAGGATTTCTCTGTGTAACAGAGCCCTGGTTGTCCTGGACTGAAAAAGATCCGTCTGCCTCTGCCTCCCGAGTGCTGGGATTAAAGGTGTGCAACACGGTGCCTGGCTCATGGGTGATTTTAAAGGATGTTTTATTTTAATTTATGTATAGATGAGTCTTTTGCCTGCATTTATATATGAACACCAAATGTGTACAGGTACGTGTGGAAGCCAGGAAAGGTACCAGATCTCCAGGAACTAGAGTTATAGTCCAGTGTGAGCCACTATGTGGGTGCTGGGAACCAAACCCAGGTTCTCAGCAAGAGCTGCAGTGTGAACTTAACCACTGAGCATCTCTCCAGCCACAGATGTTCTTTTTTTTTTTTTTAATAGAAAAAAAATAACTCTGACAAAATTATACAGGACGTACTTGGTCTTGAATATTCCACTTAGATTAAATTATCTGAGGCAGGCTAATATTTAAAAGAAAACCCAAACCACGGTTATCCAAACTGAATGCATAACACAATCAGCATCATGTCAGACACTGATCTATAATCTGCTAAGAGTGATGAATATAACCTTTTAATGTCCGGCTGAAAGGGCAAGCACAGAGAAATACTCCAGGAAAAATTCACCTGAAGGTGAAATCCATGTCCTTGCTCTATTCACCACACACCACTTTACCTCATGTATTAAAACGGGCTTCACACCCTTCCCACTGGTTTTTATAGCCTCCCCATGGGTTTTTTTTGGTTTTTTGCTTTTGTTTTTTCGAGACAGGGTTTCTCTGTGTAGCCCTGGCTGTCCTGTCCTCTCTCTGTAGACCAGGCGGGCCTTGAACTCAGAGATGCGTCTGCCTCTCCCTCCCGAGAGCTGGGATTAAAGGCGTGCACCACCAAGCCCTGCAGGTTTTATTTTTAACTCCATTGAATCAGGAAGTAATTCTACAGTAGTTAAAGCATCCTAAACTAATAGTGACTTCTGCTAGGATCATTACATTTAGTTTTTATTTTGCTCTACTCTGAAGTACCACATGATTCATAGAATGATGTAAATTTAAAATTATATTAATAAATTTTAGGTATAAATGCTAGTAATTAAACCTAATATAACAGTGCAAAACTATTACACATTAAAATTAAATGCATCTGAGTAATACTCAAGGTACACTTTACCCTCTAATGGTGCTGATACAGGGGACTCCCTCATCGACATCCCTTGCTTTATATTTCCTTCCACTGACTCATAGCTTCTTTTTAAACTTATTTCATGAGCTGTTCTTGGACTCCGAGTCCCTTCTCGGGCATTCTTAATATCTGCAGAATATAGAAACAAGAATTATTCAGAGCCCATGGCCTATTTATAATACACAGTAAACTAAGGCACCTGAACTATCAGTTTTATAAAGAAAACTTGATCCCAGCACTCAGGAGAAAGAAGCAGATGGATCATTACGAGTTTGAGGCTAGCCTGGTCTATACATACAGTAAGTTCAAGGTCAGACAGGGCTGTATAGTAATACTCTGTCTGAAACAAAACCAAATGAAACAAAAAAAAATTTGTTCTAATATATACCTGCAATCATCAATGAAAATATTTTTGTTCACTGCAGTATTAAATGGCTCCTGTGTATTATGCAAAAAGGTTAGACTTCCAAATAAGGTTAACAAATTAAGTCTCTTCTTATGAAATTTATTCAACAGTGGTAGGCACAAAAAAAATATATATATATATATATGCTCAGGACATCCCATTCCCAGAAGGTGGGGTGGGTGATTTTTTTTTTTTTTGGGGGGGTCATTTGATGGGTTGTAGATGTTTGTTGTTATTTAGGAGGATTGGCTACAAGTTGTTAAATGGTCTTCTGAAATAAGGTTTAGGAGGTTAGATCCAGGGATTCTCTTTTTCTTTTTTCTATCCTACGTAGAGGGGGGAAAGACTAGAAAAAAGGGGTATATAGACATGACATAGGAATCTGCTCTTATATCTTTGTATACTGAAACAAAATTAAGGTTATATTTGGTTACATTGGTATAGATCTTTGTATATTGATACAAAATTAAAGTTAACTCTTTATAAGGTATTGTACCTATGTAATTCTTAAAAATGTAATGTGAAGTTTAGGCCTTTTGACAGCAACTGTCAGAAACTCTTTAGGATAATTAAGAAATGTAAACTAATAGTCATTCAAACTTTTCATTTTGTTAGGTACTAGCATAGTGTATCACAGATGTTTCCTAAATTAATCAGAAATCATGTTGCTAAGAGACAAGGAACATTTGTCTATTCAAATATACGTAGATAGATAGGTGGTCTTCAAAAACCTCAAGAGATCTACAGAATATGGCATTTAAAGATGTTTTCTTAACTGAAATTTTTTTGATATTGAGACTTGTCAGCTCCGGACAGCACTCCCCATTCTATTCCAAGTAGATGGTGAGCATTGAAGAATCTCCATTTGAAGATGGTTGAATTAGTGGCAAGCTTGTCACTGGGCAAGAGAAACCCTTGCTTCAACAGTAGACAGAATGCTCTCCAAAAGGACAAAACTTGAAAGCAGGTAAGTCAACAGCCTAGCTCTGCCAAGACAGGGTAGGCAAGTCCGTCCTAATTACTGCTTTATAATTAATGTCTGTCCAATGTTATAGAGAGAAATTGGGGACTGTCCAGGCAGCCACTTGTCTGTCATTTCTTAGTTTTGAAAGCTGCTGGCTCTGCACTTCCTGTTTATTCAGATATATTTATCCTTCTCAGGTCTCTGATGTGGTTGAAGACTAGATAGTTACAGTGTCACAGTTGAGTTTTAAGTTGTTTAGGAATTAAAAGGATGTTCTAGGTCTAAGAAGATATCTTTAGGTTGGTAATGCAAGTTAGGATGGAAACTGAGTTAGATATAGAACTTTAAGCTCATCAAGATAGATAGATGACAGAATATTAATATCAGTTGCCAAATACATGTGGACTGGACATTGGGAATATATGTTATACCTTATAATTTTCGTAATTGTTGCTTAATTGTTCCTATTGTTTTGTATTGTATTTATTGTTACAAGAAAAAGAGCCTTTTATTGGACTAAAAGGGGGAGCTGTTGGGAAAGAAAAAAGACACACCTTAAATTAAAAATAAATAAATAAATAATAGGATAGGAGGGTGGGACCAGAAGGGGTAGGAGGGAGGGTTCTATCATCGAGTGGTAACTTGAAGAAATAAATAAATGCTGAAAAATAAAATGTCAAAAAAAAAAAATGTTCAGGATGCAAATATAAGTCAGTGATTAAGAGTACTCACTATTCTTTCACAGGATGAGTTTGGTTCCCAACACCCACATCATGGGGCTCATAACTACTCCAGCTCCAGGTGATCTGATGCCCCTTTCTGGTTTCTGCAGGAACCCACATGAATTGTGCATACACACACCACTCACACAAACACAAATAATAAATTCTAACAAAATTAATAGGTTCTTACTGCCCAATGCCTTAATAACCAATAGCAATGCATTCTATCAAAAAAAGAAATTATAGAATGCTGCGAGAATGGAAGGACAGAAACTTGACATGTGAAGGTCCAGCAACAGCTACCTAGGAAAAGTAATGTGCAAGCTGAGAACTGAAGGAGGAGAAAGAGATGCTTATGTCTGATATAAAAGGAGGAAACAATGGCATAGGCACAAGGAATATAGGCTCAGAGAACTCAAAAATAACAGAGCATGCTACCTTAAAGGACCATCCTTCAGCTCAATACAAAGCCAATGTGGAGAACGGAGTTAGGTAGAAAAGTTTAGAAGTCTAACAGGAAAAGTGGCAATCAAAAAAATCTGAAGGGATAAGAAAAAGGAGATCGTGGGGTGAGCTGAAGCCATGGGAGGGACTTATAGTTACCCTTAAGGCCACAGAGAGTGAAGCAGGAAGCATGATGGTTACTCCAGGTAAGTTAGCACACCCTAAGTTGTCCAGACAAAAGGTAATGGCTGCAGGGAGGAACAAAGTAAGGGATTGATTCCAGACTCTAGGAAACAATGTAAATGATTTTGTGTTTTGTTAGATATGGAAAGAAAGGGAAAAGAGAAAGATATTTCTAGCTTAACCAATGTATATTAATTTCTTTCCCTCTTCCCAAAATACAATGTTCATCAAAATATGTCAGATGTACTAGTCCAAGGCCCTCTACACATATGAAGCTGATGGACTGCTTTATCCTCAAGTGGATCTTGTAATAATTAGAGCAGGAACTGTCTCTGACTTGGACTGTTGCCCGACTCTGGATCCAGGTTCCCTAGCAGGGTTGCCTTGTCTTGCCTAAGTGAAACAAAAGCAGTTAGTGCTGATGCGGTTTGCTGTGCCAGAGTGGGCTGTTACTGGCTGGGGGGAGAAGGGGAAGTAGGTGGGAGGGTGGGACTGGGAACAGAGGAGGGAGTGGGGTTGTATTCAGGATATAAACAATTAATGGAAAAATATGAAGATGTGTTAAAATAAAAAATGAAGCCATCATGGATTACACAACATCAGGTACTATGTTCATTTCCTTATACTTGAGACAAAATAAAACATGGCTCATGTCTATTTGAACGATACAAAGTCAGAAAAATCAAACTCAGAAAAATCAAACTCAGCCCATGGCTGATGCTTACAGCAGACATTAATCATTCTTGGAGAACATAAAGAACTAAAGAAAACACAGATGGCTAGATTTCATAGATGGAAGAACAGACACAAATATAGTTTTATTAAGGAGAATTTAATCCAACATTCTTATCTTGATTACCAGATTATTTATTCCTTAGTTCTTAACCTTAAAAAAATATGACCCCCATTAAAATAAAAGTTATTCCTTTAAGTTAAATAAAGACTCTTTTCCTAGGTTAAGAAATGAGTAGTCACTTCTTCTTTGCTCTGTTACATCTCTTTTAAGTGACTGTTTTAATTGACTTTTCACAAAATATCCACTTTCAGAAGGAGAAAACATAGGCCTGCAAAGATAAATTGACTTACCCATCGTAAGAAGGTAAGAAAATCAGAGCCTGTGTTTTCAGTCTCACATCCTACTGGTGAGTAAACAATACTTACTATCATATGATAGGATATGTCCACTTTTGCCTTCATAAATAACATGGCCTTTGGATACAGCTTCCTCTCTGATTTTCTCTGGACTGCCTTCTTCAATGGGTATCCTGGAAACAGCTCCCTTCACCAAAGTCTCTGTCGGTATGCCAGCCTGAGGCAGAGCTGGGGTGCCCTGCCATCAAAACAAACACAAACACCCAAAGAGTCACTTATGCTTGGAAGAGGCACAAGACATATGCAAAAATATATGGTCAGTCTTCAAATAAAGCAAAGCAAACGAGAGAAAACAAAGCATTTCATTTCTGTAAACATAAAGAAATCATGTACCTCAATCCTTGACTCTACTATCATGGAGAACTTAAGATGATGATAGCAATTGAGGTAAAGGAGCTTTGCTCCCCGCACGATTTAGTTAGGCCTATCAAGGAGTTTAGTTTTCAGAAGAGAAATATGTTTTAAGTCTACTTGTAAATGTAATAATTTTTTATAAGACATAGTAATTTAATACCACATGAAGTTTTAAATGTAGTGAAGTGTAACTTTCCCATTGTGATGAGAGGATAAACGAACTGTGATTATCAAGCTCCCTGCATGGTTGGTGCTTAGGCTGTGGTCATCCGAAAGAGGAAAGGGAAAACTCAGGTGCGTTTGTTTAGTAGTACTAACTCAGGACAAATCATCTGATTCTCATTATCATTAGTCCTCCACTAGATTGACAATGGTTCTTTACGCCATTCTTTTTAGGGAAAGTTTATTCTATCTATTACATAGAACACTGTATAAGTAAGGTGATTGGGCAGAAAAGGAAATGAAGACCAGCTCTAACCCACTCCAAAATATAGGGTCTCTATTACTTTGAAGACCCTAAAACTTGAGGCAGTACAATTTAATGTTTATAGGTGGTAAGTGACAGGAACATACCCAGTCATAAATAAAGTTCAAATGAGCAATTTTTAAAATACATAGATACAACTTAGCCTCATTTGACCCAGCTGAAACTATTTTCCTAACAAAATTTAGGATACTGGGACAATAAGAAAAAATGTGAAGATAAATATAACATACAGGCCTTTTTTCTGTCTACATTAAAGTGTTAACTGACTTCCAAATGGCACACTTTGACCAAATATGGAAAGAGAGACATTGAGTTCCTGTGTAATGTTCTAAATTAACATAAACCATAACAACCTACATATCTGGGAAAAAAAAAAAAACAATCACCTCAGAATTGTCTTAACATGGTGATTCTGCCTCACAGTGTCCTCAACAGAATCAAGTGAAGGCTCAGTAAAACACAGGCTACTGGGTCTCATCCTTGAGGGTTTGAATCCACTAATTCTAGCACAAGGTTTAAGAATTTATGGCTAGCAACTCCTCAGGTGATACTGATGCTGATGGTCTTGGGGCACACACCACTAGTACAATACCTTAGGTGACAGGAATAAGACAGAAGAGCAAACTAATGACAAAATAAAAAACTTGCATCAGTGTGTAAAAGCAGAATAAACAGACTTTTCTTTTTCTTTTCTTTTTTTTTTTTTTTTTTTGGGGGGGGGGTTCAAGACAGGGTTTCTCTGTCTAACAGCCCTGGCTGTCCTGGACTCACTTTATAGACCAGGATGGCCTCGAACTCACAGAGATCCATCTGCCTTTGCCTCCCATGTGCTGGGATTAAAGGCATGCGCCACCACACCTGGCTTTTCTATTTAATTTATTTATATAAATTTTAAAACGGACTGTTTTACATTTCAAGTTAAATTAATAACTAGTGGGCTAGAGAGATGGCTCAGCAGTTAAGAGCTACTCTTCCAAATGACCCAGGTCAAATCCCAGCACTGACATGGCACTTCCCAGTTGTCTGTAACTGCCAAGCATAATGGCACACTCCTTTAATTCCAGAACTTGGGAGGCAGAGACTGGCAGATCTCTGTGAGTTCAAGGCCAGCCTGATCTACAAAGCAAGTCCAGGAAAGCCAGGGATACACAGAGAAACCCAGTCTCAAAAATAAAAAAATATCTAGCTAGAAAAAGAAATATGTGCCATTAATCAAGATTAGGATTCTGTTTGCTTCAAATATATTTGATCTCTGGTGTACCCTTTGTTCCACACTGAATTTGAACACAGCAGCTTACATAATGAGATCACAAATATACCTTTTCACAAGGGGCAATAACAAGCATTTAACTGTTTTCTTCTTGATTTCTGTTTAACCTGAGCACATGGTAAGAGCTTTGCCAGTAAGACAGTAAGAGCTATAACAACTTCTGCAAGTTTCTTTTTGTCAGTTTGCAGATGAATAATGTCTTGAAGAACTACAGTATAGATAATACAGCTTGTGGTTAAAATGCAGCAGGAATGTCTTTCTGAAGATGTTCGCAGATCTGAGGTTTATTATCATTATTATGGATATAACAGAACAATGAACAACAATCTAAAGAACAGCACTGGTTGACAAGTAAAGCTCTTGAGATGTGTTACTTTTCCTTAGCTACTGCTCAGCATGCTGGAGATGATGGTGAGCACACTGACCTGGGTGATGGAGCCCCGCAAGGATGAAATACTCTCCACTGACATTTTACTGGCTGGAGTTCCCCGAGTTATACTTCCTTCTTGGACAGCCCCTGCAGTGCCTGAACAAAAACAAATCCATTAGGAAATCATCACCGTCTTCCTGACAGGGCCCACTCCCTAGTACCAGATCTCACATAGCAGAATGAGGATAACAAAAATTGTTTTAATGAAATGTATGCCTCAAATAATATCCTAATGATTAAAATAAGGATTGTTCAAACTGTCTGATAAAGGATCACATTGATAGATTTGTGCTGCCCACAACCCTAGTCAGAAAAGCTTCTTTGTGCAGCGGGCAGAAGTAAATACAGAGACTGCTTTAGCCGAAGTGCAGAGAATGACTGACTGAGTGCAGAGCCCTAAATGGGACATCTGTATCACACTACCTGCCCAAAGGCTCAAGGAACATTTTGCAAGAAAAGGCAGGAAGAACGTAAGAGCCAGCGTACAGGGAGGAGTGCTGAAAAAGGCTACTGGACACATGAACTCATAACAGCTGTGGTTACCCACATAAAACCTGAAAAACATCAAGCCAGTCAAATTTCTAGCATGGATGAAGCGGTGTGCTCATAAGGCAGCACTGTGGGTCATGAAATTTGGAGGGGAGATGTTGGGGGGGAAGAGTTAGTGGTGGGGATATGATCAAAATACATTATACACATATATGAAATAACAGAATAAACAAACACATTAAAAATGACTGCTGACATAATCTCACAGTTCAATAGAGTTTTTTGGTTTTAAGTTTTGTTTTTGTTATGGTGGTGCTATATGTCCATCAAACTTCAAAGTTTTAAAATTATTTTTACATGGAAGCAAAAACCTAACTTAAAAATTAGTCTTAAAGAAATTTCTCATTAAAAAATATTAAAGACTGAGCTGGCTGTAGTCAGGTGTATTGTCATCCACTTTGGAGGCTTGAAGAAGAGGACTGAGAATCAGTGTAGACGCCTCCACAGCCAAGTCCAAGGCCGGTGAACTATCATTGTTGCCACAACTTACCATGTTCTCACAAAATTAATTTGTTTTAATGACGTAGTTCAGGATGTTTGCTGGGGGGGAAGCTTAACACATCTATTAAACTGCAAATAGTTTTACCTCTGACCACACCTTCATGCTGCGCCCTGACCAGTAAACCCTCAGGTTGTGCGTTTTGGCTTCGTGGGGAAAATTCTTCCTGCTTGATGTAGGTTAAAGGAGCTGAGGACAAAAGCAAGAGAAATATGAAAAGATAAACCGCTGAATGGCTGACACGGTGCTACAAACAGATGCGACAGGACTGTGGCTACCACTACCTGATCTGGCAGCTTCCTGCTGCCGCGGCAATCCAAGAGATATGGAGCCCACTGAGGGCTTAGTTGCTTCTTGAGTATAAGCCTGATTATGAGATGTCAAGTAAGTGCCAGGAGTTCCCTAAAAAATAAATACATACATAAGTAAATAAATACTCCAAAGACTAAACATTGCCTTTTCTGAAAGTAAAGTCCATCTTTACCTTTAGTTCTATAAAAATCTGTATCTTTCCACTTAATTTTTAAAAAGTAATTCTAAAAAAAGGGAAGATTTCAGCATAGATCATTAAGTTAAAAAAACTAAGAGAGTATGTCTTCTGATAATATATTACATACAGATATTTACTATTAACAAATTATATTCAGCATGTACCACAATGTACTCAAAATGTAAGCTACTGTTAACAGTATTTTATGCCCCTTAAAAATGCAAAAAGGTCAACATTGATGAAAATGGTAAGAGCTCAGAAGATATTTGAAAAGTTCCAAAACACCCATTGGCACCCAGAAAGCTGTAAATATAAAGCTATACAAACCCTAAACGAAGCCTTAAGGAGCTCCCACCTCTGGCTGACCTAAAACTGCAGCAGGAAATAAGAAATGAAGCAGACCTGTCAACTGGCTGATGACAGTCTGAAGCCATGCCCCAACACATAGAGAGGTCTTCAGCAAGGACGGAATGACTACTGCTTCCAAGTCATTTAAGGAAACTCTGTTCAGTCACTAGTTTACCAAGCACAGACTTTAGTGGCCATAAATTAATAATAAAGACTTTACAAATAAGTTCTCAAAAGTCACCAAGCAAAGAAAACAAACAAACAAAAGCTACAACAACCCTGGGAGGTAGTTGTATGATTTCCAGAGTTGCCACATCATATAACACAAAATATGCAATTCTGGTGGTTGGTGAAGTGACTCAGTGAGTAAAGAAAGCTGGCATCAAGCTGAGACCCACAGTTTGATCCCTGAGACCCGCACGGTAGCAGGAGAGAATCTATCTCCACATACTGTCCTCTGATCTCCATATGAGATATAAATAAATGTAACATAACTCAAATGTATATTTGACAAAAGTTATAAGATATATAAAAAGAAGTCATTCACATAAAATAAAACAATAAAACTTTGATGTATTAGACAAAGATTAGGCAGAGAATTAAAGGGAAATACAAGAATGATGTCCAACAAAATACAACAGAGAAAATGACAGCATTAGAAGAACAAAATAGAAGTTCTGGAATTGACAGGTGTAACTACAAGTCAGGTATGGTGATGTACATCTACTACCCGGCACTTGGGAGGCTGAAGCAAGAAGATTTGAGATCATCTTAGAACGAAGAGCGCCAGGCTTGCCTGAGCCAAATAAAGAAACCCTGTCTAAAACCATAGAGAAACAAAATGAAGCAGAAAGAGAGAGGTGGGGGGAAGGGAGGGAGAGAGGGAAGGGGGAGGGAGGGAAGGAGTGAGGGAGGGAGGTAGGGAGAAAACAACAACAAAACAAGAGTAGAACAAAACACAGTTACTCCCGGAAAAGGAACTAGAAAACACAGTAAAATTCTGAATTACTTTTCAGATCATTCATGCCCATTACTTCCATCAATACAGCAGTTTTCTCGAGACAGCATAATGAAACAAGAAAAAGAAATAGAAGAGATAAATTAGAAATGAACTAAACCACCTGTCTCATCCATGTGTGGGGTGACACACATGTGGCCTATTATCCCATGTCATGGGAGTGGAGTCAAGGCCAGTCTCTGCTACACAGCATGAGCTACACAAGATACACATACACAGAAATTATTTCCCCAAATCTACAAAAAACCCCAAACAAACCAAAAGCTTTCCTAGAAGTTCTAGGGAGGTCACAGATAAAGTCAAGGCAGGAATACTATTTCTAAGTATGAATACTTTACACTGCTTCACTTCCTGTGCGTCCCTGACACTGCTCTGCTCCTAGCAAACTGAAGCCATGTATGGAAAATGTGTGAATCTGTCAATCCACTACAGCAGCATCATAGACTATTACCCCTTTTTTTCCAGCAATAAAATAACTGTTTTGCTTTGATTTGTTTAAATACAATCTCCCTATGAACTGCCCTCAAGCCTGTGATGCTATTGCTCTAGGGTCGAGAATGCTGGGGATTAAAGGTCTATAAAACTATGTCCAGCTCTAACTTACTTTTTACTTAAGGTACATACATTCTTTTAGATATGATACTGTTGAAAACTTAACAGACTACAGTATAAAAATAAACAAATTTTATATATACTAGAAAAGCAAGCTTCCTATGGCCTTGTTCACTGAGATATTTGGTTTTTTTTTTTTTGAAGTCTGGAACTAAGCTGATGATGTCTACATTCATGATGTAATAAATTATAAAAACAAAGAATACATTAAAATTGCCAAGCATGTTGGTGAATACCTTTAATCCCAGAACTTGGGAGGCAGAGGAAGACAGATCTCAGTGAGTTTGAGGCTAGTGTGGTCTACAGAGCAAGTTCTAGGACAGCCAAGGTCACATGAAGAAACACTGCTTCAGGAAAGAAGAAAAGAGGGAAGGAAAGGAAGAGAGGAGAGAGGAGAGGGGAGGGTAGCAGAGGGGAAAAAAGTAAAGAAGATTAAGATTATTTTAAAATATCTAGTAGTATCTGAAACTGACATGTAGGTTTAAGGTAATCTCAACTAAAATTTAGTTGGCTTTTATAAAATTGAAAAACAAATTATATAATTTATATGAACATGATAAAGGATACAGAATGGCCAGAAAAATAAAAACACTACAGGAGGCACACTAAATGATTTCAAGGCGTAAGTTATGATGTGGCAACACTCAAGACTAACAATGACAAGAAAAGTAGACACTACATCCATGGGATAACTCTGGTTGCAGATACAGATCCAAACTTACAGTCAAATGATTTTAGACAAAAGACAACCAGAAGAGTCAAAAGAAAGAAAACTTTGTCAAACATGCTGTACAAGTGGAAATCCACATGAGAAATGAAGCTGATTTCCACACCACTATGCATAAAGAAAGCAGCCGGTGACTGATCATCAGCATAAAGGTAAAAGCCAAGCTACAAAGCTTGCAACATGAACTGAGAGTGTGAGAGGAATGTGCTCAATGCGCAGTGATGCCATGAAAACGCTCTGTGCAGCAGTGCCGTGTACAAATACAACAGGAAAACATATAGACACATATCTGATCAAAACAAAAGTTTTATATCAAATACATCAAATTTTAAATCTTGTGGAGCTGGAAATACAGCTCAGCACATAGAGTGTTTACTAAGCATGCAGACAGTCCTGTGTTCAATCCCTAGCACCAGATGAAGAAGGCATGGTGGCACACATCTGTATCCTAAAATATGGGAGGTGGAGGATCAAGGTCATACTTGGCTACATACTGGGATATAAAGGCCTTGTCTCAAAAAGGTTGGCTCAGTAGGTCAAAGTACTTGACAGGTTACCTGACAACCTGAATTTTATCCTCAAAACCTACATGGTAGGAGAGAACCGACGCTCTTAAGTTGACCTTTGACCTCCACAGGTGCACTGTGACCTGAGCATGCCACACATATACATAAACACACACACACACAACCTCAATTTATGAAAAGAGAAAAACTAAGATAATCTTATACAATACGTCCAGTACACTTGTAGTTTATTGTACTTTTCATAGCAGGGCAGGGGTAAGGTCTTCCACTTGTGATGGCATGCTGTGCTAAGGAAGCTTTACACTCTAGAGTATTTCAGATTCAGATATTCAGACTCAAGATGCTCAGCCTATAGACATGTCATAGAATCAGAAATACAAGTATGTCAAAGAGCACAAGGGAAGTCTTTGACATAATTTGATTTCGGGGAAACACAAACTACAACCACAATGAAATATTAGTTACTACACCTACTGAATAAGTATATTAAGTATGCCTAAAATGGGAAGGAAAAATCATTAACAATAAATGCAACAAAGAATGAAACTAGAAATCTCAGTCTTCTACAATGGTGGTGGTGACACAACTACGGGATCCTTTTGAAATCAACATCACTCCTAAGTAACTATGTAAAAAAAAAAGCAAAAACACAAACACCAACACAAAAGTGTTCATAGCAGCTTCATTCATAAGGAGCTTAAAACCAGAAATCTCAGGTTTCCCCCCACAGAAGAGATAAATAAAATGAAATTTTCACACAATGGAGTACTTAACAATAAAAAGGCTACTGATTACACACAAAGACTTGACCGAATACCTAAAATCATTACACTGAGACAAAAGGCAAACACAGGAGTGCATTGTACGATCTTGTTCATCAAGATGAACAAATGACACAGAAAGTAGGACAGAGAGGAAACAGCCTAGGAAGGAACCTGATTACTTATTGTACACTAATAAGTTAAGGAGAATAGGTAGAGCTAACCAAAGCAACATTCAACAGAAATCTGCTACAAAGAAAGGCCGGTTTACCTGTGAGATGGACCCTCCCATTATAAAGGATGGTTTTTCTGAAGCCACTGTGGTTTTGGACGATGGGATGAGAGGAGGAGGTGGCCTGGTTGGTCGTGTTGTTGGAAGCCGAACCCCTTCAGGGAGGTTAGTTATCACTTGATGTGGAGCAGGCTGGAGGACTTTTTAAAGGAAAAAAAAAAATCATTTAAAATGGTCAATTTCCTAGTGTGCCACAGGATACCTGTCTCAGTAAGTATACCTGAGTCTTTAGATCACAAATTATACATGTCAGATGAACTTAAAGATGAGAGTTTTCACTTTAAAAAATTCTATCAATGAGCATACTCAAAAATCTCAAATGGTATTTATGAGGTAAATGCATTCAATTTATTTCAAACCACAGCATTCAAAGCTGATTTCTCAGCAACTATTCTGTTCAACAGAGGCAATCATTATGATTGACTTTGTCTTTCTTCATCACCCTCTAAAACTTATGGGAATGAGAATCAGGGAGCTTCCAAACTATAGCTGCTGTTTCACACAGTAGGAGATCTGTCTGACAACCCAGTACACATCTTCTGTGTAGCTATGTAATTTGAGAAATATTTACTGATTCTGGCTTTCACAGTACACTTGAATGGGGAAAAATCTCAAGGATTTTTACAAAGCAGTTGTACTGTTAAAAGAAAAGCCGATCACAATATAGGTGTGTCAACACAGATTTCCCAGTGGCCCAGTGAACTGAATACAATTGACAATGAAATGCAAAGAAACAAGAAAATCATTCTGAGACAGCAAAGACATGTCCTGGAAGAGCAGGTCATTCATGAGATTAAAACACCACGTGGAACACCTGTGGGCAGATGGCCAGCAGCCACTGGGCAGAAAGGCAGTATTTACCTGGAGGGACACTACAGCGGGCTGCACTCACATCAGGCTGTGAAGCGGCTTTACTGACTTCTCTTGGAGAGAGCCTGCACGGTGAGGCTGACCTGGCTGCGGTACTGTGCATCTGTGCTTCCTGTTCCAGAGCACGTGTGACCTCAGCATAAGGCATATAGGCGACTGATTTTCCTATAAAGTTAAAGTTACCAAAATAAGGGAAGACCCTAAATTAAAATAGTAAGTGTGAAAGGACCAGGTCCCCATCTTCCAAGGGCAGATCCATCTATTTGCTAATAACAAAGTCTAACACTGCTGTGGACAAATCCACCCAGAGATGTTAGGAGACCTACTAGATCTACCTCTGCTATGTTTCCCTCAGAAATTCAATGACAATTTTATCTTTAAAGGACAAAAGGTCTTAAGGAAAATCAAGTGTTATGTCATGCAGTAAAATTACAACAAACATTGAATTATCAAGTGAATCTGTGAATTCAAGTCTGCCTAAATTATAGGTCAGTTCTCTAAGAATTTCAATTCTTATAATTAGCTTGGTGATGTTAACTGCCTATATTTAGGAAAGTAAACATAAAAAACAGAAGAAGTCTTTTCAAACAAATGCAAATAAAGCTTATCCAAAACACCTCACAAGTTAAAAAAAAAAGGAAAAACCTGTAAATATAACAATAATAATGATGTAAATTACCTAACGAGAAAGTTATTTCCACACTATGTTTCAATGGCATGCCAATGCCAACAATGCAGTCCTATCACCATAAACAGGGGACTGAGAAGATACTACAGTTGGTGAAGTCCTTACAATGTATGAGGGTCTGAGTTGGACCCCCAGCAGCCATATAAAAAGCGGAGAGTGGTGATGCGTACCTGAAATCCCGGGGTGGGGTGGGGGGGCAGAGGCAAGCTGTCCCCTTGGCTGTCTGGCCAGGCAGCTTAGCATAGAGTAAGAAACTTTACTTTTTTACTACGAGTAAGAAACTCTAAGAAACCCAAGACAGGTAGTAACTAAGGATTAATGCCCAAGATTGATCTCTGGTCTCTATATACTGTGTGTGTGCATCTAAAAACCCCAAAATTTTAAAAATAATTTGTAGAAATAACATTTTCTTTTCTTCCTTTTTCTTTGGGTGTGTGTGTGTGTGTGTGTGTGTGTGTGTGTGTGTGTGTGTGTGTGAGTGTGTGTGTGTAAAGAAAGCTTGGACAGGCCTGCAACAGGAGATCCTCCCACATCTCCTGAATATTCATATTATGGGTATGTGGTGGCATCATGCATCTAAAATTTTCCTTTATTAAACTGAAACTAATAAACTGATTAACCTTTGAAAACCAGGACAGCGCAAATGTACCTCTAACCACTTAGTGCATGACAAGTGCTCATTTATATGATTATGTTTTCTTTTTTTCTTGGTTTTTTGAGACAGGGTTTCTCTGTGTAACAGCTCTGGCTGTCCTGGACTCACTTTGTAGACGTGGCCTTGAACTGGCAGAGATCCACCTGCCTCTGCCTCCCAAATGATAGGATTAAAGGCGTGCGTCACCACGCCTGGTTGGATTGTTTGTTTTTTTTTTTTTTGGTTTTTCGAGACAGGGTTTCTCTGTGTATCCTTGGCTGTCCTGGACTCACTTTGTAGACCAGGCTGGCCTCAAACTCACAAAGATCCGCCTGCCTCTAGGATTGTTTTTTTTTTTTAAACAGGCTTTTGGTATGTTGGCCAGGATGGCCTCAAACTCAAAATTTTCCTGCTATGGCCTCCCCAAGTGCTGGGATTATAGATATGTCCTACCACATTCAGCTTATCAAGTAAATTGAATACTTCTTACCCAAGATATCATTGGAACTTTCATTTTGATTGGATATACATACATATATATATGGATGTGTATTTGTAAATGTATACTTCAGATACACAGAAAAGTTATGTTTTCTTCATAACAGCCTTTTCTAAGAAAACTTTCCTTCTAAGTCAAATAATTTTCAGTTAGTTTTATATGTTCTTTTTAAATTTTACTACAGTTGTACATGTGTTTATGCTTATGATATGTGTGCGAATGTGCACATGTTAGAGAATGCATGTGGGGCTCAGAGGACAGCTTCCCGTAGTCCTTGCCTTCCATCTCATTGACGTAGGGCTCTCTCTGTCTCTGCCATGCTGCATATTAGGCTGGCCTTCAGGCTTCCAAATGATAACAATCTTCATCTCCCATAAGAATAATGGCAGGTTCTGGGAATAAACTAAGTCATAAGGTTGGTTGTCCCAAATCTTTTTTTTTTTTTTTTTTTTTTACATTTTCTAGGATAATATTACCATGCAAAATAGCAATTTGTCTTTTTCCTTGAAATACCTAAACGTGTACTTCCCTTACTCTATTATGTTAATAGTGGTCCATCTGTTCCCATTTTAGTGCCAAGGTCCATAACTAGTTTCAAATACTTATTATCACAGGCACAGACAGTTCCTTTACATAGTGTGGCACTTTTAGAAATCAGAAACAATGAATGTAATATCAGCTAATATTCAAGTGTTAGATACCACGCTTTCCATAAATTTGAAGGAGGAAATAGAAATAATAAACTTATAAAGGATTTATCAATAAACTTTCCCAGAAAGCATTGCTACACAAAAGTAAAACTTAGCTAATGGAGCACCGCCTCTGGCAGGCAGTTCAGAGAGGACAGCCCTGGCTGGCAGTGCTAATTCACCCTCTCATCAGGAAGAGCAGAAATCTGCTGGCAGGATGACCCAGTTAGTTACAGCTGCCTGGGAAAAGCAGCCCTGCTTGGTCTCTGGAAAACAGTGACAAAGTTTTATGCTGCAAATCTCCCCGTTTGCACAATCAACCAAACCTTGGAACTCTTGTCTCTGTAGAACAGTGTATAACTGCTCAGACTGTAACGTGGGGCCTGGGCCTATATAAGCCAAGGGGGATTTCTCTTCAGGGCCAGTTCCCTTTTGCGCATTAGCCAGAGCTAGTTGCAGGCTATATTACACAGGAGTTCTTCCTTTATCAATCTTTAAGTACATGGATTTCTCACTGGGAAAGTACAATATAATACTATAACTAACTATCTCATTTAGCTCTCACGACCAAAGAGATTATTGCAATTTTCCAAACGAGGAAATTGGGGCTCTGAAGAATCACACTTAAATACCCAACCGAAGCATACTTTGAGAGGCTCTGAACTGGATAAGTATTGAACTTCTGATGACTGTGGGATACTGACCAAAATGATGATACTCATACAGGGCATAATATCGCATTTAAAAAAATCCCAATACTTAGAAGACTAAGGCAAAAAAAAAACAAAAACTGGACAATGTAAGGACATGAATGAATAAATGATATTTCTTCTTTCCTACAGGATTTATGATAATATTAAAAATTCAAAGTCTGGCTGGTTTATCACTTCAAATAATTATGATTATGTAAAAAAAAAAAAACCACAGCTAATAAAATAATGGAAGCTTGGTGTAGTGTGCAGCACTTGAGAGGCAGGGGCAGGTGGATCTCTTTGAGTTCAAGGTCACCCTGGTCTACAAACTGAGTCCAGGACAACCAGGGCTATACAGAAAAACCCTGTCTCAAAAACCAAAAAACAAACAAACAAACAAGCAAAAAACCTACAAAACAAAATAGTTTTAGTTGGACAGAAGCAGAAACCTATTTTGACTGGATAGATTTCGTTAAACTTGCATTAGAACGTCTAACTTTACATGCCCAACCATCTTCTTTGGAAGCTATCAGTAATGCAGGGGTCAATCTAGGTAATTGTCAGTTCAAAGTGATTCTTTAACGTACTTAAAAAACATGTTTCTATATATGACAAAAGCATAATTTAAAAGGGGGTATGTCGACAATAACTGTTTGTACCAATCTCATTTAAAAAAGAAAATATAATCAAATGATAGCACAACAGCAAAAGCAAAAGACACAGTGCTGATCCAGCCAGAACTCACTAGTATTCACCTGATTTGGGTTTTTTGGGAGGTGTTTTTTTCAGGGGGTTGGTGGTGGTAGTGGTATGGTTTTTGCCACAAGGTCCCACTCTGTAGGTCAAGCTGGATTAGAACTCACTAAGTAATTCAAAATGACCTCAAATTTGTGAAGAAAAAAAAAATCCTCCTGCCTTAACCCTTCAAGTGCTGGAATTACAAACATGAGCTGTCATTATGAGCTGAAGGTATTTATATATAAACTCACACTCAAGCTATTTTTTAATCTATATTCTGTAAAGTTGTGTTTAAAACATTTATCATGTTTCCCATACAGAAATAACTAAACTGTAAACATTTAAATGCAATCTGGAAGAGCATCCCAGACACTGGTTATGAACAACCTCAAAGGAGTTTATAGAAATAAGTATCGGAGGCATACATCAGATGGGTCAGCCAAGAAAAAACCATCAGGTAAAATATATAATAATCCCACTTTGTAATGTTATCTTGAACCAAACTGTAAGGTTCTTAATGTCATATTAATTTAACATGAAAGTTTGATTTTAAGATCATTAAGTTATAATTAAAAATTCAGGCACCAGTGAAATCTAAACCACACAGAATAAAAGCTATTAACTGCAAAGAAACTCAGCCTGGTTCTTCACTCTAACTCCTCGATACAGTTCAAGAGCAGAGTAAGTAAAGATGCTGAGGTTCTAAACTATGATATCCAATGAGACTCACCAACACGTTACTAATGGGATAATATAAGGCTTTGGCAGGAATTCAACAAACGATTGAACTGAGTGTCATTTTTTTCCCTAAGTTTTATGTTATCCCTTAAAAAAAAAAAAAAAAAAAAAAAAAGTTGTAGCTGGGCAGTGGTGATGCACACCTTTAATCCCAGTGCTGGGGAGGCACAGGCAGGCAGAGCTCTGTGAGTTCAAGAGGTCAGCCTGGTTTACAAAGGGAGCTCAAGGACGGCCAGTGTTGTTACTCTGTCTTTAAAAAAAAAAAAAGCTATCCTAAATAATTTGTAAGAAATAAATAGGCCTATTAATAGATTTCTTTATAATTGTGAAATTTAAAAATATAAACCTCTCTGAGGGCTGGGATGTGGCAGCGGTACAGTACTTGGTCTAAGTTAAATCTCTAGTAGAAAAAAGAGAGACAAGGAGAGGGATGGATCACTTTTGGGGGGATGGTATGAGAGGGATGGAGACAGGGTCTCTGTGTGTTGCCCTGGCTGTCTGGGAACTCATTCTGTAGACCTGGCTGGCCTTGACTGCAGAGATCAGCCTGCCTCTGCCTCCTGAGTGCTGAAATTAAAGGTGTATCCCACCAGTGCCAGGCAGGGGTGGATCGCTTAATCCACTCCTTCAGCATAACATCTAAGATTCATTGTATTTTATAAGACTCGTGATTTTATAGCTAGGGATTAAAGATTCTCTTCAGATGAGAAACACAGGTCCCTGTTCCCAATAATTAGAGTTCAGAGACACACACATGGGATTTGGAGGGACCTAGGTTTGGAGGCTACTTACAAAAGGCCTTCTCGATGTAGGCAGATTGTCCTTTGGGATCTCAAAATATATACACTAGAGCTGGTTTAGCTCCAAAGTGACAGAATGATTTCTACTTTAACCAGGATTGAAAGATAACGCTTTGTATGTTGTCAGAAGGCCAAATTTGCTTCAGGAGAAGTACTACCTAACCCCCCCCCCCCCCCCCCCAGAAAAAAAAAAAAAAAAAGAGGGCAATTGTCCTAGGGTTGGGATTGGGGCAGGGCTCTGTTCTTATCGTTCCAGGAGAATCGAAGTGTCCATTAGGGGAGCCCGGGGACGGCGGACAGCGGAATCCTCAGCAGAGAGCAGAATCAGGCACCAAGGAGGATGAGTGACCCAGTTGATTCTGCCTGGCAGACTTCCTCAATAGCTGTCTCCATCGGGGGCCTGCAACCACCACTGCAATCCAGTGTCGCTGGGACCGTTCAGCTCTACACAACGCCCCAGCCGGAACCTCAGTGAAGCCTGCAAGATCAGCTTCTGCCTACAAACCCCTTAGGTCATCTAAACAGCTGAGAACAGAAGGACTGAACATAAAAGGATTGTACTAACATTTTTAATCATTGTTCCCATTTGGGTTGGGGCCCCAAACAGGTCTACTACGACCCAAATCAGCAGGAAGTCACTTTAAGAGAGCGACGTCCCAGCCGGGCGGTGGTGGCGCACGCCTTTAATCCCAGCACTTGGGAGGCAGAGGCAGGCGGATCTTTGTGAGTTCGAGGCCAGCCTGGTCTACAAAGCGAGTCCAGGACAGCCAGAGATATTCAGAGAAACCCTGTCTCGAAAAACCAAAAAAAAAAAAAAGAGAGCGACGTCCCATGCCCAGAGGGTGGGGAGGGTGTTTCTCCGCCCATCTTTTTGGTTATTTGAAGGATAACTGAAAACTCTGTTATGTAGGGGAAGAGACTACAAGCTGATAAATGGTCCTGTCTTAATGGGTTTTGGAGGTTAGCCCCAGGGAATTCCTACTTTTCCTTTTCTGTATCCTTCTTCCTCTCCTATGTAGGAGTGCATGGGCTTGAGAAAAATGAGATATAGACATAGCACAGGAAGGTCCAAGAAGAAGGGGCAGATTATTGAATATGCCCTTATACCTTTGTATATTGATACAAAATTAGTAGTTTATTTGGCTAAAGTGGT
>CAJQZJ010032004.1:7627101-7651419 GCA_907164525.1 Lophiomys imhausi | reverse complement strand
AGTCCTGGCCATTTCTTTCATAGTACACAGCATTTGCCCCATGTTGTAATTATGGTTTTGGTTTTAGAGACAAGGCAGCCCAGGCTGTCCCTAAACTTGTGGTAATCCTCCTGCCTCAACCTGCAGAGCACTGAGATTGTAACCTGCTCTGCTTACAACTATGCTTTTCTTGTTTCTTTATGATTAAATAACTCATAAGCAACAGTCACAGAAGCCGGAGAGATTTAACATGAATGCATGCTCTAACATTACTATAGGTTTTGCCCTACTGTAAATGGCCACGTAAGAGTTTCTGTCTTTATGTTTTGTTTTGCATGTGAACACAGCTTTTCCTTCTTGTGCCACAAAACCAAACTGTTTTCATCCAACAGAAATCTTAAACCCTATGTGGAGTCTCCAATCTCTAAGAGGCTTCTGCTTCTCTAAGACACTCATAGTCCCTGGGACAGCACAGTAAGTGAAGTCAGGGAGCCGTGTGCAGACGTTTAACACTGCTAGCTACATTTCTACGGTGCTGTGGTATAGTCTGCCTCTGTTCGTGGCCCACATCTAATATTACTGGACTGTGCAGAACTGAGACTCTTCTAAGCCAAAGGTAGGGTGTACATTTGTAAACTAGGTTTTGGGAGACTAAAGCAAGAACACTATAATGAATTCAACTAGCCTGGACTACACAATGAGTTCTGGGACAGCCTAGACTGTACAGCAAGACTGTCTTAAATTAAAGGGTGTGTTTATGGGCTGGAGATATAATTCAGTTCGTGCAGAAAGTTCTGGTTTCAATCTCCAGCACTGCATAAACTAGGAATGTTGGTGTAAGTAGAGTCAAATGGGCCAGAAACTCAAGGTTATCTTTGGCTACACAGTGAACTTGGCTAACTTGGGATATATCTCAATAAAAATAAAAACAAACATTATTAAGAAATATTTTATACATCAGTGGGATGACTACTTCTGGTGGCCCAGAAGATCAAGGAATGAATAAAGAGCAGGAATTTTAAGCTATACTCAGACCAGTCAGGCCTACCTTTAACCTCTAGGTGAAGAAGAGAGGCTATAGGTTCATGGACTTACCATTAAAGGTCAATAATTTAACCAATCATGACATTATGAAACCTAAAAACAAAACAACAACCAAGAAACAAACAAACAAACAAAAAAAACAAACCAAAAAAAATTCCTCCTAAATGGCAGGGTTCAGAGCGCTCAGGTTGGTGAATACATGGAGGTGCTGGGAGGGTTGTGTGACTCAGAGGGGAAGGAAATTCTACATGCTTTCCCACACACCTTGCCATATGCATCTTTTGAATTTGGGGGTTCCAAGTTGTACCCTTTAAGAGTAATGAAAGTGCTTTCACAGGTTCTTTGAGACAGAAGGAATCAATGGAAGCTGTGCTTTGCAGTCTCAGTTGGACGTAAGTATGAGTAACCTGGGAACTCAGTACTTGCATGACTGGCATTTGAAGTAAGGAAACAAGACCTTGTAACTGTGTCTGACAATAACTCAGGGAGAAAAATCTCACATATTAGGTTTGAGAAGGATTGTAGCATTAAAAAAAGTTCACTGATAGCTAATATAGTCAAATTCATAAAAACAGTAAGGAGAATGGCAGTTACTACTGACTAGGTAGTTGGAGTTGTCAAGTACAGAGCTTCAGATTTGTATGATGATAAAGTTTTGGCACTGTGTTTCCCAACACAGTGAGTAATACTTTATAATGTTGAACATTTAAAATTGGCTACAATGAGTTCTGAGAATCAGCAACTGTTGAATGCTTGGCCCTAAATGAAGTTCACAGCACCTCATCCAAGGGTCAGGGAACACAGATGAGGGAGTAGAAAGCATCTAAGAGGTGAAGATGAGCTGACGTGCTGTAAAATGATGTGTTCTGGACATGTGACATAGCTATTTCACTGCAGCAGTGGTTACCTGAACACACTGTGGGCCTATCAAAACTTCATTACATGCCTCCCTCCTCCTCATGAATCCATGAATCATGATCCATACCTCATCAACCATTACGGGCAGTTAATGGTTGTTAGGTGGGTTATCACTTTCTTAAGTGGCAGACACTTAAAAGTTACCCACGTTCCTGTAAGTAACCCCAACCCTTGGTCATGCAAACAAGTCTAATTGGACTCAGTAAGACCTCACATACACCCCAGAGAGTAGGAAGAGAACTTGATGGAAAGAAGGGTTTCAGTCGAAAGAGGGATGAGACAGGGTAATGATGGGTTAAAATGATCAAAACTCATTATATACATGTTAAGAAATAGTCAAGTAAAAAAATAGGTGGTCCTGCCCAGGGAAGAGCATACTAATTTGGTTGTCCAGTGTCAAATGGTCAGCCCTGATACCATACATACAAGTAACACTGTATAGACTCTACAGGTTATATTTAGGAATATACAAATACACACACACACACAAATATGTATATGATTGTATTAACAAAAATGAAAAAAGAGGCTATGAATTTGAAGAGGATCAGTGGGGTAAATGGGAAGGTTTGTAGAAAGGAAAGGAAAAAGAAAAATGTAATTAAACTACAATCTCAAAAATAAACAAACAATTTTGACTAAAATAGTTCATTTCACATTGCCTGCTTTTTAGAATACTTTTAAAAAATCTAAGAGACAAGTAAAAAAGAGAGTAAATATGTCTATGAAGATCTCCATGTTTCAATTTTAGTTGTCTAACAATGACACTTACCATTGGTGGGATAACAGCAGCTCGATGCTGAAGCTGTGGCAGATCCAACGGATTTGGTTTAATAGGGGATGAAACTAGTATAGATCCAGTAGGATTTAACAATGAAGGTTTTGCATCCATAGGAAACACTCTACAATTGATGGTTTCAAATAAAGATAAAATAAGTTATTTTTATTTGTGACTCTAACTGGAAAATCACCACAATTCATTTTAAGAGTGTGCATGTGTGACATTAGCTTTAATAAGATATGTAAGACTAGGCTCAATAGAAGAATGCTTGAGTAGTATGAGCATAGCCATAGGTTCAAACCCATGTACAACAACTAATAAACATTTGAACAGAAAGGTTGGGGGAATACAGCGCTATTTTTCCAGATAAAGAAATCTAATATTGACTTACAAGTTGACATTTATCTGATTTTAATTATCTACATTTAATCAACAAAAACAATATCAACAAAACTGGTAAGAAATGTTTAGTATCAAATTACTAGCATACAAGCACATGTTAAAAACCTCGTTCCGAGGGCTGGAAAGATGGCTCAGAGTTGAAGAGCACTCACTGTTCTTCTGAAAGTCCTAAGTTCAATTCCCAGCACCCACATGGCAGCTCACACTGTCTGATGTCCTATTCTGGAGCGCAGATGTGCATGCAGACATCTTAAGTGCCCAACTACACAAGATACATTAATAAATAAATCTTTTTAAAAAGATGTCTGTTAGAAAACACAAATGAACAACTAGTTCCTTGGACCAATGAAACGGTTCAGAGGGTAAAAGCACTTGTCACCAAGCCTGATGATTCTGAGAACATGCACAGTGAAAGGAGAAGAACCAATTCTCACAAGTTTGTCCTCTGGGCTACACATGTGCACTGCACTATATACATAACTGCTGTACACACACACAAGGTAACTATAATAATTAAAAACAAAACAACTAGTTCACAATTACAGAATGTGCTCCTGGGATCACAGCAACCACCATTTAAAATTTAAGAATTTTATCCTAAATTCCAAATGTTGGGCTTCTAAGGAAAAATTTAAAGAAGTGAAATGTAGAGCCACCATTCCCATTCAGCAGATTCACAGACATCTGTCCCTCTGCTCTTACAGTCCCTCCCAGCCATTTCACACAGCACCTACTTCACTTGTCTCCAATATCTACACAAGTTTAAAATGTCCAATATATGAATTTGATATTCTTTGCACAAATACATACAATAAAATGGTGCTGTGTTTTTGCAGTCTTAGTCATATTTCTCAATGTTATAATGGTCACTGGGTAAAGATAAACATTTTCAAATGTGTGGACTGGTAAGAAGAATGTATAAAGAAAGATAATTTACAAATTGGATTTTTAAAAGCTGATATTAAAGATGTAGAAAACTGAAAATATCATTCTAACATCTTAAAAGTTTTATAGATTGTAGGATTTCATTCAGAATTCACCATGTTTTTATAATGATTTTGTTTTTCCTGGGGAGTCTCTCATTTTTTGATGGTGGTCAGGTAGCGGATCAAACCAAAGACGTCAATGCTCTGCCACTGAGCAAACCATACCATACGGAGCGACTAGTGTCGTAGCTATGTCTTAAGATGCTCACTCAGTTCCTTAGGTCACTGTCATCTGAGCACCTGCAAACCATACCAAGTGACTAATGCCGTAGCTAGGTCTTAAGATGCTCACTTCCTTAGGTCACTGTCACTCTAATTTTTCTTCTTCTATAACTATAGTTAACAAACCCAGCAACGTGAATAGATAATTCTTATTTCAGATGAAAAAGTATTTCAGATTTTAAAAAGGCAACACTAGCCAGGCGTGGTAGCACATGCCTTTAATTCCAGCAGAGGCAGGTAGATCTCTGTGAACTCAAGGTTAGTGTGGTCTACAGAGAGAGTCCAGGACAAGGTACACAGGGAAACCCTGTCTGGAAACCTTCACCCACCCCCAGAGGCAACACTGCTTTAATCCAGGCATATCACTCTAGTTAAAGACAGGGCTCAGGATGACTCAGAAGTAGAGATGCTTGCTGCCAAACACACAACCTGAAATCAAACCCCAGAGCCCATACAGTGGAAGAAGGGAACCAACTCCTGCAAGCTGTTCTCACCTCCACATGGGACATGGATGGAGACACACAGACAGACACACACACAGACAGGCAGACACACACACACACTCTATTAAAAAAAAGGGCTGGAGAGATGGCTCAGCGGTT
Source organism: Lophiomys imhausi (assembly GCA_907164525.1). Classification (NCBI taxonomy): domain Eukaryota; kingdom Metazoa; phylum Chordata; class Mammalia; order Rodentia; family Muridae; genus Lophiomys; species Lophiomys imhausi. Next base: position 7,646,485 of record CAJQZJ010032004.1, on the reverse strand, counting down.
AAGAGCACTGGCTGCTCTTCCAGAGGCCTGAGTTCAATTCCCAGCTACCACATGGTAGCTCACAACCATCTAATGTGATGTGATGCCCTCTTCCGGTTGCAGATGCTCACGCAGATAAAGCACCCGTACATAAAATAAATAAATCTAAAAAATATATATATTATATATATATATATATAAAGAAAACAAAAACTGGGACAACTAAATTCTAGACTACTATAAGATGAAAGAAAGAATGAACTAGATGACTGCATTTAATGGCAAATGGATGGGTAGACAAAAAATCCTCATCTTATTTAAAGTTTGTTGATGAAAACTCTGACAGCTGACTCTCCTATGTAACACTAACCCTGAGTACTAACACTGAAGCGCGTGCAGTACTGCCTGCACACTATGCACGAACATTGAGCTCTAAGTAGAATCTGGCTTCAATGAGAAGCTCATGCATCTTAATCTTATTAAAAGTAAAAAAAGCTTTAAGGGGGGAAGCACATGCTTGAATTTCTAACTATGCTTTAGTGTTACTTCACTTTTTTTTTTTAGTTTTTCGGAACAGGGTTTCTCTGTGCATCTCTGGCTGTTCTGGACTTGCTTTGTAGACCAGGCTGGCCTCAAACTCACAGAGATCCGCCTGCCTCTGCCTCCCAAGTGCTGGGATTAAAGGCGTGCGCCACCACCGCCCGGCATGTTACTTCACTTTGAAATCTCCAATAAACCAATATCTCTGATTATAGGTGATTACATTTCTTTTGAAGAAAATGGAACAGCCAGATATTAAAATTATTAAACTACTATCTATCTCTGTAAAATGTCTTTATAAAAGTTCTGATAATTATTATGCATTTACCCTTTAAAATTACTTATAAAATCACTTGTGGATTGCTCAGATGACTCTGCAGGTAAAAGCACCACCGCTGAGCCTGATGAACAGAGCTCAGTCCCCGGAACCCACATGGTGAAAGAAAGGACAAAGCTAACTACCTAAGTGTCTGTCCTCTGACCATGACACACATACTTCCTTCCTCACAAATAAAATCTAAATAATTATTTTGCATTATATCTGATATTTTATATCATAAATATAACTAATTTAAAATTATAAACAATATCAAAAATACTCAATATAACAGCTACAAAATTGTACGGAGTTATGACCTCCAAACTGGATATAGCTCAGTTTGAGAGTGCTTGCACTGCAGGTGCAATGCCCTAGCTTTGATCCCACTAATGATTTAAAAAAATGAAAAAAAGGGAAGAGAAACTTTTCAGAGACATGTGTCTAATTCTAGAACTAGGAGACAAAAGAGAGTGCCACAAATTTAAAGCCAGCCTGGGCTACATATCAAGATCAACCCCAACCTGATCTCAACAAAAGCCTGTCCCCAAGTCCCCTCAAAAAATAATAAAACATTTGAAAACATTTCCACATTGACATTTCCCTTTGTAGTATTCTCTTTAGTCTATGACAGTGGGTCGAAAAACTTTGTTTTGAGGTCAACCCATTAGACAAGCCCAGAGTTAAAATAAAGGCCCTTCATTTCAACCTTTTTCACCAACTACCATTAGTGCCAACTTCAGGCACTGCAATTTGCTTGTGGTTTTATTCACAATTCCATTGGCCATCCACCTGCTATCATAGACTACATGTAACAATACAGATACAGAACACATTTACCATTTCTGTGATTTAAAAACAAAACCAAAAACCATACAATTGCTCAATATTAAAACAATGGACTGCTAGGGACTTGCCAGTATCTTACAGGAGTCATCTCTGTTCTGCCAGTCAGCCAGCAAGCAGCAGAGAGGAAACAAGGTCAAGTCTCACCTCTGCCTCTCCAGCTCTCCATCAACATCCTCATCAGCACTGCATGTGGCACTAGAGTCGTTGTCCGACTGTGGCTCAGGCCTCTGGATATTTATCTGCTCGGCCACTACCAAGTCTTCATCTCTACCCTCTGTCTTCTCATTGGTGCTCGCCAAGTCTCTTTCTTTGGCATCTCCTTCACCTTTAGACGCAGTGTTTTCTGACACCCGCATTTCTGCATTCACGGAGTTGGCTTTGGTAGCAGCTGGCGGATCAAGAACAGAACTGGCTTCGGCATCACACTCCTCATGATCTACATCCATCGGCTCTGCTGTCTCCACACTGGCGTTATCAGTCGCCTGGGACTCCACGCTTTCACTTTCAGCTGGTTTTATGCTTGGAACAGCTGAAGAGGGAGATGCACAGGGTGCAGGGTCAGTGGTGGCCTCAAGCTCAGCAACAGGTTCGGTGTTTCCTCGAGAAGCAGCGTTTTCACTGCTGTCTTCACTGGGCTTGGCGGCTTCAACTGGTGAAGGAGAGGGAGCACTTTCTGTATCAGAACTATTTTCAGCACCTTAAAGATAATGATACAGCATAAAAATCTGATAATGAACAGGTTTTAGGTGGTGATAGAAACCATGCTTAAAAGCACTTGTTAGGATGAACTTGACTCTTAGAGTGTCATTAGAGGAGTAAGAGCAGTTTCTGGCAAAGCTCACATGCTCTAAAGGTATAAAAGTGAAAGATCAAATTGTCTTGATCTTCTGAAATTGAAAGTAGAAACTCTTTTTTGGATGTCTAAAACATGATTTATTTTAAAAACAGAGAAAGATGGAATAGCAAAACCAAACGTAACTATTCCATGAATAACAACATTCTGGTGGAAGATTTTCAATGTTAAAAAGTTAACATAATGCCAGGCGGTGGTGGCGCACGCCTTTAATCCCAGCACTTGGGAGGCAGAGGCAGGTGGATCTTTGCGAGTTCGAGGCCAGCCTGGTCTACAAAGCGAGTCCAGGACAGCCAGAGCTGTTAAACAGAGAAACCCTGTCTCGAAAAACCAAAAAAAAAAAAAAAGTTAACGTAAGACAAAATATATACAACACCTGTGAAAACACAGAAATATCTGTAGAAAGATAGGCTCACTTTGACACCATGAAGTTTGTCCAGGTTGAGGCTTTTCTTTTTTGTCAACTTGGCACAACTAGAATTATCAGAGAAGAGGGAACTAACTACAATTAAGAAACTGCCACCGTAAGACTGGTGACTGACATGGGCCCAACTCACTGTGGCACCACCACTGGGCATGTGGTTTTAGGGAGCAGAAGAAACTTCTAATCATGTAACGTGAGCAAGCCGGTAACAAGCACTCCTCCACGGCTTCTGCTTCAGCTCCTGCCTCCACGTTCCTACACTGAGTTCCTGCCCTGACTTAACTCAGTGAATGAATGTGACCTGAGAATTATTTCCCTTTTCTCCTCAAGTTGCTTTTGGTCATTGTGTTTATCATAGCAATAGAAACCCTAACTAGGACAAAGTTATACTGTTGGAATGGGGGAAAAATGAATTATTTACTATAAATAAATACTTTAACAGGATATTTTTAAAACTAGAAATTCAGTTTTTCATTTATTCAAATATACATGTGCACAGAGTTGTTTGAGGTACTGGAGTATACACAGAACTGCAAATAAATCAAACTGTCTTTTAACTTTTCTTTTTCTTCAGTATGTGTGTGTGTTTTGCCAGTGGTTATGTATATGTACCACATGCCTGAGGAGGCCAGAAGAGTGCATCAGATCCTCTGGAACTGGATTTACTAGGGACAATTGTGAGCCACCATGTGGGTGCTGGGAACCAAACTTGGTTCTTCTGTAAAAGCAGAAAGTGTTCTTAACTACTGAGCCATCACTCAAACTTCCAGAAATTATACATGCTCATGGAGCCTATAGAATAATAAATACTTCAAATATGTTGGATGATAATAGATACAATGACTACATAAACTAAGTAAGCAGTGAGAGACAGGACTGAAAAGGGTAAAGAGATGCCCTGAGAAGAGGTATACCAGAAGGAAGGAAGTGAACTCTGAATATGTCTGAGAGGATTCATGTACAGCTATCACAAAGTATCAAGGCTCAGAATGAGATTATTTTACTCAGAAACAACAGAAGAATGGTGTGGTTAGAGCAGAGAACAAAGGAAAATGCAATCAGCAGAAAACTCAGAGAAGCACAACAGCAAACTCATGTAGTTCTATCAGTCACCAAAACAGACTTGGGCTTTTATTCCTAAGGAAATGGAAAAGTTTCAGGCTTTGGATAGAGAGTGAATATGGTTGGATTTACATTTGACAAGGAGAAATACCACTGCTGGGTAGAAAACAAACAAAAATCCCAAATGGAAAAACAAAACAAAAACTAAAGAACTCAAACGAGAAAATGACACAAAGGAGAGATCAGCAATTGAAGTAAGGAGATGGGACAGCACATTCAGAGTACATGCAAAACAAAGCAGGCGTTATTTGTTGATGGATTATATAAGGATATAAGAGCATTTTAGTCAAATGACTGACACAGGTAACAGAGGTGAGAAAGAGCTGTCCATTGGTGGAGCTATAGTATTCATTCTGTATGTTAACTCTAAAGTGGCTTTTACACAAGTGAAACTATTAAAAGGTAGACGCATGAGCCTAGAGTTCAAGTATAGCTTACTAAATGGCAGCAATTGCCAAAAGCCAGATAACAAATTGATTTAAAAAAAAAAAGCTAAACTTATCCTTTATATTTGTCTATACAGTGAGGAAAGTTAACAAATTAGTTATCCTAAAAATATTAAAAGACCCCAATATATGCCCTTTCTCGGTTATCTTCTTCTAAACCATAGAAAACTAGCTAGTACTTCACAAAGCACCAGCTAAACAAACTTTTCTAAAAATAAGGAGATAAATGGGCACGCTCTTAATCTGAACAAGGATCTAAGAGTTTAGTAAATTTTCAGTTTTCCAGATTTAACTCTTCTCATCCTAGATAAATACCCAACTGGAGATTTTAAGAAAATATTGACAGGAATTCTCCTGTACCTAATCAGCTTTCTTCATTCTTCTACTGACAAGAGTTTTGCCACATAATAAAAGTGCATCAATGGTACCTTCTGTAGGGTTAGCAGGAAGCATTAGGTCATAGGTCACGTAAACTCCAGTAACTTCATTCTCTATGACACTTTGCAAAAGAAGCTGAGCTAAAAGAAAGCAAGAGAGCCTAGAAATCTTTGGACAAGTGTATTTCTATTATCAGGAGACTACTGCAGATGGTACAGGACGCCCACAGCATGACCACCAGACAAAACCCATACCTTACCTTATTTTCATACTTCAATTGGAAAAAAGAAAACAAAAACCTTCACTCTAAAACTAACAACAAAAAGGGGGAAGGTCTCATTTTGATTTTGGTCCTTTGTAGGGGGGAGATCTTCTACCTTGCCTATGGATAAAAATGTATGAAAGTAGGCTTGCGCTTTGCTGTGAACTGAATGGTGTTCCCGCCTCACAACTCTAATTTTGAGGTTCTAACCTCCAATGTAACTAACTGAATCTGCTTTACAGAGGTAACTGTGTTAAACGAAGCCTTAAGGGAGGGTTGTTGTTCAGAGACTAGGATCCCAGGAGTGCACACATAGGGCCATCTGAAGGCAAAATAAGGGAGCAAGCAGCCAGTCTACAAGCCAAGAAGATCTCATCAGAAACCAGCTCTCCTAGCACCTTAACTTTGAACTTCCAACCTTCAGAATTGTAAAAACACATTTCTGTAGTTTAACCCACTCAATACATATTATTCTACTATATAAGCCCAAAGAGATTAATACAGCTGTCCCTTATACACAGGGAGTTCTGTTCAAGACCCCCAGCAGATTCCTGAAAATTTCAGGTAGCACCAACTCTGGTATATACTCGTATTTTTCCATACATTTCTAGATACAATAAAGCTTAATTCAAAAATTAGGCACAACAAGAAATTAAAAATAAAACAGAATGATTAAGAAACTATAGTTTAATAAAAGTTATGTCAACATGGTCTCTAACACTCAAGTAATTAAATTTAATATTTACTATTTTTAACAATGGGAATTGCAAATAACTGAAATTAGTAAAGGCTTTATTCACATATGTAAGAACAGAGAACGGCAGATAACAGATACACAGCTGTGCTCTGATGTTCTCATGAGAAGGTGGCTAATGCTTACAAGCCTTAGAGGAGCCATGAACACATCAAGCTACCCTGATCCACTCTCAGTCCTTACTCTCACGCTTCGTCTGAGGGTGAGCTCATTCCAGTACTATCTTTACACTTGCACTAACTGCCTCATTTTTCACACAAATCATGAAGAAAAGGTTGATTTACTGTTTAAAAAAAAGGCTAAAACCCACATCAGGGATGGTGTTGGACACCTTTAACCCCAGCACTCAGGGGGTAGAGGCAGGGGGATCACTGTGAGCTCAATGCTGATCTACACAGCGAGTTTCAGGACAGCCAAAGCTACAGAGAGAAACCCTGTTTCCAAAGGCCAAAAAGCAAAACACAAAAACAAACAAATAAAAGACCCTAAAACCCTTTTCAAGTTTATAATTTTAAGGATAAAAGACAATAATAACTTACAAACAAAATCAGTATTTCTAAAACTGTAGCATACAGAGCTTCCTAAGCATATATAAAATATAAGAGCTAACAAGGACACCACCAAATAACTCTAGCTATCTACATTTTAAACAATAATTTAAAATAAAACAAAAAGGAAATGAAGTGTGAATATACCAACTATTCTAAGAATCCTTACACCAGAATCACTTAGTTTACAAAGAAAATTCACACAGAATGGTGAGCAGTAATATAAACTGACATAAATTACTTGTGCATTGGTTTTCCTATAACCAGAAAACATCCAAGTTCCACATTTCAGAAAGCTGTGTTTATCTGCTTAAGCAATTGCCCCTTGATTTCTTAGGTGTGTGTTTTTGTTGCTCAGGGTTCTAATGTCATCCAGACTTCTAACATAATAAGGTCAGTACAACATGTAAACCTTAAAATATGAAATAAATCAATCTCAAGGCAATAAAATTAAAGAAATATTAACTTAAAATAACAACAGAGTAAGTAAATTTGTGACTGACACACAGGAAGGCATCAAAGACTTGGCATCTGAATCATGAAGCTCACTGTCAGGCTCTTCTGGTTGTGCCTGTGCAATGTTAAGTACACAGAAACAAAAATACTTGTTGATCAAACGAATAAATATATTGTTTCCAAACCTAGGCCATGACAGCACCAATACACTATTTCCTCAGTGAAGTTCCTACATAATCAACAACTAAACTAAAATCTCGTATTTGAGGTAACAGAAGTCACACACGATTCAAGATTCTGAAGTACCTTCACTATCTTCTGGATTTTCTTCTTCATTTGAGGCTTCAATATCTTCATCCTCCTGGGCAGAAACAGTGGAAGCAACGCTTTCACATTGAGACACATCTCGTTCCTCACGGGGTTTTCGTGAAGCCTAAAGATACAAAATAGTAATTCAATTATTCTATGAGTTAATTGACCAAAAGAAAAAACATTTCATTCCTGAAACAATACAGTATTCTAACAGATGGACATAGTAGTCAGAATGCATGTGGGTGTGACAAAAATCAGTGCTTGACATGTATGTTAATTATCTGGCAACCATAAACCTTTTGGGCAATGGACGACTTCCTGAAACCTACCAAGTTACCACTACATCACACTGACATCTGCATCTCAGCACTTGGGAGGCTGACACAGTTGAAGGGTGTTCAAGTTCAAGACCAACCTGCACTATTCAATGACACCCTGATTCAACACCTACACTTTCCAAAACTTTATCAAAACCATTTTGGAAACTGTAAATTTTGATACCATCCAAGATGATATTTATTTTTTTCAAAAAAAAATGATACATGTTCATATTCTAATAAAGATAACATACATATTACATGTAGAAGACAGAAAATTATAATTAAAAAACTGACTTTTCATAATTCCAAAATACTACACATCACAAATATACTGACTGGCACAGTTTATTTTAGTCTTTTAGATAAATAAACACATATTTAAATCTTTGCGTGTACACCTAAAGACTTTGCCTCTGCCTTCAGAGTGCTGGAAATAAAGGCATGTGCAACTACACCAGGCTTAAGTAATTTTCAATGTTTGATATTATTAATGGTACAGTAAATACTAAAGAGTAATACAACTTCACAGACAGCAAATTATTCTTGGTATTACTAGTCTATTTCTTTTATGATTAATGATGGCAAACTTTTTGTTGTTAAAACAAAATGTTCTATCTTACAAATTATATGCTATACTAAGAGTTGACAAGTATTAGAATTATGCAATTCTTGAGATCATCTTTAAAAAGATTAATAAGTAAACAATTGAAGTCTTTATGATTGAAATGATTAGATTGAGAAGGTTTTAAGAAAACTTGCATTTTAATTTATTGTGAGAGACAAGGTGTGTATGTTCATGCCAACATACATCATAAATACGGAAGACAAAGGTCATATTCTCTATGTGGGTTCTGGGGATTAAGCCACATTTAAGCAAAAAATGAAAAGTAAAAGACTTACCACTACTTCTCTACTCACTTTCTGCTTATGTTGCTGCAAAAGGCTGTCAAGATTGTGCCGTCTTTTATAGTTGAAATAGAAGTTTTTACACTGGGCTTCACTCTTAGTTCCAACCATTTTGGCAATGGCTGCCCAGTTACGACCATGTTCTACCAAGCCTGCATTTTAAAAACAGATCAAACATTAAGTGATCAGTCACTTGTTTAAACAAGCAAGAGAAATACTAAAACAACTTAACTACTAATATAAAAGTGACAACACTAAAAGTATATTTTCAGATATTTAATATACTTCAGTACTTACTGATACAAAACTAACTTATATTTTCACATATTCCACCAAATTTAACACATTTGCTAAACTGTCCCTTCGCATAGATCTCTCACAGGGCTAAGGATAATGCTGGATCTACAGTAATGGCTAAGATATTTACAAACTGAGAAACTGGTATTTCTACATCGATGGAGGTAGTATTTTAGTAATAAGCTAATATAAACTATTCAATGCATATGAAATTTATTAACAGAACTTGTTTGTTAATGCACAAACACCTTTTAAGAAGCTGACCATTAATAAAGCTGGGGAAAGAGAAGCCAAGGGTTCAACCTCCATTAAATCCCAATTTAATATTTTTCTAATTATACATAAACACTAAATATATGCAAGCACATATACATGTGTTCAAAGAATACAAACATGGAATTTCATATATAGATATATAGAGAGCTATATAAAATTAGATACATAATGAATGGAGATGAACATTGGTTTCGAAGATTAATATAAATAGTGCCCTTTATTTGGAAAATTAGAAGATCAGCCAGATATGGTTGCATATACATGTAATTCCAATATTTGGAAGGCTGATGCTGGAGGAACAGAAGTACAAGGCCAAGATTGAGACTACATATATTGTTTCAAAAACAAAAAAACAAACACACATATAAAGAAAATTAGGGGCTGGGAGAATAACTCTAATTATCAGGAAGTACTTGCCATACAAGCAAAGGAGTTGTATTTAAATCTGGACAACTATCTAAAAAAATAGGTATGGGGCTGGGGCCATGGCTCAGCAGGTGAAACTGCTCATCCTGAAAGGCCTGACAATTTGAGATCAATTTCCAGAACCCAAGTCAAAAGCTAGATGTGATGGTTCACATCTTTAATTCCAGAACTCTTATATAGAGGTGTAAGACAGAGAAGAAAACAACTTTGAAGCCAGAAAGCCTGAGTAGGAAACACAGCAACATAAACACGAAAGAAGGCTTCAAAATCAAGGTGGAAGAAATGAACTGAATCCCAAAAAGTTGTCCTCTGACCTCCATACATAATGCACACATGGGCACACACGCGAAAAGTAGTAACACAAACAAATAAGTTGTTTCTGATGACACATGTTTATAATCCAAGGACTGGAGAGACAGAGATTGGGTTAGTGATCCTTTGGGATCACTAGTCAGCCAGCCAAGTCTAATTGGTGAGCCCTAGGTCTGAATGAAAACCAAGGGAGATAGCTGTCTCAAAAACCAAGGTAGGTAGGCTGCTGAGATGTCTCAGCTAGGAAAGAGCTTGTCACACAAGCATTAAGAGCTTCATTCAATCATGGAACCCAAATAAAGATGGAAGGAAAGAGCCAACTCAAGAAAGCTGTCCTCTGAGCCCAACATACACACCATAGCACAAGTCCATTCACACCATACACACCTACGTATGTACTAACAATAAATAAAAGAAAAAAACAAACAAGGAACACAGCTCCTGAGAAAAATCACCCAAGGTTGGCCTCTGGCCCCTATATGTACATATGCACATGCACAGCTGTATGGACATATGCCAAACACATCCACACATCCATGAGCAAACACACACACACACACACACACACACACACACAGGAAATTAAAAGATCATTAAGATCACTAGCAAAACTTGCCTAATGGGAATTAGAAATAGATGGTAAGCCGGGGGGTGGTGGCGCACGCCTTTAATCCCAGCACTTGGGAGGCAGAGGCAGGCGGATCTTTGCGAGTTCAAGGCCAGCCTGGTCTACAAAGTGAGTCCAGCACAGCCAGGGCTACACAGAGAAACCTTGTCTCGAAAAAACCAAAAAAAAAAAAAGAAATAGATGGTGACTAAATATACCTAGAAATGCTTCCCTGAAAAAAAATTAGTGTACAAGTCGGCTACTATCTATATACTTATTTGGGACATTCTGATGATAGGATAAGAGGAAAAGTGCAATTCTTTTTAATAATAATATAATTTTAGCATCTGCCACTTATGACAAATAAATTTTAAACAAAAACATTTTTAAACAGATACTTTAAACCACTTAATTTTTGGAAAATTTTGTTTATGTATGATTTTTCAATGTAACAATCGGAGCTGGAGAAATGGCTCAGAGGTTAAGAACACTGATTGCTCTTCAGAAGTCCTGAGTTCAATTCCCAGCAACCACATGGTGGCTCATAAGCATCTATAATGAAATCTGGTGCCCTCTTCTGACCTACAAGCACACATGCAGGCAGAACACTGTATACATAATAAATAAATCTTTTAAAAAGCAAAAAGTAATAATAGAGAACATCTTTAATCCCAGCCTGGGGAGGCAGAGGCAAATGGATCTCTGTGAGTTTGAGACCAGCCGGGTCTGCAGAGTCAGCTCCAAGACAGCCAGGGCTGCTACATAAAGAAACCTTGTCTCCCTCCACCAAAAAAAAAAAAAAAAAAAAAGTAGCATCATTACCTGCTAAACATTAATATCAAACATGTCAACACATGGCTAAGCTACATATAATAAATTCTTAAAGAATTACAAGATAGCTGGGCATGGTGACACATGCCTTTAATCCCAGCAGAAAGGAGGCAGAGGTATTCGGAACTCTGTGAGTTCAAGGCCCGCCTGGTCTACAAAGCAAGCCCAGGACAGGCAGGTCTACACAGAGAAGCCCTGTCTCAAAAAAGAAAAAGAAAAAAGAAATTAGTAGCTAAATAGTGTGATTATCTTTCTGTAAGTTACTATTTACCTATAAAAAATGTCAGCTCACTTCCAAATCACACTGCACTAGTAATCAACAATGGAAGAACAAAATCTATGAAGTGCTTTGTGCAATGAAGACCACCCAGCTATCAAAGCAGCAGACACAGGACTCCAATTATTCTCTGCTTGGCTACAAACTTTACAATCTCACGTCTGACTCGGTTTCTTGGTAGTATGTAATTAGAAGACCTAACTAGGTCTAGGCTCAGTGGGTAAAGTGTTTGCTGAACAGGCTTCATGACCTGAGTTTGAACCCCAGGCCCCATAAAGCCAGATTTAGTGGCATATACCCCAGGGGCAGCACTCCTATGTGAGTGAACTGGCTGGAAGCTTATCAATGCAGTGCAGCAGCAACACAACAAAGAGACCCTGCCTCAAAAGCAAATTGGAAGGAGAGAACAGAATTCCTTTGAGCTTCACAGATGCTCCATTGCATGTGTCACATACTAAGTAAAGAAACCAATCATTAAAAGAAAGACATAACCAAACAGAAAACAAATAGCTTCGATTCTATTCAATGCAAGTTTCAAATAATAGAAACATAAGATTTCAGTTTCAAAATTTACCCCCAAATAATTTCGAATGAATGTAATCACAACTACTGTAGAAATGTGAAAATAGTACTCTGCTCTCCAATGATAATCAAAATAAAACTGTAGAATCATAAATTCCTCAAACATGGGCATCTTCAACTACTCTGGAGTTAATTATTTACCAGATATTACACCACCAAAAAGAATTCCTAACTTTGCTTCAAAATTTAATTTGCCTTTTTAGAAAAACTTTTTGGGGGTATAGATGGAGTCTGGTCACACAGCCCAGGTTGACTTTCAACTTATTAGGTTGCCAATACTGGCTGTGTGTGTGTGTGTGTACAAGCCTGCACTTGCACTCAGGTGTGCACATATGTGTTTGGGTTTTTGGTTTCGTTTTGCCTACTTTCATGTCCGTACACCATGTGCATTCCTGATGCCCACAGAAGCCAAGAGAGAGACTACAATCCCCTGATACTGGAGTTACACATGGTTGTGAGATGTCATGTGGGTGCTGGGAATTGAAACCCGATCCTCTACAACAGTCAGTTCTCTTAACTACTGAGTCATGTTTCCAGCTTCTGGCCTATTCTTCTCAATTAAAAATTTTTTGCTTAACCTAACTCATTAGCAATCTTAAAAGAAAACAACAAAAAAAAAATCAACTCCAAACTTTACATATTGTTGTACATTACCTTTTTTAGCAACTTCCATTTCTTCTTCCGTCCATCTTGAGGTCTCAACAGGCTCAGTAGAAACTGGCATAAAGAGAAAATTTAGGCAAAAGAAATCCAAACTGAATTTCAATGAAACCATCCATTCAAAAAAAATCATGTAACTGATAACTTATTTGTCTTGTATAAAATGAGATAGTATCAGCCTCTTAAGAGCCAATTATATGGAAAAATTACACACTTCTTAGTGTCAAGATCATTCTCAATATGCTCTGACGTTTCACCTTGAGCCACAGGCTTGGTATGAGACAGTGTACCTCCCAGCTTAGCAAACCTCTCTCTGCTCCTACAATGACAAACGAACACAGAACCTCTTCCTTCCTGTGCCACTGGAATCATCTTTCTATATAACCTAATAAGAGCAATTTGCTTTGTAGCAGAGGGACATACAATTCAAGAGAAAGTCAAGTCCACTGTGACCTGCCCTGGCTCATTTTCATCCTCCCATCTGCTTGGTTCCGATGCATCACGCTTGCCATTTGTACCACATACATTGTCTTTCCTACCACATTTTGCGGTAAAATTGGCTGCACTGAATTACAGACAGAGGAACTACATCACTAATATAATCCTTTTAAAGAATAATGTGATAATACTTTATAAGCAAAAGAAACAGTTATTTCCTTAAGCCCTTACCTAAGAAAATGTATATGTATATGTAAATGTATATGCTTAATATGTATATCACAGTATATCTTGCCTAGGATTTATACCTTAATTAAGCATAAAGTGTTAAGTGTAGGAAGACATCTTTCATTACAGTGCGGTCCATACTGGTTTAAAAAGGAGGAAAGATACAGTTTAACCGTTGTGCTTCAGAAGCAAAATATCAACTCGACACAAGCAATTAACAACTAAAAGGGAAATTATGAATACTTAAAAATTATAAAATGGGGCTGAGGAGATGGCTCAGAAAGAACACTAACTGCTCTTGCCAAGCACCTGGGTTAAATTCCCAGCACCTACATGGCAGCTCACAATTGTCTTTAGCTCCAGTTCCAGGGTATCCATCACCCTCTTCTGGCTTCTAAGGGCACCAGGAATGCACATGGAACACAGACATAAATGCATGCAAAACACCCATAGACATATAATAAAAATAATTAAATCTCAAATATATTCCTAAAGAATGGGGAGAAAAACAGTGGCATTATATAACTGTTCATTGAAATAGTTTTCTTTTAATTATAAAACTGGGCCAGCAATATGGCCCAGCAGGTAAAGGCACTTATGCCTGTTAAGCTAAGTTCAATCATGAAAACTGTCCTTGAACCTCTCTAAGACATGACCAGTGGCCTGTGTGCACCTGCACTCACATACACACATACACTTACGTGAATGAATAAATATTTTAATGTGAAAAATAGAAAATATTTATGTTATATGCTAAATTAAAAGTTAGAGAACAAAGTGGTATACTAACTAATGAAAGAAAAGCTACACTATAACTAGTATTCTTTTTCAAAAGAATTTTACTTTAGAGTTTACTAAATTAAAGAGCAGACTTTAAGGTTACTCCTTGGTTACTAATATTGGCAGGCCCCACTTTATCTATCATTCAAACCAAACCCCGATAAGATTACCCCCTGCACAAAGCAATGTCCTCTGCTGACCAGGCTCTGGTGGCGGAGGCAGGGCTGAAGGGGGCTCCTCAGTGGCCGCAGCGGCAGCACTGGCAGCGGCAGCTTCACTTGTCATGGACCTGGTGATCCGGCCCTTCCGGCGCCCCTGACTGTTAGCAGTCTTTCGTCCCCTTGGAGTGGCCTGTTCTCTCTCCTCAGTTTCTTCTGCTGTGCCTTCTGTTCTGTCCTTTTCCCTGGTTGTTTCTCTAGAAACAAAAGTAAATAAAGACTTTTGTGATTTAAAAGTATACAGCAAAGAAAATACTTTAAATAGAAATTACATAAATTTATCCAATCTCTTACTTTTCAAACTTTTATGAAAAAGTCTATCATGTGAGATTTTCAATAGCTTTGACTGACTGAAAACACTTCAGAAGACTTGTTTCGTATATTAATATACTTATATTTTAAACATATCTCATATTAGTTAACATAAGAACCAGATATTCATAAAATATCAAATGACAGCAAAACCACCCAGGCCTGGAACAGCAGAAGACTTTAGCAAAGCCAAAAGATCTGAGATTTGTGCTTCTGCTTAAATTCTGTTAAAGTTTATTCTATGAAATGAAGTTAAAACAGGTAATCTCCATGGCAGATGCCTATTCTGTAGTTATTAATCCACAATGAAATTTTGTTGGAGTGAAGTCTTTGTGCACTGTGCATTCAAATGCTGATTTCTGTACTTACAGGCCAGACTTTGGCATTGCCATTATTATGAAGCATCTCCTGCCTCAGTATTTTGTAAACATTGACTGATTAAATAAAGATCTCAACAGTCAATAGCTGGACAGGAGAGGAAGGCAGGACTTTCAAGCCCAGAAAGAGGGTATCAGGTAGGGATCAGAGGGGAGGGGAAGTTGACATCAGGTCACTATGAAGAAGAAGGTGCCAGAACAACACTAAGATGGTAGGTAATCGGCACATGCAGGGCATAGGGAAGGCTAGTATTGTAGGGTTACAACTGTTGAGTATCTACCCAGTTATCATGCCTAAAGCATTTAATAAATATAAAGGTCAGCCGGGTGGTGGTGGCGCATGCCTTTAATCCCAGCACTCGGGAGGCAGAGGCAGGAGAATCTCTGTGAGTTCGAGGCCAGCCTGGTCTACAAAGTGAGTCCAGGACAGCCAGGCTGTTACACAGAGAAACCCTGTCTCGAAAAACCAAAAAAATAAAATAAATAAATGAATAAATAAATAAATAAATAAATAAATATAAAGGTCTCCATGTCATTATTCAGAGCAAGGGCAGGCATAAAAATTCTACTGTAGGGTTACAAAATTTTATTAAACCAGAGTAAATTGTTTTAAACTACTTCCAACAGTGATTATGTACAAACAAAGCAGTATGACTTCATGGTTGGCAGAACAGCATCTGGGTCAGGCTCCCAAAGTTTCTCTAAGATTTGTTATTTACTAACCCTAACATAAACTAGGAAAAGCTACCTGGCCTCTGTGAACCTCAGTTCTCTCTTCCGTAAATAAGGATAGTGATAATATATTTCACAGAGTAATTTCAAGGATTAAAGACGATAATAAGGTGCCTGGAACATCATATGAGTTGTATTATTATTATGATTATTATTATTATTATTGCTGCAAAACTCTCAATATAAAAAAACTTATTTAAAGTCTCAAGTACTTAAGAAAATTCAATTCATGGTGAATATTAATATTATTATTACAAGAAATATTTGAGTATCTGAAGACCATTCTCTATACTACTGATGATACTTCTTATATTTGAAAATACAGCTGGGCGTGGTGGTGCACGCCTTTAATCCCAGCACTTGGGAGGCAGAGGCAGGCGGATCTCTGTGAGTTCAAGGCCAGCCTAGTCTACAAAGTGAGTCCAGGACAGGCAGGTATACACAGAGAAACCCTGTCTCCAAAAACAAAAAACAACAACAAAAAAAAGAAAATACAATAGTTTGTATCTAAAAGGACTTATAGAGAAGTAAATATAATCAAATACATTGTGTGTATGAATCAAATCTACAAATGAGCAAATAAACATATATATTTTTTCTTTTTTCTTTCTTTTTTTGGTTTGTTGAGACAAAGTTTCTTTGTGCAGCTCTGTCTGTCCTAGTCTCACAGAGATATGCCTGCCTCTGCCTCCTGAGTGCTGGAATTAAAAGCGTGCACTGCCACACTCGGCTAGTAAACATATGTGTGTGTGTGTGTATATATATATTTTTTAAAGTTTTATTTATGTTTTTGATGCATACAATGTTCTGTCTGCAGGAATGCCTGCAGGCTAGAAGAGGGCACCAAATTTCATTTAAATGGTTGTAAGCCACCATGTGGTGGCTGGGAATTGAAATCAGGACTTCTGAAGAGCAATCGGTGCTCTTAACCTCTGAGCCATCTCTCCAGTCCCATAAATATATTTTTAAAGTACACATTTTCAAGACTCAGTTATTAGTGAAAGATGTCATTTATTTCTACAATTTAACTGCTTCAAGTAAAAGCCTGTTGAGGTTTATCAAGCTATAGATATTCTCTCCCAATAAACACATGCTTCAAGAATGACTCTAGGTAAGTCCTTCATAATTCCTGCTCTACAACCAATGTCTGTCAGAGAAATGGGGCCAAATGGCTGAAGATTGATGCTGTAATGTATGGAGAGAAAATGGGAACTGTCCAGGCAGCCACTGGTATGTCATTTTTTAGTTTTGGAAGCTGCAGGCCCTGCACTTCCTATATAATCAGATATATTTATCCCTCTCAGGTCTCTGAGGTGGTTGAAGAATAGATAGCTAGAGTCTCATAGTTAAATTTTGAGTTGTTTAGGAATCAAGAGGGTGTTCTGGATCTAAGAAGATATTTTTAAAATTATGAGGCAAGTTAGTATGAAAGCTGAGTTACATATAGAACTTTAAACTCATGGAGATGGTTAGATAGTAGAATGTTAAAGTCAGGTGCCAAATACATATGGACTGGACATTGGGAATGTATGCTAAGCCATATAACTCTTATAATCGTGGCCTATTTATTTCTGTTGTTTTGTATTGTATTTATAGTTATAAGAAAAAGAACCATTATTTGGACTGAAAGGGAGAGCAGTTGGGGGGAAAAATAAATACCTTAAACTAAAAAAAAAAAGAAGGGAAGAGGATGGTGGGGCTGAGGGGGAGGAGGGTGGAAGGGTGGGACTGGAGGGGGGAGTAGGGAGGGGATTGTGATTGAGATGTAACTTGAAGAAATAAAAAATAAATTATTAAAAAAAAATACAGAGTTAACTTTGCTGTAGCAATGAACCACTCAAGAGCTGAGCATGCTGGATGCTCTTATAAACCAGCACTTGGGAGGCTTGGGGCAAGAAGATCTTGAGTTCAAGGCCAGCCTATGCTACAACCTAATGCCTGGCTTAAAAATAAATGAGCAGCAGGGATTGGGAGGGCATGCCTTTAACCCCAGCGCTCAGTGGGCAGAAGCAGGGAGATTTCTGAGAGCTGGAAACCAGGCTGGTCTACAGCCATCCCTATGTAGAGGCTCTGTCTCAAAATAAGAAAAATAAATAAGTAGATAATACTTATTTATTTTTCTTATCCCTACCTACTTCCAAACAAGTTCAGCCATCTCCTGAATAAAAGTTAACATGTCAGCTTTGATTAAGTCTTTATTAAATGAGTCCAAAGCGAATCCAAAGGCAACTACCTTCTACTCTTCTCCTTCTGTCAATCACTAAATCACTGCTTAGTTCTCAGTGCACAGCTGTTTATATTGGTTCTACTGCCACATTAACTGTGAGCTCCTCATCTACCTAGTCAACCAAGTGTGTCTTCAAACAAGTCGGACTGTTCTGCTCATTCTGCATTTTCAAGCTTTTATTTTAAATCCTGTCTGCATCTTGCCTAGTGGTCTCCCTCTTCCTTGCAAACTAACTGAGAATAGGACATATCCTATACATCTTCTTCATCCTCTCTACCACCTAAACTATACACTATTACATATAAATACATGTCCCGGCTAAATAATTGAGAATTTTTAAGAAAAAAGTTAAGTCACCTTCAGAAGGTTTTAAAAGTTGTAACGAAGAAGTAAAGCAAACAGAAATATACTTCTTAAAAACATACAATTCTTTATGAGAAGAACCACTGACTATACTGGTAGAAAAATGTTTACCCTAAACCTAAAAATATCTTATTTTTTTTCTGTATAAGTATCTTAAAGTAGAAAAGCATGAATGTCTGACTCTTAATTCTGATCTATTTATTTATTTACTTGTTTATTTATTTGTTTCTTTGTTTGAAAGAGTACTTCACCCGCATGAATTATGTCTATGTACCATGTGCAGGCCTGGTACAAGAGCAGAAGACAGCATCAAATCCCCTGGGAATGGAGGTTACAGAAATGCCGTAAGCTACCATGTGGGTGCTGGGAATCATTTCTGAGTCCTCTTAGAAGAGCAGCCAGTGTTCTTAACTGCTGAGCCATCTGTCCAGCCATTGATTTCTTTTAAAAACATGTAAAATGACTTATGTAATATTAAATGATAAAAACAAAACAAAAAACAGGCAAAATATTTCTGAAAGGTCTATATAAATAGCACAATAAATACTTTTAAAGGCACAAACTACTGCAATGTGCAATGGCCTACATGAAGCTCAAAGATCCATTCTTCTATTTGTGCTAAATAAAAGAAGCCACACGGGGGGCAGGAGAGATGGCTCAGAGGTTAAGAACACTGGTTGTTCTTCAAAAGGTCCTGAGTTCAATTCCCAGCAACCACATGGTGGCTCACAACCATCTATATTGAGATCTGGTGCCCTCTCCTGGCCTGCAGGCATATATGTAGGCAGAACACTCTACACATAATAAATAGATAGATAGACAGACAGACAGATAGCTAAGTAAGTATTAAAAAAAAAAAGAAGCCACACAGAATATACACTTGATAGGAGTTTGGCATATATGTAGGCAGAACACTGCACAGATAATAAATAGATAGATAGATAGATAGATAGATAGATAGATAGATAGATAGATA
>CAJQZJ010032004.1:7604237-7616341 GCA_907164525.1 Lophiomys imhausi | reverse complement strand
ATGGATGGATGGATGGATGGATGGATGGATGGATGGATGGATGGATGATGAATAAACAAAATACTCAACTTAATAAAACAGAAAACTGGGGCTGGAGAGATGGGTCAGTGGTTAAGAGCACTGGCTGCTCTTCCAAGGGACCCAGGTTCAAATCTCAGCAGTCACATGGCAGTTCACAGCCGACTGTAATTGCCAGAAATTGTGGTATACACCTTTAATCAAAGTACTGGGGTGGGGGTGGGGGACCAGAAGCAGTACAAATCTACAAAACATGTTAAAGGTCTAAAACTGGCATTATACTCAAATTTTAGCCTCTCTAAAGCATTCTTCCTAACTATTGCTTAACAGTTTAGACAGAAAGTCTTCCAACGTTTCTGAATCTTTTCAGAGATGAAAGTATGCTGGTGTAAAGACAGGGAAATAAATGGTGTCGACACATATTCCTTTACATGTTCTGTGGATATATACTTGGAATCTTGGCTTTTGCATTTGACAACAGTGATGTTTATCTGCCAGCATCAATATGAAAGCTATGCAGGTTGGCAAAATCCTGAGAAAAGAAACCAAGTATTTGAAAATGAAGAACGTGTTATTTAACAATGACATGCCTAGCAGCACTGGTCAAAAATAGGCAACATAAAAATTATTTCTGCAACCAGGCATGGTGGCACACACCTTTAATCCCAGAACTCTGGAGGCAGAGGGAGGTGGATCTCTGTGAATCCAGGACAGCTAGGGCTTTTACACAGAGAAACCCTGTCTTTAAAAAAAAAATAATAATAATCTATCTGCATGTATCTTTTTCTTTGGGGGGGGGTGTCAAGACAGGCTTTCTCTGTGTGGCCCTGGTTGTCCGGGACCCACTTTGTAGACCAGGCTGGCCTTGAACAAAGATCCACCAGCCTCTACCTCCCAAGTACTGGGATGAAAGTTGTGCGCCACCACAACTGGCTCTATCTGCATTTATCTTATTGGTGACATACTTAACAGGTATGAATGAATGTTTGAAATTATAACATGGCCTAATGAAACAAATTCTTTTTTTAAAAAAAGATTTGTGTGTGTGTGTGTGTGTCTCATTTTTCTGTGTGTATGCACATCCACCCAAGGATACCAGGAGACTGGTGTCCTGGAGCTGGAGTTACAGGGAGTTGTGAGCCACCTGACACAGAGTACTAGGAGCCAAACTTGGTCCTCTGAAAGAGCATTAAGTGCTCTTTCATAAACTAATATTCCTAGTTGGCCTTTTTTTTTTTTTGGTTTTTCGAGACAGGGTTTCTCTGTATAACAGCTCTGGCTGTCCTAGACTCACTTTGTAGACCAGGCTGGCCTCGAACTCACAGAGATCCGCCTGCCTCTGCCTCCCAAGTGCTGGGATTAAAGGCGTGCGCCACCAACGCCCGGCTCCTAGTTGGCCTTTTAATGTGTGTCTGTGTGTGTGTCTCAGGATGGACATGTGCATGAAAGTACATGTGCCCCTGGAGGCAAGCAGAGGGCATCTGATATCCCACAGCTGGACTTACAGGTGCTTGTAAACAGTCACATGTGGGTGCTGACAAAAAAACTCTGTAAGAATAGTTTGTACTTTTAATCTCCAAGATATCTCTCCAGCCCAAGCATATTTTTAATTGTGGATTGCAAGCAGCACCTGTCTGAATATTCTTTTGGCTTTATATTTCCATCAACTTTGAAACATTTATCTAGTAAAATAACATACCTGATTTCTGCCTCTGCGTTTTCCATAATTCCTTCTCACTAGGGCTTTATAATTCTCATTTTTCTTGGTTAAATAGTAATATAAAACACAGTCAGGCACACTCTGTAATAAAAAAAGTTTTATTTAATGTTTGATTTTATTTCTGTAATAAAAAATATTTTATTTAAAAAATTTTATACTTCATGTTCAAATATAAGCAAAATATTTTCAAAAAATTTTCTAGTGTAACCAAACCATAAATTAAAAACAAAACCACATGGCCTTAGGTTTAAGCATATCTAGACTAGACAGACAACAAGGGAACTAGTAAAAAAACATCTACAGTTGCCTTAATCCAAATTATGTAAAAGATACAAAGCTCCACCAGACACATTCAATGTGCTCTTATTCACTGGCAACACACTCTCTTTCTACTATATATGCAAATACTCAAAAACATCAAAGCTTCTTGAGTACAAAAAAAAAAAAAAAAAAGGCAAAAGGAAATCAGGACTGCTTTTTGTATTGGTTTTTTTTTGGTTTTTGTTTTTTGTTTTTTCAAGACAGGGTTTCTCTGTGTAGCCCTGGCTGTCCTGAACTCATTTTGTAGACCATGCTGGCCTCGAACTCGCAAAGATACACCTGCCTCTGCCTCCCAAGTGCTGGGATTAAAGGCGTGCGCCACCACCGCCCGGCTGCTTTTTGTTTTTATTGCTTCATTTTGTTTTGGTCTTTCAAAAGATGGTTTCTCTGTTCAGCCCTGGCTGTCCTGGAACTCTCGCCTGCCTCCTGAGTGCTGGGATTAAAAAGATGTATGCCACCACTATTCAGCCAAGTCTGCTATTTTAACCAGTAAGCTAATGACTTTTAAAACCGCGACGCAATTAACATATTCTTTGGGGATAGATATCAGATCATTTTTGACGAGATAAAAAATTGCTTTCAGTTCTCTGCTAAGAACTACACTCATTCACCTTTTGTTTATTTAGTTTTTCAAGACAGGGTTTCTCTGTGTAGCCCTGGCTGTCCTAGAACTCACTGTATAGACCTGGTTGGCCTCAACTCACAGAGATTTGCCTGCTTCTGTCTCCAGAGTGCTGGGACTAAAGGCATGCTTTTTGAGACTTTTGTTTGTTTTGTTTTGAGACAGGGTCTCAACTAGGTAGTTCTGGCTGGCCTAGAACACACTATGTAGACCCAAGGCAGCCTTTTTCTCACCAATGGTGGGATTAAAAGCAGGTACTTCCACACCAAGTAATATTTATTTCTAGTTATATGTGCGTGCACATTTGTAGGTATGTGTAGAAGCCAGAGGTGATTGGAACTACAATTAGTTGTGAGCCAATCTTATGTGGGTACTAGAAACCAAACTCAGGTTTTCTGCAAGTGTACTAGGTACTCTTAGTCACTGAACCATCTCCAGCCCCTGTGCTTGGGGTTATAATGTAATTATAATTATCATTTTATATATTAATAAGTCTACCAGAATCTTTCCATCTATCATAGATCTTTGTAAATTCAGTTCTAATTAACTACTGCTGCTTGTTAGAACACACATTAAAAAAAAAAATCATACACACCACCAGCCTAAAAACACCTCAATGTAAGTTTTTTCATACCTTCCTTTCCAAGTAGGATGAAATTAATCCAAAGTTTTTTGGATGCTGGATAAACCTGAGTTTAAAAACAAAAACAGTACTTAGATATTACACTCAGCCGTAAAGAGAATTTCTGTAACATCCTAAATTCCCCCCAGAGTCTCAGGAAACATCAAAGAAAAGGGGACAGAAAAAAATGTTAAGAGCCAGAAGATGGGATGGAAAGCTGTGAGGTGCTGTCTTATGCATAGGACATCACCACTGCACTCATAAACTCGAAGAAGTTACTTGCAAAAGATCTATGTCACATCAAGTCCCTTCTACACTCCAGCTCTTGCCCAGTCCCAGCTGAAGAACTACAGGTATTTAATAGGAGGGAAAGTTGTTTTTCCTCTGTAAAGTAGTTAACGGTGCTTTAGTAAATAACCTCATGAACAACTCAGGGGGGTCATATTTTTTTTAAAATGAATATGAAAGTAAAAAGTGGATTTGTTAAGAAGAGGTCAAGAGGGAGAAGAGAATGAGAGAGACAGTAATGGGGTGGATAGTGATAAAATAAATTATATGCATTTACAAAATTATCTAAGATAAACTTACAAATATTAAGAACATATGCACATACAAATATTTTACCAAAATAAGAAAAAACTGGAAGAATTATGTCTAACCTACTACAAAGTGATTTCTCACTGCCCACTGGGTAACAACTATAGAATAATTAAGAGAACTTTTAAATAGCAGTTTGTAAAGGGAAGTTTTCAGTTTTATTTTGTTTTTTGTTTATTTGCTTGATTTTTTAAGACAGGGTCTCTTTATGTAGGCCTTGGCTATCCTGGAACTCATTATGTAGACCAGGCTGGCTTCTAACTTAAATATCTACTTACCTGTGCCTCTGGAGTTCTGGGATTAAATATATGTACAACCAACACACTATTGATTCTAAATTTTTAAAGGGAGCCACCTACTTGAGTCAATGATTATTGTAAGGCACAGAAGCGTGTCCTATAACGAGCCTCCCGAAAGGAGCTTTAACAGCACCTAAGTTTAGAAATCTCTCTTAAAATAATTCCAAATGCCTATTTCTTACCACTAACCCACCAAAAAGCTTACAAGGAGATAAATTTATCTGGTTCTCATAGTAGCTACTCCAGTGTCAAGTTTGGATGAAAGTTTTGTGGAAATAGGTTACTACTCTTAAGCAAATGTCAAAGATTTTTACCAACTTATATAAACTTCTATCAGAGAATAATCGAACAGTTAAATTACTTGTCCTTAAAGATTTCCTTTTCATGGTCAGTCCAAACATTCATAAATTGTCTGTCTTTATAAATCTTCATAGGATCCTCCATAAGTCCATTCATATTGATGAACTTGACCCTTCTTTGTTCTGCATCAAACATCATAGGTGGAATCACAGAAAGCTGACGCATTTGTTTCTCATTATTCTGCAAAAAATAAATGCAGTTTAGTTAGGATAATATTTAAACGAGAAGTTTTTGAGACTTAACAGTTTTTTTAAAAAATCTGTAATTTAATGACAATAATGTCACGCATCATAGCATGTCATATATGACTATTTCTTTCTTTTGGGGAGGGGGCGGGGAGGTTGGGCTTTATCTACTGAGCCATCCCCTCAGTCTTACATGATCATTGTATAGAAAACAATTTTAGCAACATTTCAGAGAGAAAAAAAAGTAACAAAGGCATTATATTAATGTCATTGATCTTAAATTATTTAACTCACATATTAAGAACTTCTAGCTAATTTTATATACTACATTAAAATTAAGATTCTTATCATCAGGCGTGATGGCGCACGCCTTTAATCCCAGCACTGGGGAGGCAGGGACAGGCGGATCTCTGTGAGTTCAAGGCCAGCCTGGTCTACAAAGAGAGTCCAGGTCACCCAGGGCTACACAGAGAAACCCTGTCTCAAAAAACCAAAAAAAAAAAAAAAAAAAAAAAATCCTTATCATTGTAATTTAAAGTAGTTTAATCTACTGCATAGGTATGACTTTTCCCAAAGTATAACTTAAGATGTTTATAAACACAAGATTTCATGGAAAAAAAGAAAAACTTGCTTATAAAACTATAGTATTGCCGGGTGGTGGTGGTGCACACCTTTAATCCCAGCACTCGGGAGGCAGAGGCAGGCGGATCTCTGTGAGTTCAAGGCCAGCCTGGTCTACAAAGTGAGTCCAGGACAGCCAGAGCTACACAGAGAAACCCTGTCTCGAAAAAAAACAAAAAATAAAAATAAATAAATAAATAAATAAAATAAAATAAACTATAGTATTGCCAGATGTGGTGGCACACGCCTTTAATCTCAGCAGCCAGGAGGCAGAGACAAGTGGATCTCTGTGAGTTGAAGGCCAGCCTGGTCTACAAAGCAAGTCTAGGATAGTCAAGACTACACAGAGAAACCTTGTCTCAATAAAACAAAAACAAACAAGCAAAAAACTATATATATATATATCTATCTAAATATAAGGGTTTTGTTTTTCCCTAAAAATATTCCCAAATTGCCAAGTCCTTACTAAATGTCTAGTTCCAGGAGGTACTTTCAATCGATTTGAACGCCACTGTTTGGGATTAGCTCGAAATCCCTTCCACTGAAATCACTTCAACTAATAAGTTTCTTTGGTATGCTTTCAGATGTACCCCAATAGAATTCACAGAAAGCATACACAGAAATTTAATGCAGATTTAATCATTATCGAAATTATAGCTACAAGTTTCAAAAGTGGTCAATTATGCATTTCCCAGGTGCTTTTAAAAGCAATATAGAACAATGGCTGTGTTCTTAAGCTCCTGAGTCAATCACTTGCACTGAGAGTATATAAGATAATATGTATTATGTACTTACGATTTCAGAAAACATATTCTAGATATAACTTAAATGTATTGCAAAAAAAGTGTATCTCTCCTACCCTAGAAAGAAATGATGCTAATGTGTTCAATACCACTGTAAGAGCACTAAAAGAAGGCTGAGGTCAACTGAGCATTATATGTAACAATGTATGGAAATATCTGCCTTATAAAAGTATGGGACATGGCTCTGTGGCTGATTATTATAATCTTCCCCCAAAGGTAACACTTTCCAAAAGATCAAAAGACGCTTCAGGTCTTCTCCTCAGGAAAACATTATCAGAAGTGAGAAAGGACAAAACCACCAGCACAAGTCTATTTTAGTTGGAACAATGTCCTGAGAATTGAAGCAGTGACAAGAATTCACAAATAAGTTATGAGAGTATATGACACACAATGAATATCTATAATTAAAAACTCTAAAACATGTGCCAATTCAAATATCACTACATGAACAGGCTAGTTTCACATCCCAGAGGAAACTCATTCAAATTGCTTCTAAAATGTGGATTAAATGAATACAGGCAGTATGTACAGACTAACCAAAAACTTTTCTCTCCCTACTAGTAAGTTAACTTAATAACGTTGAGTAATTTGATGGTTCACTTGAATCGCAATGCCTAGGGCAAAGTTTAGCTTGTAATAAGGGCCTGTAAAAATATGTTAGGAAGAGGCTTGAGTCAATGAATAGAGGAAAGAACATGGGGCTCCAGACCAAGATCCACTAGGATGGCCACCTGTTGGCTACCCAAAACACTGTAGCCCTGTATCTACCTGTGCCTTAGTTTGTTTGGAAAATAATTACTTAATATTTTAGATTAGTGACATAATACATATAATGCACTTATTATGGCAATTTTAAGTACCAGGTCCACTCTTCAAAACAGTAATAAACTGTAGTAAACCTATAGTAATCTACTACAACTTGAATCAAATTAGTCACAGAACAAGAAAAAATCCTGGTAGATTAATAGAGCCTAAGGGAGACAAGTTTATCACATTCATTATTTATTTTTATTTTATGTGATTTAGTGTTTTGCCTGCTTGTGTGCTTGTGTGAGGTTGTCAGATCTCCTGAAACTGGAGTTACCGACATTTGTGAGTTGGAATGTGGGTGCTGGGAATTGAACCTGGGTCCTCCAGAAGAGGAGACAATGCTCTATCTAATGAGCCACCACTCCAGTCCTATACACTCACTATTTTTTACTTGTTAATGTGCTTGTTAACATATGAGCATGGGTTTTATATGTCTGACTTCTAAATCTTTCAACTATTTTTTGGTTTGTCTTGTTTTTTGAGACAGGGTTCTCTGTGTAGCCCTAGCTGTCCTTGAACTCACAGAGATCCACCTGCCACTGCCTCCCAAGTGCTGGGATTAAAGGCGTGCACCACCACACCCGGCAATTGCAGACAGCTGTGAACTGCCATGTGGGTGATCGGATTTGAGCCTGGGTCCTTTGTAAGAACAACCAGTGCTCTTAACTGTTTACCCATCTCTACAGCCCCAATCTTCCAATTCTTTAAACTAAATCTACCTTACTTAATTTTTCAAACAAAGCATTACTTGGATACTAAGTCCTCAAAAAACTCTACTCTTAGACGCTTACATATTATTTATGTACAATATTTATACATATCATTTATTTTTAAAATATACAATTACAAATAATTATCCTTAGGGGAAAACCACAGGAAATATAGCTTTCAAATTTTTGAAACAAAATTTCAGAAACTCTGTACTACAATCTCAAAAAAAAAAAAAAAAAGGTAGTTTTTGAACTTTGTCATTGAAAAACTGAAGATTACAAGAGTCTCATGTATCCCAAGCTACACTTGACAACTCCTGATCCTGATTTGTTGTTCTTTTTTCTTTTTTGAAGGAGGGGTTGGTCTCTATACAGAGATCAGCCTGCCTCTGCCTTCCAAGTGATGGGATTAAAAGCTTGTGCCATAATCACATCTACCTATGATCCTTGAGTTTTCTGTTTTGGGTTTTGATTTTGGTGGGTTTTTTGTTGTTGTTGTTGTTGTTGTTTGGTTGTTTTTTTTTTTGGTTTTGGTTTTGAGACAATGTCTCACTAAGTAAAGCTAACCTGGAACATCCTTTGTATACCAACTCACAGAGATCAGCCTGCCTCTACCTCTGGGTTAAAGGTATGTACCAAAGATTCAGGGTTTTTGTTTTATTTTTTAATTATGTATAGGTGTGTGGATGTGGGTACATGTGAGTACAGATGCCCTCTCAGGCCAGAGGCATCAGGTCTCCTGAAACTGGAGTTATAGACAGTTTTGTAAAGCCTGATCCGTGTGCTGAGAACTGAACTCAGGTCTTCTGCAAAATTAGCAAGATCTTAACCACTGAGGCATCTCTCTAGCCCCATCTTTGGGTTAGTTTTTTTTTTTTTTAATCCTGAAGTAGTCATTTTACCAGAGATTTTTTTTTTTGGCTTAGTTTTACTATCTTTGCCTGGAACAGTTTACCTGATATAGATTATTCTGATGTAGTTATGACCAGTTCACTTTTCTTCACCCTTTGAAGAACATACTGTCACCTACAAAGCCTAAGTTTCTTCACAACCTGAGGAAATGGAACCAGCAGCTCAGTGCGCCATGGAAGGCTCTCCCCAGTCCTCTTACCGATCCCTTCCGCACTCAGCCAACCCATCTTGTGCATTCTACCTTCTCATCTCTCCTATATATTCCTATCACAGACACCCTAAAGTGCAGCTTGTTTATGTCTTTCTTTTTGTTTTTCAAGACAGTGTTTTTCTCTGTGTAGCCCTGGCCAGCCTGGAACTTGCTCTGTAGATCAGGCTAGCCTTGAATTCACAGAGATCTGCCTGCCTCTGCCTTCCAAGTGCTGGGAGTAAAGTCATGCCACCATGCCCAGCCATCAGAGCTACTTCCTTAATTCTTTCCAAGTCTCCTAGATGGCGGAAGTATCTTTGTAGAAATTTTAATCATATTACTTAAAACTATACAGTGTTTGAACTTAGTCTCTGGAAGCGTTCAAGCACTACTACTAAAGCATCCTCATTTACATACTGATAAACCTTTACCCCT
The DNA here is from genome assembly GCA_907164525.1 of Lophiomys imhausi. Taxonomy (NCBI): domain Eukaryota; kingdom Metazoa; phylum Chordata; class Mammalia; order Rodentia; family Muridae; genus Lophiomys; species Lophiomys imhausi. Next base: position 7,607,116 of record CAJQZJ010032004.1, on the reverse strand, counting down.
GGGCTACAGGGTTAAAATACTTAAATAATTAAAAAATGAATTTGAATTAATCCATTTTCTTACCTCCTGCTCAGAAAGACCATCAATAATTTCAGAAATCTCATGCTCACTCCTAGCAATGGTGGCTGAAAGACCAGCTCCCCTCTGACCAACTCTAAATATGAAGGAGAAATATAAATATATTTAAAGGCTTTTTATGAAGACATAACAACTTACTATAGATACTTGAAGTACATAGGACCAGGCTAGCATCCAACTCACAGAGACCTGTCTGTCTCCACTTCCCAAGTGCTAGAACTTATCATGCACCAGCACTGTTTGGCTTAAAGTGAGACTTTTAAAGTAAAATATTTTGTATTCATTCTTTGAAATTTTTACATAAACAACTTCTCTTGATCACACCCACCTCCAGCTCCTCCCTCTTGCCCTTCACACATTGTAGTAGATTTTTGTGTACCCATTGAGTCCAGCTAGTGTTATCTGCTGGAATGCTGACTGATGTTGAGTTCATCTTATACAGGTCTTGTGCATATAACCACAGCTTAAGTTCACCAGTGCAATATCTAAATCATGTCCATAGATGATATTTTGTGTGTGCCTGTATGTAGGTGCATGTCTGTAATGCAGGTACACTTTAAATGTGTGGAGATACATACAGCACATCAAGGTTGATCACTCTTTATTGAGATTTTTTTTAAACCAAAAAGAAGACAAAAAAACTTAAAAGTGCTATGCACTACCAAATTATCAACAGCTTATATGTTAATATTGAGATTTAAGTTACAAGTTTTACAAGTTGGACTATGGATACAGCTCAGTTGGTAATGTGTTTGCCATACATGCATAAGTACCTGGGTTTGAGGAGTAGCATAAAAAAAGAAAGGAAGAAAGAAGAAAAAAAAAGATATATATACAAGTTAAAATAGTGTGACCAGTAACTGGGAACCTGTATTAAAAAAGAAATTAAAAAGCAAGGAATGGTGGTGCAAGCCTTTGTTTCATACCTATTCTCTAAAAATAAAAGCAAATAGAAACCAGTGTGGTGCATGGTGGTGAACACATTTAACCGAACCCTTGAGAAGCAGAGGGACAGATCTTGTAAGACTGAAGACAGACAGATCTCTATAGCAAGTTTCAGGCTAGCCAAGGTTACATAAAAAGACCCTGCCTTTAAAAATAAATAAATCAAAAAATTATTTATTAAACCTAAAAATTTTTGTTTTTTAAAAAAATTTACTTTTATTTTATGTGTATAAGTATCTTGCCTGCATTTATATCTGTGTACCACACACATGCCTGGTAACAACAAAACCCCCGAAGAGGGCATCAGATCTCATGTAAGCAAACCTGGGTCCTCTGAAACAAGTACTCTTAACCATAGAGCTATCTTTTCAGCCCCCTAGGATTTCTTGATTAATAATCAATTTCATGTTGTTTCATTGTTTGATTATTAAGGAACATTTCAGTCTGCTCTTACTAATTGTCGTTTTCAAGGACATTAATACTTTAAAGAACAAGGCTTATGGTAGGGATTTGCCCTGGGTTCAATTCCCAGTACCACATAAACTAGGCATGGTGGCACACTTAAAAAGTAGAGGCAGGACCCGGCATGGTGACTCAAGCCTTTAATCCCACCACTCAGGAGGCAGAGGAGGCAGATCTATCTCTGTGAGTTCAAGGGCAGCCTGGTCTACAGAGTGAATCCAGGACAGCCAGAGATACGCAGAGAAACCCTGTCTCTAAAAACCTTTAAAAAAAAAAAAAAGAAAGAAAGAAAAGAAAAGGAAGGAAGGGAAAGAGAGAGGAAAAAATAACAGAAGAAGAGACAGGAAGGTCATAACCACATAGTAAACCACCAAGTTGGCTTGGACTACTAAACTAGTCCAGATCCTATCTCAATGAAATTTTTTTTTAAGTTAAAAACTTAGGGTTCTTAGGGCTGGAGAATTGGCTACTTCTAGAGGTTCAATTCCCAGCACCCACATGGCAGCTCACACCTGTCTGTAACTCCAGTTCCAAGGCTCACTTCTCAACTGCATAGGCACCAGTCATGCATGTGATGCACGGCCATGCATGCAAAATAAAATAATTTTTTTTTAATTGGGCTGATGAGATGACTCAGCAGTTAAGAATTATGGCTGCTCTTACAGTGGGCCCAGGTTCAATTCCCAGCACCCACACAACAGCTCACAACTGTCTGTAACTCCTATTCCAGGGGACCCAACACCTTCACACAGACATACATGCAGTCAAAACACCAATGTACATAAAATAAAAATATTTTTTTAAAAAACAAAAAGACAAAATTAAAGAAAAAATTTAAATATCCACTTAGATTTGACATATGATCCTCATTGGTTAGTAAGGAAGTTTTAAATTCTACCTAGGAGCTGACAAAATGGTTAATGGGGTTGCCATAATATCTGATAACTTGAGGCTAATCCCAATTGGTGGAAGCAGAGAACCAACCCCCACAAGTTGTTTTCTAATCTTCACGAGTTTCTTACGCACACCCCGTAAGTGAACAGTAAGTACAATATTAAAAATTTAAGTTCAACATTAAATTTTCTTGCTAGGCAGTGGTGGTGCATACTTTTAATCCCAGCTTTCAGGAGACAGGAGCAGGTGGATCTCTGAGTTCCAGACCAGCCTGATCTACAGATTGAATTCCAAGACAGTCCAAGCTATACAGAGAAATCGTATCTCAAAAAGACAAAATACACCCAGCTCCTTGCCTGCAGCAGCACTCAGAAAAACAGGCCGTGCACCTTGCCTGGGCAGAACTATAGTGCTGGCTCTGCTGGCCTGGGGGCAAATGAGCCAGCCCCAAGAGCATGAGAGTGGGTGAGCTGGCTCTGCTGGCCTGGGGGCAAATGAGC
>CAJQZJ010032004.1:7578305-7595315 GCA_907164525.1 Lophiomys imhausi | reverse complement strand
ACACACACACACACACACACACACACACACACACACACACACACACAAAATAAAGTTTAAAAAAATTTAGTGTTTAAAGTTTAGGCTACTCTATAGAAAGAAAGGAATAAGGTTTTTTTTGGAGAATTGGACACAGGTATGAAAGATGGGTTAGAAAGTTAAAAAAAAGACTGTAAGAATGAAATATAACAACCATGTGTGAAGAAAGTTCAACCTAAGCAAATGGCAAAATGAAAGGAGGTAAGCAATTACCCAGATTAATACATAGGAAACAGGTTGGATGCTCTTCAGAAACTCATAAATATCTATGGTCTGACTAAAGGAGGGAAATACCCAATTCCCAACTAAACAGCAGGATATTAGCACCAATACCTAACAGCTTTTTCTTTCTTCTGTGCCATGCTCTGTGGCAAAACATCCAATGAAAATATAAACCAGTTCCACAAATTTGTTCATCACATGCTAACAACCATTCCCTTACATATTTTCATTCTGAAACTGGAGTACCTATGAATATTTTGGGGACATATAACTGATAAAGCAACTCAAATTGTTAAAAAAACAAACATATTTCAGAATAGTTTGTTTAGAGAGAAAACAAACTAACATCTGCAGTTTAAACAGGAACCAAGGTAACTTTCTCTTGTGAAGCTTAATTTATCAGTATGCTTTTAGGCAGTTTTCTTCCTCCCCGCCCACCAACTTTGTGAGTAAAGGAAAGAGTTTTTATGCATAATAATGGTTCCTATTACTTTAGCCACACTGAACGTAATTCCCAGAGTAATCAGACTGCCACTACACAAGGAATAAGTTAAAGATCCACTTCTGTCATTATCACATGGCAGAAATACAATTTTTTGCCTATGGCGCAAGAACAATTAAGGTTATTCACTCTGAAAGGCCGTGCAAGCAGTGCAAGTCTTACAAAAGGCAGCGTAGTGGGGACAGCACCATGGAGCTGGGAGAGGTGCCCCAAGAAGCTTCCCTCCACTTCTAAGAATGCCTGCTATGATTGCAGAACTACACAAGATCAACTACAAAAAAACACAATTAGTCAGGTATACTACGAAAGCCTCCGAAAGAAAACACAATTACTAAGAGTGATTTAAGAACATTCTTCCTATATGAAAAAATCTTTTCAATGTAGGAAGCTAAGTCTCATACTGAGACATCAAGTTTGGCTATTCTTTGCTTTGTGGAAAAAAAAAAACAAAAAGAAATGATAAAAACAGAAAAGGTCTAAAAGGAGTTTACAAGTTTGATGATGAGTATTAAGAAGCATTTATCGCCGGGCGGTGGTGGCGCACGCCTTTAATCCCAGCACTTGGGAGGCAGAGGCAGGCGGATCTTTGTGAGTTCGAGGCCAGCCTTGTCTACAAAGCGAGTCCAGGACAGCCAGAGATATTCAGAGAAACCCTGTCTCGAAAAACCAAAAAAAAAAAAAAAAAAAAGAAGCATTTATCTCATCAGGCATGGTAGCATATGCCTTTAATCCCAGCACTCGTGAGACAGAGGCAGGCGGATCTCTGTGAGTTCAAGGTCATCCTGATCTACAACGTGAGTCCAGGGCTAAACAGAAAGACCCTGTCTCAAAAAAATAATCAACAGCAACAAAATCCTTACTATCTAATGAAGACATTTATATAATTAAACACAAATTAAGTTCTCTATCAGATCTTAATAATTTTCAGCCTTCATATCCCATTTAGGGAACTACAACATTCACTAATTTAGAATTGTTAAGCTTGGACAACAGTTTATTTTAAAATATAAATCACTGAATCCATTGTATTTTAAAATAAATACTAAAAATTCAAACATTAAAAAAATTATATTGAGCCGGGAGGTGGTGGCGGCGTACGCCTTTAATCCCAGCACTTGGGAGACAGAGGCAGGAGGATCTCTGTGAGTTTTAGGCCAGCCTGGTCTACAAAGTGAGTCCAGGACAGCCAGGGTTACACAGAGAAACCCTGTCTCGAAAAACCAAAAGAAAAAAAATTATATTGTCTATCGGTTCTAATGTCTTAGTTTATCAGAGGTCAAAAATTGGCCAACAAGGTCACTAGCATATTAAAGTGTTTTGGAGTTCTGAAGGGTATTTCTGTTTTGGTTTTTTATTTTGCTGGTTTGGTTTTTCTAGGCAGGATTTCTCTGTTTAACAGCTCTGGTTGTCCTGGAACTTGCTCTGTAGACCAGGTTGGCCTCTGAAGGGTCTTTCTTTCTTTTTCTTTTCTTTTTTTTTTTTTTGGTTTTTCCAGACAGGGTTTCTCTGTGTAGCCCTGGCTGTCCTGGACTCACTTTGTTGTAAGGTATTTCTTTAAAACTAGAAGTATAACACAAAATGTATTTCCATCTCCTTGAACAAAAGGCAAATTGTCTATTCTGAGCTACAGCCTTCCTCTCCATATGGCATGAAGTGGTCCTTATCACTCTCTTCCCTTATGGTCGTCTAACATCATTAGATTCATGTCCATGTACATTATCCTGGCCATTCAATAAACTGTACACATTCTAAGCCCAGCCAATTAAGTATCAATTGCCTATATTTTTACCAGCATATGACATTTATCACATAGAAGTATACTTTACATATGACTCTTAATTATTTATGGATGGGGCCAGGCATGGTAGTGCACACCTTTAATCCCAGCACTTGGGAGGTAGAGGCTAGCCTGGTCTACAAGGTGAGTTCAGGACAGCCAGGGCTCTGGTACACAGAGAAACCCCGTCTCAAAAAAAAAAAAATCCATGCACGTATATACATGTATGAGTTCAAGACTATCTGTATATGTTTATTTGATGATGAATTCAAATTTTTTTCTCTTCACTACATTTTTTTAAGTGTGTATGGTGTATATACCTGTAGAGACCAAGAGCTGGTATCTTGTGTCCTCCTTAGTGGCTTATCATACTTTTATTTGTTTGTTTGTTTGTTTGTTTGTTTTGGAGAAAGGGTCTCTCACTGAACCTGAACCTCACTAATTTGGCTAGGCTAGCTGGCCTACAAGACCCAGAGATCCCTCTGTCCCTGCTTCCACAGTGACAGGCAGACACCTTTATCCATAAGTGTTGGGGACCTGAGTCTATATTTTCAAGCTTATGCAGCAAGCAATTTATAGAATGAAGTATCTCTCCAGCACCTACTTTTTTGTGCTCGTGGAACTTCATAATTACTCGTTTACTTTAGAACATATCATGGAGATAAAAGGCTCAGAAGAGGTGCTGGAGAGCTGGCTCATAGGTTAAGAGCTCTTCCAGAGGTCCAGAGTTCAATTCCCAGCAACCACACGGTGGCTCACAATCATCTATACTTGAATCTGATGCCCTCTTCTGGCATGCAGGGGAACATGCAGATAGAGCTCTCATATATATAAAACAAATAAATCTTTGTTTAAAAAGGCTCAGAATAGCAATACACATATTTTACCACCATTACTACACAGAACACAATAAAGGGGTTTTTTTTTTTTGTTTGCTTGCTTGTTTTGTTTTGATTTTTGAGACAGGGTTTCTCTCTGTTAACAGTCCTGGCCTTCCTAGACTCACTCTGTAGAGCAGGCTGGCCTGGAACTCACAGAGATCTGCCTGCCTCTGCTGGAACTAAAGGCTAAGCTATTTATTTAAAATACATTTTTTTCTGACACTTTCTATAGCCATACTACATTTGCATTAGGCATGGCTTTTACCCATCATATATTCTTGACTCTTATTTAAAATTGGTTCTTCAGGTAAACTCTGTCTATATAATGTACATGCTAGTCCTTATCCTAAGATCTCTCTTATTATGTAAATCATCTAAAACTCGTTCACTTAGCCATTCTTCAGGAAGAGCTAATAACAACTCTCTAGTGTCTTGCTCTTAACTATTATTCTGTGACTTTTTCTATAAGCCTTCTACTGTTTGCTGGCTCACGTTTTATAACTTAACTCTTGTAAGCTTGCTATTGCATTTTTTTTCCAGGCCCAAAATATGGTTAAAAGATCTAAATGACAATCTAATTTTCTTACCTTTATACATATTGCAAAGCTTGCCTCAATCTCTTTAAACTTACTATAGTTTTGTTAGAGCCAGCTAAGGTGTTGTGCATGCTAAGGAGGTACTCCACCACTGTGCATCCCAGCTAAGAGTTGCTTTTCTTATAGCCAATATTCTTTCAGATCTGGCTTGTATGCTATTGCCAATCTGTATAAAATACACTGACTCTGATAAATCAACTCACTACAAAAGTTAAGGTTAAACAGCAATGTTGAAAAAAAAAAACAATTTTTATTTTGCATATATGAGAGCTCTATCTGCATGTACCCCTGTATGCCAGAAGAGGGCATCAGATTTCATTATAGATGGTTGTGAGCCATCATGTGGTTGCTGGGAATTGAACACTGGACCTCTGGAAGAACAGACAGTGCTCTTAACCACTGAGCCATCTCTCCAGCCCCAGCAATCTTGATTTTGACTTTAGGATTACTACCAGCTATTAAGTCTTCCATGATATTTAAATTTTGTTTTGTTTTCTTTTAGTTTTTTTGAGACAGGGTTTCTCTGCCTAACAGTCCTGGCTTCCCTGGAACTCACTCTGGAGACCAGGCTGGCCTTGAATTCACAAAGATCCACCTGCCTCTGCCTCCCAAGTGCTAGGATTAAAGGCATGCCCCACCACACCTGGCCATATTTAAACTTTTTATATGTTTGAGATTTGGACTTCTAGAAGCTGATCTAAGCCTCTCTGATGCAATGTTTTCTGTATATTGAACTGAAATAAGTTTCCCTTTAACTCCAAGTTACTGATCAAAAACCAACACTGTCATAACAAACACAACTCACAGAACTATGGCCCTAGATTTCCTAATTAATGAAAATGTCCCAATTAAGAGAATGAAACAAGAAATTGTTTTCATAAACATAAAAAAGCAGCTGGGCCTGGTGGCACATAATCCCAACACTGGGGAGTCAGAGGCTGGTGATGACATTCTTTCCTTATTTAGAGGAAATGTGACCCAATCGAGCTTTGATATTAAATGAACCTTAAATAGAAACTAGCAAGCATGAAGGGCATGGCGGCACACCTGTTTAGTCTTAGCATAAGAGGCACAGGCAGGTAGATGGCTGTGCTTTTGAAGCCAGCCTGGTCCACACAGGCTAGCCAGGGCTACATAGGGAGACCCTGTTTTGAAACAAAAACAAAACAAAAAACTTGCAAGTAAGCATGTTGATGCATAACAACTTAAGAGGCTAGTCCAGTCCAGTCTACAATGCCATCTAGGACCACAAGGTAACTGCCTGTCTCAAAAAAAAAAAATAAAAATAAAGTAAAAGGCTACAAAAAGGCTGTTTTTATATTATGTGCTATCCAATTTACTTATCAATATGTAAATGATAGGAGAATCAGCTGATAAAATTCTAATCAAAATTCTAAACATTTATACGATATAAAATGTAAACAGAATTCATGGTTTAATATAATTACAATAAAATATACTCAGAACTGGAAAATCCAAAGGCAAACAGGCTTAAAGGCCTATATTATCAGAGGAAATGTAAACTCACCCGATTCTCATCATAAATAATTTGAACAATACTACGGTGTTTCTGTTCCACAGGAGGAGGGGACACAGGCTTCTCTGGCTCAGGTGGCTTAGCTGCTTCTTCTTCTAGCTGTTGCTAAGAGATTCAAAGAGAACTGTCAGACATCTGCTGACACAATCACTAGTGAGTAGCCGGAGATAACATGCTACTGTGTACGTCTTGTTGGTTCTACAGGATAACCACTTACTCTACAAGGGTCTAACACGATACATTTAATAACTAAATATCACAGATCATATAAAGGTACAGATGTAAATAAAAGCAACAGAGAAAACCTTGAATATTTCAACTCTGAAAAGTGAAAGAAACATTAAGAGAAATTAAGTTTAAGGAAAGTACCTTATTATACCTCTATCACCATGGCCTTTAAGAGACAACATTGGGAAAAGTTACATGTTACAGACTCATGGTATTTGTGAAGGCTTCTTATGAATATGGTAGGAAAGGCTTAGAAGACTAATTCCTAGCTCAGAATAGTACCATATCCAAACCCAAGCATGCTTCCTATGTATTTAATACTGCTCTTGTCAAGAGGCACTGAACAGTGGCCTATGAATTACAAAACAGAAGGCTGTCTGTTAGGCTGTGTTAGTCTGTGTAGGTTTGAGTCTGAAGGGAAATGGAAGGGGAATGAGAAAAGGAAGCAGCATGGGGAAGAATCAATCAAATGGCTTGGAATAAAACCAAAAAAGGAAGTAAATAGAAATTTGATAGAGAATACGACAATATCTTACAAAATAATGGGAACACTTATTTCTAGAAAAACTATAATTGAACTTAAAAAAAAACAATACTTGAGGGGACGTGGTAGCACACACCTTTATTTTCAGCACTCCGCGAGGCAGAGTGAGGCGGATCTCTGTGAGTTCAAGGCCAGCCTGGTCTACAAAGTGAGTCCAGGACAGCTAGAGCTGTTACACAAAGAAACTGTCTTGAAAAAAGAAACCACAAAAAACAAAACAAAACAAAGAGTAAACAAAAAAATATTTGAGGAATATGGGGGAAAGGAGCCTTGGAAGGCGTATACGGAGGGGAAACTGTGGTCAGGATATATTAACAACCAAAAATGAATTCAAAAAAATAAATAAAAATACTGGAATCACCAGTAGGAAAAAAAACTTCACAGGTACATATACATACACACATAGGAGTATCTACTAGATCAAGGTGATTTATCACTGTTTGAGTTCTGCCACACACTCATGAACCAAACAGTTACAATGATTAACCATTTCAGGGTTTAGAAGTGATACAACATGGTCAGATCTTACCAAAACCAGCAAAAGACAGATAACAAACAAATAGCAGAGGCTGGCAAGATGGTACAGTAGGTAATAGCACATGCCTGAGCGCTGTGCACAAAACTCATGCAAAAGAGGACATAGAGAAGCAAGTCAATGAGGCACCCTGTGCCCTGTGACTTCCATGCCCACTGAGGCATGTGTACCCTCACACCTCCAAACAGACATGCACACACAAATGCATGTTTTAGTTTTTCCAGACAAGGTTTCTCTGTGGTAAGGGCTATCTTGGAACTCACTTTGTAGACCAGGCTGGCCTGGAACTCACAAAGATCAACCTGCCTCTGCTTCCCCGGTGCTGGCATTAAAGGCGTGTGCCACCGATGCCCAGCTCACAAACATTTTTTTTTCTTTTCTTTTTTTAGGTTTTTCGAGACAGGGTTTCTCTGTGTAACAGCCTGGCTATCCTGGACTTCTTTTGTAGACCAGGCTGGCCTCGAACTCACAGAGATCCGCCTGCCTCTGCCTCCCAAGTGCTTGGATTAAAGGCATGCACCACCACACCCGGCTATAAATTTTCAAAAAAAGAAAATGTAAGTCAGGTGTGGTGTTTCATACCATAGCACTCTATAGTCTGAGGAAGTAGAATTGAGAGTTCAATGCCAGGTTGTGCTACATAGAGAAAAATCTTTCTATGTCAAATAGGGAGAGGGTGGGAAGAGGGGAGATAACTAACCCTGACAAAGAAATAGAGTAAGTAAAACCCTCATAATTTACAAGCAGTTTCATACTTCCTAGAATGCTTAAATGTGTTTTTTGTTTTGTTTGGTTTGGGTTTTCAACACAGGGTTTCTCTGTGTAATAGTAAGGGCTGTCCTGGAACTCAATGTTCTCGAACAGACCTGGCTGGCCTTGAACTCACAGAGATCCGCCTGCCTCTGCCTCCTGAGTGCTGGGATTAAATGTGTATACCACCACGCCCATCTATTAAAAAGTTTCAAACTGTCTTGTGGGTACTGGGATACGAACCTAGGTCCTTTGGAAGAGCAGCCATCTTTCCAGCCCAGCTATAGAAGTTTTTAAGATGTATTTTTGGTACCAAGCCCAGCAATCATGGTTTTACCATATGACCCAACAATTCTACTTCTAGGTATATATCCAAGAAGACTGAAAAAAAAATCCACATGAACACTGGCACATGAATGTTAGAGCATAATAATACAGTAGTCATGGGAGAAAACTGGTTAATTGCAGTTTTGAGGTTTTTAATTACAATGTTTTTTTTAAATAAAGCTTAAAATAAAATATAAGTAGATATGGGAGTAGAGAGATTGTTTCTTCTATAGGGCCTGAGCTTGGTTCTCATCACCCACATGAGGACGTTCATAAATACCTGTAACAACTGCCCCAAGGAATCTGACACTTTTTCTGGCCTTTGAAGGCACTCACATACGTATACACAAATAAAAAATAAACCTTTTAAGCAGGGGTGGTGGTACACACCTTTAATCCCACAACTTGGGAAATAGAAGCAGGTGGATCTCTGTGAGTTCAAGGCCAGCCTGGTCTACAAGTCCAGGACAGGCCAGATTACACAGAGAAACCTTGTCTCGAAAACAATAAAACAAAAAACAAAGAAAAACAATAAATAAACCTTTAAGTAAGATAGACACAACCCTCATGTTCATAAAGTACTGGTAGATGAGTAATTATGGTGTGGTTCTATAACAGGATCGACTTAGGAGCAACTTTAAAATGTTGATGCAAACACAACGTAGGCAGTTTTTGAAAATATATCTTAGGATTCCACCTAACTACGCAAACAGATAATTCACACAGACACAAACAGACAAGTAGATTTCAGGAGATAGGAAGTGGAAGAATGAATTCGGGTTTCTTTTAGAAGTGACAAAAATGTTCTAGATTTGATAGTGGTGATAACCTGCAAAAATTTATGAATATATTACAAATACTTAATTGCACAGTTTGAAAGAATGAATGCTGTGATATGAATTATATCTCAATTTTAAAAGGTGCTTCTCTGGTCTAGTTTTGATAGAATGCATCTATAGTCCCAGCTACTCAGGAAATGAAGCAGGGGGATCATGATGAGAACATATTAAGTTTAGTGTCAACCTAGGCAACATAATCAATGAGAACTTATCTCAAAAAAGAAAAAGTTTATTTTCCCAAATACCTCCTCAAATAAAACAATTGAAAACTTGAAATGACATGGTAGTAAATTTTAATGGTAAGAAAACAAAAGAATTATCTGTACAATAAGAAATATAATAAGCTATAACATAAAAATAAGCTCAGTCTTATTCCTAGTGAAGACAATGCAAATTAATTAAAACCACATATATTTCTATTTCACATACAAATGGAAAAAACCTATCATGTAAAGACAAGGATATGCACAAACTGATAAGCATATGTGCTGCCAGTGGGAAGATAAAATTAACATTTTAGTGCCAGGGGCGATGGTCAATGCCTTTAATCCCAGCACTCGGGAGGCAGAGGTAGGCAGGTCTCTGTGGATTTGAGGCCAGCCTGGTCTACAAAGCGAGGCCAGGATAGCCAGGGCTATTACACAGAGAAACTGTCTTGAAAAATCAAAATAATAATAATAATAACCATTTTAGCAGCCTTAATATCATCTAATACATACAAACACCATATAGTAGCAGTTCTCAACATGTGGGGTCAAAGGCAACCCTTTCACAGGGTTCACCTAAGACCATCTGAAAACACAGATATTTCCATTATGATTCAGAACAGTGGGAAAATTATAGTTAATGAAGCAGCAACAAAAATAATGTTATACTTAGAGGTCACCACAGCATGAGGGTCACAGCATTAGGAAGGTTGAGAACCACTGTGCTACAGTATAGTATAGTAGGAAAAATGAAGGAATGAAACTAAAGAAACAAACGGCAATGAAGAGGAAATAGAACATAAGTCATATAAAAAGGTATGGCTGCTTTTCATACCATCTTCTAGAACACAGACTGAGTTAAGCACGTGTGTAGCACTTACTTGTTTCTTTTTCAGTTTAAGGATCTGCTGCTCTACTTTTGCAATCTCTCGATCTACCCGATCCATACTCTGTATTAACTCTTCTTTTGAAAGCTTGGAAGGTGAAGCATTCTGATCATCTCCACATGGTTGCCCAGCCAGTGGAGAGGATGGCGCTTCATGTTTGCCTCCAAATGCTGAATCCTTTAGAATAAAAATCATAAACAACAATTTATTTCTCACTAACAGCCAATATTAGAATCAAGACTGTCTTAACAGAAAATGTAAACGTTAAAACACAGCAGACTCAGTCTGTCTGTCTCTGTCTCTCAGCACACAAACAGCCTTTATGGGTTCAAATAATAAAATGAAGACAGGGAACATGTCAACTACCACTTCTGATGTGACATAAACAGACACTGTCCCTGTCCTTCAACAGCAGTGTATTTTTCTAATGGTAGTCAATTTTCATATTCACACATACTTGCAAATATATATAAAACAAAACACATAGATGTTTATACTTTTATAGCTTAGATATATCACTCATTATTCTTTTTTAAGAGTGTGTGTGCATGTGTGTGTATGTGGATGTGTGTCCCCTTACAATTATTAAGTCAAGAGTTCCTATCAAAAGTTTTTTCTGGGGCTGGAGAGATGGCTCAGCGGTTAAGAGCACTGGCTGCTCTTCCAGAGGTCATGAGTTCAATTCCCAGCAACCACATGGTGGCTCACAACCATCCATAATGAAATCTGGTGCCCTCTTCTGGCCTGCAGATGTACCTGCAGACAGAACACTGTATGCATAATAAATAAATCTTTAAAAAAAAAAAAAAAAAAGTTTTTTCTGGGTCTATGGATATAACTCAGTGACAGAATACATATTCAGTAAATGGTGATGAGCTTACAGTCTCGTATTGGAACAACCTGACAGCTACTTAGAATAAGAATTAGATTTCCTTTTTTGGGGAAACAAGACATGTGTATGTGTCTACATTTTTAATTGTATACTTGGGGTTTATTTATAAAATTATGAAGAGCTGGGCGTGGTGGTACATACTTTTAATCACAGAACTCCACAGGAAGAGGCAGGTGGATCTCTGTGAGTTCAAGGCCAGTCTGGTCTACAAAATGAGTTCCAGGACAGACAGGGATACACAGAGAAACCCTGTCTCGAAACAAACAAACACACATACATCACATTACATACATACATATGAATGAAGAAAGGAGAGAACAGGATAAATGGAGTACAGGAAGGAGTTAGGGATCCTTCGTTTTAACTCCAACTCAGGAGACATGACCTAAAGTCACTAAAAATATACACACACACACACACACACACACACACACACACACACACACACATATATCTATATATATATACATATGTGCACGCCTTTAATCCCAGCACTTGGGAGGCAGAGGCACATATATACATATGTATATATACATAGATATATATTTTGTTTTGTTTTTCGAGACAGGGTCTCTCTGGGTATCCTTGGCTGTCCTGGACTCACTTTGTAGACCAGGTTGGCCTTGAACTTCAAGAGATCTGCCTGCCTCTGCCTCCCAAGTGCTAGGATTAAAGGCGTGCACTACCACGCCCGGCAATTACAAACAGCTATGAACTGCCACGTGGTGCTGGGATTTGAACCCGGGTCCCTTGGAAAAACAGCCAGTGTTCTTAACCGCTGAGCCATCTCTCCAATCTGGTTACTAACAAGTTTTTTTTTTTTTTGGTTTTTCGAGACAGGGTTTCTCTGTGTAGCCCTGGCTGTCCTGGACTCGCTTTGTAGACCAGGCTGGCCTCGAACTCACAAAGATCCGCCTGCCTCTGCCTCCCAAGTGCTGGGATTAAAGGCGTGCGCCACCACCGCCCGGCAACTAACAAGTTTTTACTAACAAGTTTTTTTCAACAATAAAATGGAAATAGCTCATATACATTGATTAGCATGCCACAGTTTTTGTTTGTTTTTTGTTTTTTTGAGAGAGGGTTTCTCTGTAACAGCCCTGGCTGTCCTGGAACTCACTCTGTAGCCCAGGCTGGCCTCAAACTCACAGAGAGAGATCTGTCTGCCTCTGCCTCCCGAATGCTGGGATTAAAGGCATGCGACACCACGTCTGGCCAAGCATGTCACATTTTAATGAAGGAGTTCGAATGAAATGAATGAGTACATTTTCTACAGCTAAATTATATATGGGATAATTCACTGTGTCAGAAGATGCTATGTTTAATTTTTTTTTTCCTTTTAGTGCAGCAAAGTCTTTCTTGTCAACCCCAAACACTGTAACATTGATATTCCACATAGTGTAGTATATCTCAGAACATCCAGAGGCTCACCTAATTACTAGCTTACCAAAAAGAGCTTGTGCCCACTCAATATATGATCCCCACAATTTACATAGGAGATAAAAGCACAATGATACCCATTTATCCTTCATGTAGGTTCACTGGTTCTTTGTTATATTTGCTTTCTCATTATACACATAGGGTCAAGACCCTATGGAGTTGTGTAATTAAATCGAGAAACATGAAAACTTTGTTAATAACGAAAAGTGTCTGTATGAACAATAACCAAAACCTGATTGATCCAAAATGTTTAATGAACTTAGGTTTCTGGCAGTACTTGCCATATTGTATCTCATAGCTTTACTCCAGCTGGCTTCTGAACATATTTGCATTTTGTACTATGAATGTCATCCAAAAAACACATTGCCTGAAACATCCCGGTTTAAGACTACTACATGTTTTTTGTTTGTTTGTTTTTCGAGACAGGGTTTCTCTGTGTAGCCCTGGCTGTCCTGGACTCAATTTGTAGACCAGGCTGGCCTCGAACTCGCAAAGATCCGCCTGCCTCTGCCTCCCAAGTGCTGGGATTAAAGGCGTGCGCCACCACTGCCCGGCTAAGACTACTACATGTTGAGGGTGATAGATGACTCACTGGATAAACCATTTGCTATGCAAAAGTGAGGACAAAAATTCAGATCGCCATCACACATATATAATAGCCAAGCATAGTCACTATGAAGCAGACACAGGATTCACCAGGACAAACAGGCTACGAAGACTAGCTGATTGTTTTTACTATACAGTTTTCTGATTCTATAGCAGCAAAATGGATTAATTACTGAAATAAAAACTAAATATTTTCATACTATCAATACTTGACATGTACCAAGTTAATGTATCTTTAGACTGTTACAATGTTTGGTTTTAGATATTACTGGTTGAGTTGCTGACTTCAGCTTCAGAAGAAATCATTAATTGGGACCAACCAGGGCTCATGCCTCTAATCCCAGCCCTGAGGAGGAAATAGGAGGAGGGTTAGGCGCTCAAAGACAGTCTTGGCTAGAAGGCAAATCTGAGGGCAGCCTGGGCTATGAGATCTTGCCTTAGAAAGAAAAGGAGGATCACTAAATAAATTCTAATTTGGGTGGGATTAATTCAAAATTTCCAACAATTTTGAAATAGCCCTAACCATACCTCTGCCATTTGTACAAATCAACACTTGCAGCATTGACAATTTATAAAACCAAAATACCAATAAACCCTGAGAAACACTAGCGCATTAAGTATTCAACCAAGATTTACTTCTTTGCAAAAATAAACAAGTAGCAGCAGAGTGTAATAGCTTACATCTACCCTTGCATGTCAGAAGCAGAGACAATGGCAGAAAGATTACTGCAAGAGAATACTGTAATAGAGATAAAGACACGGCCAGAGATGGCCCAACAGGTAAAGGCACGTATTACCAACCTGACAACCTGAGTTTAGTTAATAGGGTCCTCATGATAGAAAGAGACCCAACCCACAAAAGTTGTCTACACACACACACACACACACACACACACACACACACACACACACAAAATAATAAAAATAAAAACAATTTTAGGGGCTGGAGAGATAGCTCAGCGGTTAAGGGCACTGGCTGCTCTTCCAGAGGACCCAAGTTTAATTCCCAGCACCCACGTGGCAGTTCACAATTGTGTGTCACTCCAGTTCAAAGGGATCTGACACCCTCACAAAAATATATGTGCAATCAAAAGAACAATGTACATAAAATTAAATTTTCTTATTAAATTGTTTATTCCAAAATAAATATCCACTCATGCTAAACTTACTGGCTAATGAACAAATTTACTGAGATATAAAACAGATAATCAAAACTATAACAACAGCAATATAACAAGAACAGAAAAACACATTCACAAAAGGTAATAAACACAAGGGAAAATTATATGAAAAACTGTCATAAATTAATGCATTATTCAAAATGTCATAAGACATTTAATATTTAAAGAAGTTAAATAGTGATTTAGTTATAATTAATAGTGCATTGTATACTTGAAAGTTATTAAGATTTTAAGTGTTCATGACACAAAAATAATTCTAAGAACATAAAACAATGGATATGCTGGGCATGGTGGCACACACCTTTAATCCCAGCACTTGGGAAAGAGAGGCTGATAGATCTCTGTAAATTGAAGGCCAGCCTGGTCTACAGATCAAGTTCCAGGAGAGCCAGGGCTACACAGAAAAACTCTGCCTCAAAAAGAAACAAAAACAAAGCGGTGGATATGTCAATCATTTGAAGGATAGTACACTGTAACTATCAACAGCTTCTAGTTAACTACTAATGAGAATAGGAGGTTGTCATCTACAAATTATAAATTACAGAACATATTTTCCTTTTTTTTTTTTTTTTTGGTTTTTCGAGACAGGGTTTCTCTGTGTAACAGCCTGGCTGTCCTGGACTCCCTTTGTAGACCAGGCTGGCCTCGAACTCACAGAGATCCGCCTGCCTCTTCCTCCCAAGTGCTGGGATTAAAGGCATGCGTCACCACCAACCGGCCATATTTTCCTTTTTAATCTTTTTTTCTTTTTTTTTTTTAAATAACAACAAAAAACAGGGTTTTGTGAATCCCAGACAGGCCAAGGATAACCTACTTCCATGGTGTGCACACCACCATGCCTGGTGTAGTGCTGGGGAACTGAACCCAAAGCTTAAGTGTGTAATAGTTATATAACTCTAGAACTATTTTCTCTACATAAAAATTATAAATCATTAAACTTTATCCTATGGCCGGGCGGTGGTGGCGCACGCCTTTAATCCCAGCACTTGGGAGGCAGAGGCAGGCGGATCTTTGTGAGTTCGAGGCCCGCCTGGTCTACAAAGCGAGTCCAGGACAGCCAGGGCTACACAGAGAAACCCTGTCTCGAAAAACAAAAAAAAAAAAAAAAAACCAAAACTTTATCCTATGTATCTATGTATCCTAATGCTAATAAATTAAAAAGGTCTTTTAAAGCTTGACAAAATTTTCCAGGCATGGTAGAGTACTGAGAATTCAGAGGCAAGTGGATTTCTGGTGAGGCAGCTTAATCTACATAATGAGTTCCAAGCCATCCTGGGTTAGATATGGAGATTGTCTCAAAAGGGGGGGAATTTATTCCCCAAAAAACAAAAGTCAAGTCAGTAAAGGAGCTTAGTGAGAAGGTACCCAGAGGGTGGAAGGAGAGAATCGACTTCTACAAGTTGCCCTTTGACGTCCACATGCAAGCCATGGTACTTAAGCCTTCCCTGCCCCCACACATGTAAGATAAATGTGACAAAACTGAGTCCTCAGCTCCTCTGACCATTTTAAAGTATAGCAAACCAGCAGGAAATGCATGAAAATTAGTCAAAAGAGACTTTTCTTCATTGAACTGCTCAAACTGTTTTCACTTACCAAAAAGAAAAGAGGAACCAACGCTGAGGCCACAGCATTTAGTCTGGTTTGTAGTTTTGCTTAACAACACTTTACACCCATAGCACTAACCTTTAGAGGCTGCTGTAATGTGGGGTTTTTTAGGCATTCTGCCTGAAATATGGTTATATAAACACTATAGACCTGAGTTCCACAGAGCAAGAAAACAAACATTTACCTTCTTAGCATCTGCAGATGACCTCAAACCTTCTGGCAGCGTGTGAACTAAAGGTAAAACTGCAGCGCTAACACGCTGGAAATGGGCATCAGAAACTGGCTCCAGGCGAGGCCGCTTGGACTCCAGGGAATCATGATCCACCGGTGAGGGGCCTGAGTGAAACTGTTCATATCCAGTTCTTCTTTCTTGTGGCCTAATACATACCAAAAAAGACAGACAGAGAGAGAGAGAGTGGGAGAGAGATGAAAAAAACACCTGAAAATTGTTAAGTGACATTTAAACTCTTGCAGAGGTAGGCAGATTTCTGTAAATGAGGCCAGCCTATCTACAGAGTTAATTCTAGGACAGCCAAGGCTACACAGAATATTAATCCTGTCTCGAAAAACCAAAAAAGAGTAAGCAAGAATATACAAACCTAAAGTCACCAAGTGATGCACCCTCTTAAGCAGCCAGAAGTAACTGATCAAAGATTAGCATCTGGCCTCGAGTTCATGGCTCCAAGAGATTTAAGATACTCTTAACTGTGGTCAGAAAAGTTTATTACAGAGAATGTTTAATCCAGAGATTCAAGACTGTTCAATGTGCTGACAACAGTCAACAGTGAGTGTTCAGCTATACATGAACATATATATTACATAAACTCTCAAAAGCTCGAGGAACATCACAGCAGAGAAAACAGAGAGGATTTAAGAGCTGGGATTAGGGAGAAAGCTCAGAGCTTAAGAGTGATTAAATCAGGGGCTGGGGAGATGGCTTGGCGGTTAAGGGCACAGGCTAATGCTCTTCCACAGGTCCTGAGTTCAATTCCCAGCAACCACATGGTGGCTCACAACCATTCACAATGTGATCTGATGCCCTCTTCTGGCTGTAGGTGTACATGTAGATAGAGCACTCATACATTAAATAAATAAAATCTTTAAAACAAAGAGTGGTTAAGTCTTCCAGGGGGTGGGGCTTGGAGGTGCATGCCTTTAATTCCAGCACTTAGAGGCAGGCAGATTCTGTAAGTTCAAGGCCAGCCTGGTCTACAGAGTAAGTTCCAAGATAGCAAGGCCTACACACAAGGAAATCTTGTCTCAAAAAACAAAACAAAAAACAAAAAGTCTTCAGGCCGATCCAGATTCAATTCCAAGCACCCACATGGCAGCTCACATCTATCTGTAGAATCCAAAATTCTCTTCTAGAATACTAAGCACCAGGCATACATGTGGTACACACACATACATGCAGGCTAA
>CAJQZJ010032004.1:7555476-7578295 GCA_907164525.1 Lophiomys imhausi | reverse complement strand
CTAAGCACCAGGCATACATGTGGTACACACACATACATGCAGGCTAAACACCCTAAGGAACAGTGCTACAAACTGCTGGCCTCTGGAAATGACACAACTGTCACATTCAGGAACTCACAGCAGCTGTGGTTACCCACGAAAGATCCAGCCAGGTAAAAATCCCAGTGTGGAGGGGGAAAAGCTCCCAATGGCCCAGCAAAGCAGAGGAGCTATTGGCAAATAGTGGTTGCTGAGAGGGAAGAGTCACTTTATGACTACCCACTGGTCTACATATGAACAACACTTAGAGGATTTAATGGTTTAAAAAAAAGGAGGGGGGGTGAAGAAGAGAAAATAAAATGGGGAGAGAACTGTGTTGAGGGGAGTTGAGGTGGGTAGAGGAAGAGAGTGGGGGTTGGATATGACCATTGTATACATGTATGAAATTTTCGAAGAATTAAAAAATTAAAACTCAGCTAGACGATGACGGTGCCTGCCTTGATTCCCAGCACTCAGAAGGTAGAGGCAAGTGGATCTCTGTGAATTAGAGGTCATCCTGTTCTACAAAGGGAGTCCAGGACAGTCAAGGCTCTGTTACGCACAGAAACTCTGTTGGGGGGGGGGAACCAGCTGGGGGAGGTGTATTGGAGACCAATAGATTAAAAGAAAACCTCAACAAGCTGGGGGGGAGGTGATGCATACCTTTAATCCCATCACTCAGGGGCAGAGGCAGGAGGATCTATGAGTTTGAGGCCAGCCTGGTCTACAGAGTGAGTCCAGAACAGTCAGGACTTTGTTACACAGAGAAACTCTAGCTCTAAAAAAAATTTTTTTTGCATAGGCTTATATAACTCCTAGTCCTTAACCATGGCTTTTGTTTTTTGTTTAGCTGATTCCATCACCTACAAATCCTGTAAGTTTTGGATGCTCAGTCCTTTCAATATCTAAAAATACCTGCCTGTTGTTTTAAGGGTCAATCTGTCTGGTATAATATTCTTGAATCTCAGTTTCTTTCCCTCAGAGCTTTAACCTACTGTTTCCTTACCTCCTGAGCTCTATTCACGGTTAGAACAAGATTCTGTTCCACCCTGAAAAGGACCTGTATTGTTTCCTAAAGTCCTCTAGTCTTTTACTTATCCTTGAATTTTAATAATTTAACCAGGATTGATTCTCTTAACCAGGGGCACTGTGGCAACTCTACTTCAGACCTTCTCTTTCATGTGAAAATTGTCCAAGTGAGTTTTCCTCGCCATTGTCTTGTTGAAAGTCGTGTGCTTGCCTGTTCTGGGTTAGAAGTTGTGATGGGAATAGCTTTCTACATACTTTCCGTACTATGGAGGGACCAAAAAGAAGAGAAAATCAGTCTTGTTCCAACAACCTTTGTTGAGGATCCTGGTCTGTTTTGACAGACATGTAAAACACTCCTATATACACTATTACTTTACAAACTGACACATCATGACTGCCCTTTATGTAGCTGCTGAGAAATCAGGTGGCACAATGGAAATAATCAACAAATCATTTACCATTACCCCATTTAAATCTGAGAATTTTAATAATTTCCTTTCCTTTTCAACATCATTTCTTGGGAGTAAAGATAGGTAATGAGAGGGCAAGTCATTCAAGATTCTACTAATTCCTTCCATGAATCTTTTCAAATTTCTGGCAATAATTGTACACCTTTTTTTTAAATACAAGAACTTTTTAGTCCTTTTCCTTTTCAACATTTTCATTTGCAAAATGATTAAAAAAGAAAAAATTAGGGAGGTAGAGGAAGGTGAATCTAGGCAAGTCTGGTCTACAAAGCAAGTCCAGGACAGCCAGGGCTACACAGAGAAACCCTGTCTCGAAAATCAAAAAAAAAGAACAAGAGAGAGAGAGAGAGAGAGCGAGCAAGCGAGCGAGAGAGAGACATCTATAAATCTGCCATAAAGAAGAAGGGACTCCAAATTTGAGTAACAATACCAGGATCCACAAAGGAATAAGGAATGTTCTACATTGTATCCATGCACATTTGTTTAGAAAACATAATGAGAAGAGGATTCACCAAACAAGTTCTAAGCTTTGGTAATGTGTCCTTGTCACCTCATTCAAAACCCTACAAACAGTCTGCCTGGTGACAGCAAAACAGAAAATATAGAAGGCATCTGAAATCTACCTCTAGCCTCCATATACTACTTTCACATGGGCACACACAAACATACACAAATCACAGTTTCAAAGGAAGTACAAATTGTGGCTACATATTTTTCTGAACAATAAAAAAATAAGATTGCCAAGAGGTTTGTAAAATGGCATCCAATATTATTAATTAATAGGAAAACGCAAATCAAAATGGTGATGAGATACCATGTCTCATTGGTACCCATTAAGATTCCTATTATTGGGCTTGAAGAGATGACTCTGTAGTTAAGAACACTGATTGTTCTTCCAAAGGATCCAAGTTTAATTCGTAGCACCCACATGGTACTTTATAACTGTCCATAGCTACAGCCCTAGGAGATCCAATGGCCTCTTCTGGACTCTGTGTGCACTGCACACATGGGGTACACAAACATACATGAAGGTAAAACACATATACAAAATATAAAACAAATAGCAGGGCATGGTGTGGCTCTCTTTTAATCCCATCCCTCAGGAGGCAAAGGCAGGTGGATCTCTGCAAATTCAATGCCAGTCTGCTCTATATAGTGAGTTCTAGGCCAACCAGGGCAACACAGTGACTGTGTCTCTATATCAATCAATTAATTAAATTAAGCTTTAAAAGATTCTTTATCAAAAAGCAAATGTGGACAAGGAAGCAAAAAAAGAAAAAATACCAAATTCTTGTACAATGATAGCAAGTATAGATTGGTACAGTCATTATTCAAAAGAATATGACAATTTTTAAAGAAAATAAAGATATCTTCACTTTCATGTTCACTGTAACATCAACAGTCGCAATGAAAACTAATTATTTATTGCTAGACAAATGAATAAACTGTAGTATGTAAAAATACACACACATACACACACATGTTGCTTGGGACTTTTAAAAAAATGAGATCTTTTAATTATAATATTGATGTGCCTAGAAGACATCAGATTAATTGAAATAAGCCAGACACAGAAAGACAATGTTAAATGATCTCACTTATGTATGTATGGCATCTAAAAAACATTCAAATATAAAGATAGAGAAAAAAGCAGACCAAGCTGGCCTCAAACTCAGAGTTCTGCCTGCCTCTGTTGCCCCAGTACTTGGATTAAAGGTGTGTGCCAACACACCCAACAGAAAATTTATTTTTAAACCAACAACTTTAAGAATGAAAAATGAAGTGTTTAGGGATTAAAAGACCTACTGAGGACATTAGACTCCACTGACCTTCTCAGCCCTCAAGTCTCTGAATAAAATGGTTTTATCACAAAAACACACATATAATAAATTTAATTTAAATTTTAAAGGACACCCTACACTCTGGGAATATATACCTGTACAGTCACTTGGAAAATCAGTCTGGAGATTCCTCAACGAAGTAGATATGGACCTACCACATGACCCAGTCATACAACTCCTGGGCATAAAACCTAGAGAATCTATATTCTACAACAGAGATGCTTCCACATCCATGTTCACTGAAGCTCTATTCACAAGTTAGAAAATAAGAGTCAGCCCAAATGTCTATCATTTGATGGGTGGATAATGAAAATTTATGCAATTATAGAAAAAAGATGAAAGCATAAAACTTGCGGGAAAATGGATGGAACTGGAAATTACACTGAGTGAAGTAACTGAGGCTCAGAAAGACAAATATCACATGTTTTCTCTCACATATATCCTGGTCCTAACTCTTTTAATTTATATGTTTATATGGAGTACCTCAGAAACCTAAGAAATCAGAAAAGAACAATGGTATGAAGTCACTGGAAGGCAAGGCAGTATCATATAGGCTAAATAGAGGAAGGGGAGTGTTAGGAGTGGAAAATATCAACAAAGAGAGGGACAGGGATAAAAAAGGTAAAGGACTGGGGAGGAGAAGAGATGGCCAAACAAAATAATCAGGCTATGAGAAAACCACACTATGGTCATCTGAATCAAAACGGCCCCCATAGGTCCATAGGGAGTGGCACTATGAGGAGGAGTGGCCTTGGTGGTGGAGTAAGGTCTTGTTGGAGGAAATGTGTTACTGGGGGTGGGCTTTATGGTTTTAGATACTAGAGCCAGCCCTCCCCCCCCCCTTCTGCAGCCTGTGGATCTGGATATAAAACTCTCAGCTCCTTCTCCAGAACCTTGTCTGCCTGCATGCTGCCATAGTTCTCACTTTAATGGACTAAACCTCTGAACTGTAAGCTATCACCAATTAAATGTTTTCTTTTATAAGAGTTGCCATGGTCGTGATGTCTCTTCACAGCAAAAGAAACACACGGTAACCTATTATCAATTAAAAAAAAACAAAAGAGAATCCTAAGGCAGTAGCCCTAAGACTAGACAATGCAGGTCCAAGAAAGACTGGTCTGGTCACTAAACAAAAACTCCTGTGTCAAATGTGGGACACCTTGGCCGGGCGTGGTGGAGCACGCCTTTAGTCCCAGCGCTTGGGAGACAGAGGCAGGAGGATCACTGTGAGTTCGAGGCCAGCCTGGTCTACAAAGTGAGTCCAGGACAGCCAGAGCTGTTACACAGAGAAACCCTGTCTTGAAAAACCAAAAAAAAAAAAAAAAAAAAAATGTGGGACACCTTTGAAGGAGTTGGCCAAGGAGGATTCAGAAGCCACCAAAACAATACAGGATCTTGCCATTTCTCTTGGCTACCACCAGAGGTAGCTGGCTGCCACTGCAGACACAATAAACCCCGATACAACATGTAGAGAAATCAACTTGAAACTGGGCTGATTGTCTCTGCTAGGTAACTGTCATGGTGCCAGATGATACAGTGCAGGCAAACTGTGGGGTGAAGACATTGATAGACTAAACCAACTTCTAAAACCTACAAACTATAATATAAACCTGCCATGCAAGATGTGCTCACTGGTGAAATGGTAGCAGGACTGTTACAAGGATAACAACTAAGGGAATAAAGGCCTAAGAGGGGGCTGGAGAGATGGCTCAGCAGTTAAGAGCACTGACTGTTCTTCCAAAGGACCCAGGTTCAAATCCCAGCACCCATATGGCAGTTCACAGCTGACTATAATTGCCAGGCATGGTGGTGCATGCCTTTAATCCCAGAACTTAGGAGGCAGAGGCAGGCGGATATCTTCAAATTCAAGGCCAGCCTATTCTACAAAGTGAGTCCAGTACAGCCAGGGCTACACAGAGAAACCCTGTCTCAAAAAACCAACAACAACAAAAAAAAGTTATGGGGGTTAAAAAAAAAAAGGCCAAAGAGCCAAACAGAAGCTTAGGTAACATGGCACTAGTGTGGACATCAGGGATCACTTAGTTCAAATGGTCACTACTACAGTATGTTCAGAGAACCATGAGTAAGCAATAAGGGTGACTGTTATACAACTCCTTATGCAACCAGTTCTGGAAAAAGCACTTTTGTGTGCTTGGGACCAAGGGTGCATGCTTTTCCCTATAATAAACTATGTAGCATTTGTCAGCCACTCTGCACATCCTTAATCTCCCAGCTCTCCTCAACCCTCCATCTCTAGACCCTAACCTCTGAACCTGGCCTCATCACCAAGGGCTCCCTAAATGGATATGGCACTAGCTCTACAAGAGGAATTCCATGCCTCACACTGCTTATCAGGTTCAGACCTATGACTGAAGAGGTCTCAGACCCTTCAGGAAAACCTAAAGTGGCCACTTAGCTCAACTGACACAGTATCAGACATCTCCTAAACATCTATGCCTATACCTATAGATGAAGGCTTAGACAGAGTCTTCACAGAGAATAAAGGCAACACAAAGACCCGTGATTGCATAAACTGTGAGAATAAAGACAAGACACGTAGGTCACCCTCTTAAGGCTTGGAGAACCCTGTGGAAGAGAAGATGGAAAGAATGCAACAGCCAGAGGCTTGGGAAATGGATTACAAAATACCATCTTCTAAGTATGACATGGTCATGGCAACTGTAATTAACAGTAACAGCGTATACTGGCTCTGAGTCCACAGAAGATGGATCCTCCTAACAGTCTGGTAGAGAGGAGAAAAGGAATCGTGGTGGCCTACCATATACTGCTGGTCTAAAAGCAACCAACAGATTCTGGGAAAAGGGGAAGCATAGTATCTAGTTGCATACCCACTAGTGAGTACACCAGGATCTGCTGGTTAGTCAAACAAACGGCATGACTAATACCCAAAACAAAGCCAAACTAGTAAACAGGGGAACACAATTTACAGAAAGGAGGGGGGCCTGCAGAAATGGGGAAAAAATAGGAAAGGGGAGGGAGTGACCAGAATACACAATGTGTATATATGAAATTGTGAAAGAATAAACTTACTAATGGGCCTGGAATGGTGGCACTAAGAAGGCAGAAGCAGGAAGATCACTGTGAGATTAAGGCCAACCTGGTCTACATAGCAAGTTCAACACTACAATTGAGACCCTGTCTCTAAACAAACAAACAAAAAAAAATTGAACTGGAGATATGGCTCAGCAGATAAAGGTAACTACCATCAAGTCTGACAATCTTAGTTTGATCCCCAAAATCCATAACATAGAAGAAAACTGACCTCTGCCGCCAAGTTGTCTTAAACATATGTACATGCTTCTCATATAAATGAAAACAAATAAAATTTCATTAAAAATTTAGTCATATAATTTTTAAATAGAACAATAAAAACAAAGATGTGAGCCAGATGTTGAGGCCAAGACTTATAATCTGCCAACACATGGGAGACTGAGAAGGAGGATCTAGAGTTCAAAGAAAACCAATATAAAAGCTCAAAACACAACTAAAATGCTAGTTACAGCCTTGGTAGTGAAAATTTTTAAATAATATAATTAAATAATCCTAAATAAAAAACATAAAAGAAATCTCATTACCTGTCAGAACCTGGGTGAAATTCTGAAAGCAAGGATGGTCGTCTTCGAAGCTGCTGCTGCTGATGCTGCAAAAGCTGTGATGCCTGACCAACTTCAATATGAGAAGAGCGATAGTCAGGGACTGCAAACTCCTGGTATTAAAATAATCATTAAGTAAACCATTAACACAAATAAGAACAGCATTATGAAGTTAAACCAAGTAATTAAGAACAAGTAAAAAAAAGTCAGTAAATATGAAATGACATATAGCAATGACAATTTGTTTGTTTGTTTGTTTGAGACAGGGTTTCTCTGTGTAGCCCTGGCTGTCCTGGACTCACTCTGTAGACTAGGCTGGCCTTGAACTCACAGAGATCCACCTGCCTCGCCTCACAAGTGCTGGGATTAAAGGTGTGCGCCACCACTGCCTGGCTAACATTTTAATCATTTCTAGTAAGATTTTTTTTCCTTTATGTGTATGTGAGTGCCTGTGTTCACATATGCACACATGCAGTAAATGCCCTCAGAGCCCAAAAGGAGGTATTAAGATGCCTGGAGATGGAGTTACAGACGAGAGTGTTAGAAACAGAACTCCAGTCCTCTAGAGAGCAGCAAGCACTCTTAATCAGTGAGGCATTTTTCAATCCCTTCTTTAAATTTTTTTATATTTATTTAATTTATTGTGGCAATGGGTTTAGGTTGTACACATGCTATGGCATTTACATAGAGGTCAGAGGAAACCAGTGAGAGTCAGTCCTCTCCTTCCACCATGTGGGTTCTGGGGATTGAAAAGTTGTCAAGCACAGCCATCTTGTGGATCAACATTTTAATTGTTAAAAAATAATTCAAAATAAAATTTCTATTTCTATTTTATTGATAGTTCTAATAACATATAACAGTAACTCCCACACTATATTACTCACATAAATAAATCTCAAATTCATGTGTCCATTCTGAAATCTCAGAGTACATATGTATAATCCCACCACTCAAGACACTAGATAAGTGTATATCACTTTGAGTTTGAGCATGACCTGGGATACACGCTGAATTGCAGGCCAGCATAGAGCTGCAGAATAAGACCATCTTTCAAAAAAAACGGGGGGGGGGGGGCAGGTGTGATAGCACATGCTTTTAATTCCAACAATCAGGAGGTAGAAATAGGCAGATCTCTGAGTTCAAGACCAGTCTGGTCTACATAGGAGCTCCAGGCCACCCAAGGCTACAAAGCTAGACCTACATTTTGACCTTATCCCTAAAGAAAAAGAAAGGATGGAAGGAAGAGGGAGAGAAAGAGAGAGAGGGAGGGAGGGAGGGAGGAGAAAGTAAGCATTCCAGTAGTAAGCTCAAAACAAATTAGCTGGAAGAAACAGCGGTTATCTCTTCAGATCGTTGCTTATTTACAAATGTAGAAGCTGAAATCCAGAAAATCAAATTACTACTTAAGAGTACTAGTTTCTTCCATTACAACTAAAAGCTTGGTTTTTGTTCTTTAAATGTGTATGGATGTTTTGTCTACATATATATTTGTATATACATGTGCCTGGTGCCCACAGAAGCCAAAAAAAGGTATTGATCTAGTGGGTTTTTTGTGGGAGTTTTTTGCTTTTTCTACTTTTTAAATATTTGGGAGAGGAGGCAACAATAAGAACTTGGTTTCAAAGCAAACATATTGGGCTGGAGAGATGGGTCATCAGTTAAGAACACAGAGCATGTACTGCTCTTACAGAGGACCTAATTTTGAGTCCCAGACCCCATGCTGGGCTGGTTTCAACTATTTCTAACTCCAGCTCCAAGGGGGGATCTGATGCCTCTGGTCTCTATTAGGCACTACACTCACATGAACACACACACACACAGACAATATAATTAATAAATTAGATATTTAAAAACTCATCATAACTCAATCATAAGCAAATATTTAAACACCAAATTACTAAGAACCCAGAATATATATATATACTGAGGTATATATTGAAAAGAATTAAAAAGCATGTAACTATAAACAATATCTAAATACAAAATTCACAGAACATTATTTATAGTAGCCACTGAAGAAAAAAAAACTGTCTATCAATGAATGAACAAAACATGTTATATCTACACAATATTATGCACCCATTTAAAAAAAAAAACCCAACCGGGTGTGGTGGCGCATGCCTTTAATCCCAGCACTTGAGAGGCAGAGGCAGGCAGATCTCTGTGAGTTCGAGGCCAGCCTGGTCTACAAAGTGAGTCCAGGACAGCCAAGACTACTATTACACAGAGAAACCTTGTCTCAAAAAAAAAAAAAAGAAAGAAAAAGAAAAAAGGAAGGAAAGAAAACATCGAACATACTAGAAATAGATGCTATCCTTACTATTCCAGATTCAAAAGACTAATTATTATTTTTCCATTTACATAAATACAAAATTCTTGGGATGGAAAGTACATCATTGGATACCAAGGAAATAGTGGTTCACTGCAGGTGATAGAAATGTTTTGGGTAGCACATGTAATACAAGCTTCAGATTAGAAAATCTTGGGCGGTGGTGGCGCACGCCTTTAATCCCAGCACATGGGAGGCAGAGGCAGGCGGATCTTTGTGAGTTCGAGGCCAGCCTGGTCTACAAAGCGAGTCCAGGACAGCCAGAGATATTCAGAGAAACCCTGTCTCGAAAAAACAAAAAACAAAAAAAAAAAAGAAAATCTTTATATTGTATGAATTCTATATAAGGAAAAACTCCTGAAAATAATACACAGATAAATTTTCTGTAATGAAATTTCTGAAAAGAATTTCTGAAAGACACATCCAGCAAAATGAATTAATCAAAAATGAGTGGGGGGGACAATGCCAACATTTCCACAGCAGCTTTAAGTTCTACACATGTACCCTGGCTAGCCTGTCTCACGGAGGGGAGGGACTTTAGGAAAATCAAATAGTAGAATCCAGCACAATAGCATAAAAATGTCTAGAATCCCAGCACTCAGTCTGGGCTACATGAGGAGTTCAAGGCTACACAGTTAGATCCTATCTCAAAAAAATATTAATAAAAGGAACATTCATAGAAACTATTTTCAGACAATGGGTAACAGACCATACAAGATGTGACTCCTGAGAGAAATGTAATTGTTTCTAGGCTTTCTGCCCAGAATCAATTTTAAAGTCTATAGTCCTGGGCATTCAAACACGGCCCCACAATCACAGTTATGGAAGACAGTGATTTAGGTTTGGAGAAGCCAGAATTTCTAAAGACTTTCTAAAGAGGAAGGAGTGTTGGGGTGATGTTTTGTGCACTGTGTGACAGTGGTCTTTGTATATTCAATTGTAAATTCCGTACCCTGATGGCTGAGTACAGTCCAGACTCAGGTTTGTTATTCTAATTGCTCAGCATTGGCAGCATATTTTGTAAACACTCCCTCCAGCATCTTCTAATTAGTTTATTTGTTTGTTTGTTTTTATTATGTATAACAGTGTTCTGTCTGCAGGTATACCTGCAGGACGGAAGAGGGCAGATTCCATTGTGGATGGCTGTAAGCCACCATGTGGTTGCTGGGAATTGAACTCAGGGCCTCTGAAAGAGCAGTCAGATCTCTTAACCTCTGAGCCATCCCTCCAGCCCCTTCTGATTAGTTTAATAAAGAGTTAAACGACCAATAGCTGAGGTAGAAGATAGGCAGGACTTCTGGCAGAGATAGGAACTCTGGGAAGGAATCTGAGGTGGGAGTATTCCCAGCCAGACATGGAGGAGTCAGTCAGACAGATGGTACTGAGAGGTAAGGAGCCACAAGGCAGACTGTAGATTGGAATAAACGGGACAATTTAAGTGAGGAGCGAGCTGGGAACAAGCCTAAGCTAAGGGCAAGCTTTCAGAATTAATAAAAAGTCCCCCTGTCATTATTTGAGAGCTGGGAATCCAAGTCCTGTTATGAGGGAGTTACATACAAAAAGATTTCTTAAACATGAATTTTGATTCCCTTCAGACTTTGCATAGAGTGAAAAGTTACAAGGCTGGGCTAAAAATGATTTCTGGAAAAAACAAAAAACCAGTAAGGGGAACCCACTCCTTCAAGTTATCCTCTGAGCTGCACAAATGCACCACAGCACACAGACACACATCCACAGTACTATGAACAAACACGGCAAAGCAGCACAATAATCCAAAGAATCAGAAACCATATGGATAGCACTGGAGCAGGAAGAACTAAAACTTAACCACTCAATCAACAATGTCAGCCAGGGCTGGAGAGATGGCTCAGCGGTTAAGAGCACTGGCTGCTCTTCCAGAGGTCATGAGTTCAATTCCCAGCAACCACATGGTGGCTCACAACCATCCATAATGAAATCTGGTACTCTCTTCTGGCCTGCAGATATACCTGCAGACAGAACACTGTATACATAATAAATAAATCTTTAAAAGAAAAAAAATGTCAGCCAAACATGAGCACCAACAAAAGCAGGCAAGTACAGTATATGTTTTTGCAGAGACATAAGGATATCGACTCTCAAACTAGAATCACATTTCAAAGGAGTCCTCAGGAATACTCAACTATGTTTGACTGATAAATATGCTTTCTTATCCTCCAAGATAACCATTTCATTTTGTGCTGTCCAGTTTTATGTCAACTTAACACAAGCTAGAATAACTAGGAGGGAACCTCGACTGAGAAGATGCCCCACCAAACTAGCCTATGGGGCACTGTCTTGATTGATGATAGATGTGAAAGAGTTCAGCTCACTGTGGGCAGTGTCACCCTTGGGCAGGTAGCACTGTGGTGCACGCCTTTAATCCCAGCACTCGGGAGGCAGATGCAGGTGGATCTCTGCCAGTTCAAGGCCAGGCTGGTTACAAAGGGAGTCCAGGACAGCCAGGGCTCTATTACATAGAGAAACCCTGTCTCAAAAAACAGAGAGAGAGAGAGAGAGAGAGAGAGAGAGAGAGAGAGAGAGAGAAGAGAAGCAAACCATGATAAGCAGGCCCATAAGGAGCACTCCTCCATGGCCCCTGCTTTAGTTCCTGCCTCCAGGTTTCTGCCCTTACTTCCCTCAGTAATGGAGTGTGACTTGAGAGTTGTTTAAGACGAAATAAACCCTTTCTCCAGTCAAGTAGTGGTGGTCAGTGTCTTTAATCCCAGCACTCTGGAGACAAAAGCAGTTGGATCTCTCTGAGTTTAAGGTCAGCCTGGACTACAGAGTGAGTCCATGACAGCCAAGGCTACACAGAGAAACCCTGTCTCAAAAGATAAAACAAAGCAAGCAAGCAAACAAAAACCCTTTCTTCCTCAAGTTGCTTATGGTCATGGTGTTTTATCTAACTAAGACATATTTCTTCCTTTCCTTGTTTTGTTTGTTTTTGTCTATGTAGTCCAGACTGGTCTTGAACCGAAATACACCTGCTGCCAGTTGCTGAGTTCTAGGGTTATAGGCAGATGCCATTGCACCCAACATTCCTTTTATAATTTCCTTTAAAGTTAAAGGAAACATTGTTAGCCTTTGGCCATTACGCTGGCAGTTTCACTTCATATTTCAGTTTTCAAAAGGTTAATTTACTCATAGACACTTTCTCCCATCCTACCATCAAATCTTTCATTGAGGTAGGTGTTTACTCTGAAACTAAGGAGAGGTCAAATTATCAAGACAACTTAAAATTCAACCAGAATAAGGCATAGAAATATGGTTGTTAGCCTAGACACTGCAGACAACTTACTCTTTCTTATGAATAAGTCTTACAATCAAAATCAAAGAGATCAGGCTAGTGAGACAGTTCAGCAGATGAAGGCACTTACAGACAAGCCTAACAACCTAAGATCAATCCCTGGAACACACATGTTACCCAGAGATAACTGACTCCAGTCCTTTGACCTCCACATATATGCTGGAGGATATGCACACACAAATAAATGTAAAAACTAATTAAGAGGAACATTCAATCTCTGAAATCTAGCAGAAAACCACAGTAAGAAGATAAACAACTAATTCTCAAACTTTGGGTCCTCATAGATGGATGAATGCATGGATGTGTGTGGGTGTATGTGTAGTCAAACATAATTTTGGGACATATACGTATATATAAACATATATAAAGTTTGCATGTGTGATGTGTGTGTATCTATATGTTTTTTCTTTTGTTTTGGTTTGTATTTTTCAGACAGGGTTTCCTCTGTGTAGCCTTGGTTATACTGGAACCCACTTTGTAGACAAGGCTGGCCTTGAATTCACAGAGAACTGCCTGCCTCTGCCTCCCAAGTGCCTGGCCATTAGATACAGCTACAAACTGCCATGTGGGTGCTGGGATTTGAACCTGGGTCCTTTGGAAGAACAGCCAGTGAGTGCTCTTAACCACTGAGCCATCTCTCCAGCCCATGTATACATATGTATATTTTTTAGATGGAGTCTCATTTACCCCAGCTGGCTTCAAATTTGCTACATAGCCAAGAGGGAGACTTGAACTCCCATCTTCCAGCCGCTGATCCATAAGTGCTAGAATTATAGGCATGTTCCACCACACCTGACTGTGAATGCTTCTTCCATTAAAAAAAAAAAAAAAATAGAACATTCCATGACTAGCTAATAAATCATTTACACAGGGAAAGTAAAAATACAACATTTATATGTATCTTGCTAAATTTAGTAAAAGCTAGTATGCCTTACCTGCTGGTGTCGAGTGCTGGTAAATGTGTACTGGACAGAATGTGAAGGATAACGGCTTTGCTCTGTGCTGAAAGCTCCTTGATTGGGAGGGTAACCTGAACTTGACATTATCAGTAAAGACGTCCTCACTGGGCTGTGAGATCAAGTCCAACAAACAACCATGTTTCTAGGAAACAACCTACACAGGACAGAAAAAGAGAATTCTTAAGTATTAAAACATGAAGTGTCCTTCTAATAAATTATAACAGTAGCTACATAAACAAAACCACAATTCCCAGGCAAAGCCGTAGTGAATATGTTGGGGATTCTGAAATGCAGGGCATATGAAGTCAGCTTCAAGTCTTGTACCGTAGGGAAACACCCACCAGCGCACATGGTCCTGGGCAACAGGTGTACTTCAGGGTATCAAGGTGACCAAGAGAAGGCAGTCTGATTCATAATTACGAGACAGCGATATAAAAAGGAAAACCTGAGCCGGGCGGTGGTGGTGCACGCCTTTAATCCCAGCACTTGGGAGGCAGAGGCAGGCGGATCTTTGTGAAT
This sequence comes from Lophiomys imhausi, assembly GCA_907164525.1. NCBI lineage: Eukaryota > Metazoa > Chordata > Mammalia > Rodentia > Muridae > Lophiomys > Lophiomys imhausi. Next base: position 7,564,191 of record CAJQZJ010032004.1, on the reverse strand, counting down.
TCAAGGCCAGCCTGGTCTACAAAGTGAGTCCAGGACAGCCAAGGATACACAGAGAAACCCTGTCTCGAAAAACCAAAAAAAAAAGGAAAACCTGGGAAACTGGAAAGGGCTTTTGGCTTGGCATTGCTTCTCAACACGGCTCAGGTGCTGAACACTGCCACACTTTGAAAGACACTAGAAAGAGAGCAGCCAAAGTTGGGTGGAGCCCAGCTGAAAAGCCGAGGAACCAAGAGACTAGGAGAACAGTGCCCTGTGGAAGGGCGTGGCCAGGGACAAGAGAAACCTGGAGACCCACCAGGGACAAGAGCAGTGTCCTACTTAAGGGCGTGGTGGCAGAGCCCAAATAAAGGGCACCAACTGCTGGCACCAGGGCCATGCTGACAGAAAAGGCTGTATTTCAAGCAGAGATGTGCTAACCAGCCCCTAGGCCACACCAAGCCTCAAGTAGTAAGAATCAGGTGGTCAAGCACCTCAGCACATAAACAGAGACCAGCTTAGGAGACGGGAGAAATGAGGTGTGAGTGATCTGAGGCCACAGCAAACATACTGTAGAGACCTGAAAACAGGAGGGAAGAGGTCCCTGGACCAGTGAGGGTGAGGCAAGGCCCAGATGAACAGAGAAGGCCCCAGCAAGGCCTTGAAGCCAAGGACTACAGTCTTGGCTGACTTAGGAGGTCAAGCTGAAATGAGACAGCAACCTGCACGCTTGATAGCCAAGTGACCACAAAATGGCTGCTATTGTGGTATTCCTGCAGACAGACTGCTGACCAGTTGCCCTCAAGAACCTGCCCCTGAGGATCTGGGTATACTTTCTAAACAACTTAGGTTGCCATGCTTGGCCACAGATTCTGTTTTCTGCTGAGACATCTTGCCAGTAAGAAATAGTCCTATAGATTGTACTTCTTCCTTCTTGAGATGTAGTTATTATCTCTGAGTAGGTGCTTTTTAAATTATATATGTATTATAAATCATAAGTTTGTTTGTAATATATGCTGTATTCTTCTCCCCTTCCCCCGACAGGGTTTCTTTTGTATATTTCTAGCTGTCCTGGACTCACTTTGTAGACCAGGGTGCTGGGATTAAAGGCATGTGCCACCATGCCCAGCTGTTTGCAATATCTGCTAATATTCGATGAAATGTAAACATTTTTGAGTTGTGTCTGTTCAGAAACATGTAGCTATAGCTACTGTAAAACATGTACAGTTCTCTGTTATGTGAATATACTGCAGGCTACTGACTGGAGTTGAGAGTGTCTGTAACTTGTCTTATTGTGGTGCCATAGTAAATGCTCTTTGAGTGTCAGTATGTGAATTTTTCCAGAATATTCACTTAATTACTGAAGAGTAACAAAGATGACATTTTATTCACCAACTTTTTTATTGGGACAATTAACTGTCAATTAGGAAAGAAAATGCAGTCATGTCCTCTTTTTGAAGAGATAAACCTGTGTTTTAAGAAGACAGATGTTAGCCTGGTGTGGTGGCGCGCATTTAATCGTACCCCTTGGGAGGCAAAGGCAGGCAGATCACTGAGTTTAATGCCAGGCTGGTCTACAAAGTGAGTTCCAGGACAGCCAGGGCTACACAGAAAAACCCTGTCTAGAAAAATAAAAATGAGTGTGTGTGTGGGGGGGGGGAGAGGTGGCGCACGCCTTTAATCCCAGCACTTGGGAGGCAGAGGCAGGCAGATCTCTGTGAGTTAGAGGCCAGACTGGTCTACAAAGTGAGTCCAGGACAGCCAGAGCTGTTATACAATGAAACCCTGTCTCGAAAAGCCAAGAAAAAGAACAGTGAATTATTTAATGCTATTGAACATTTTTCATATTTTTTTCCTTTTTATTGTTTTTCCATTTTGTGAATTTCACATTTCACATCATGAACCCTGTTCCCTCTCCTCTCCCACCTTCCCTCAGACGCACCCTCCACCCTTGCAACCTCCCCCAACTTCAAAAAAAAAATCTCATTGTGGAATTGTAGTGTGTCTCAATGTGTCCCACAATATTCCCTTTTGTCCACATGTTTTTGCTTGCAAATGTTCATTATAATGACTCTTTGGTCTGGTATGAGGCCTCTGGCTTCTGCTACTTTGTTAATACTGGGCCCTCTGGGCTCCTTTCAGAGATGCTGTTATTGTCCTGTGTCATGGAGATTCTGTAAGTTTGGGTCTGTGGAACTGGGCTCTTCATGCACTCCAGCAGTTCATCCATTGGGTGGACCAACTCAAAGCCCTGGTTCTGGGCCTGCAAGCCCCACTTGCACAGGGCCTGCTCTCCCAAGTGCTGCAGCAGGTAAGGAGTTGGATCGGCTCTCCTGCTTTCTTGACCTAATCAGGGCCAATTCTCCCGCCTGCTACCTTGGCAAAGGCAATACAGTAAAAGGGATCTCTCCCTTGACAACAACACTAAGCAGACAAAAGGCAGGGCTGGCTCTCTCATACTCATTCTCTTAGAGCTGGCTTGCCCACAACCTCCACATCCAGGGCCAGCTGTAATGTGCTGCCCAGGCAAGGTGCAGGGCATGCTTGCCCAAGTGCTGCAGCCTGTGAGGGGCAGGGATAACTCTCTTGCTCTTGTGACCCCATTGGGGCCAGATCTCCTGTCTGCCACCAGTGGTGAGGGCAAAAAGGAGGGGAGGGGATTTCTCCCTTGCTAACACCACCACTACGCAGACAAAAGGCAGGCCTGGCTCTCCCACACTCACTCCCTCAGGGCTGGCTCACCCACAACCCCCACATCCAGGGCCAGCTGTAGTGTGCTGCCCAGGCAAGGGTCAGGGACACAGCTCTCCTCCTCTTGTGACCCTATCTGGGCCAGATCTGCTGTCTGTCACTGGTGGTGAGGGCCAAAGGGAAAGGATCTCTAACTTGCCAACACCACCAGAAAGCAGACAAAAGGCAGGGCTCCCATCGTTTCTGGCTTTTTTCCTGTCTGGGGAGCCCATCTGGTGATTTCCTGATGCTGGACTGGTGGTTGACATAGGCTATCTCCCCATTCTGTACTAACATGATTTATAATACATACATAATTTAAAAAGAACCTACTCAGGGATAATGACTACATCTCAAGAACGAAGAAGTACAATCTATAACACTATTTCTTCAAAACTGAGGTACTGGCAAGATGGCTCAGCAGAAAACAGAATTGTGGCCAAGCATGGCAACCTAAGTTCCATCACCAGAACCCATATAGGAGAAGGAAAGAACTGATTTCATCTTACCTTCATGGTCCCTATAGCACATGTACACGCACACGCATGCACGTGCGCACACACACACACACACACACACACACACACACACACAAATAAATAAATGTTAAAAGTTTTTAAAGCCAAAGCAAGTAAAATAAAATACTGCAGGAGGTGGTGGATCACGCCTTTAATCCCAGCACTTGGGAGGCAGAGGCAGGCGGATCTCTGTGAGTTTGAGGCTAGCCTGGTCTCCAGAGTGAGTCCAGGACAGCCAGGGCTACACAGAGAAACCCCGTCTCAAAAAACTAAAACAAAACAAAAAAACATTGCAAAATAAAATACTGCTTTCACGAACACCAACTCTATACAATCAATCACTGGCTATGCTGCTCTCTGCATATTTTACTTATTTCATGGGCACAGGTATTTAACATACATGTATGTATGTCCAGAACATGCAAGAGGGGGTCAAAGTGGAGTGTTGAATCCCCTGGAACTGGGATTCTAGGCACATCCCACCACGTGGGTGCTGGGAGCCTGGGTCCTTAAGAGCACCAAGCACTCTTAACTCCTAAACAATCTCTCCAGCCAACTCTACATTTTTAATGAAATTAAGGAAAGTACTTTATATGTATGTATGCATCATACTTATTTTATAAGTATGATGATCCTGCTCACTAATTAATTTGTGGTCTTTTCCTGTGTCATGTCATTTTTTTACATTTAAATGTTTTCATGTTATTACATGTGTGTGTGTGAACACATGTGTGCACACACATAACATAATATAGTGCTGGTGGTCAGAGAACAACTCTGTGGAATCATCTCTCTCTGCCTTTACATGGGTTTCAGAGGACAAACTCAGTCCCCAGGCCTGTAGGGCAAATACTATGCTTTAAACCTAAGCCATCTCACCAGCCACTTTTTTTTTAAGATTTATTTATGTATTATCTATAGAGTATCCTGACTGAATGTATGCCTATACTCCAGAAGAGGGCACCAGATCTCATTTTAGATGGCTGTGAGCCACCATATGGTTCTGGGAATTGAACTAAGGACCTTTGGAAGAGCAGCTACTGCTCTTAACCCCTGAGCTATCATCTCTCTAGCCCTCACCAGACACTTTTAAAAGCAGGATGTCACAGTGATTATTTTATGTCTGGTGGGAAAGGTTTCCCTTCACTGTGCTTGCGGTTGCTTCTCTTTCAAAGCCTTTGCCTTTTGCACATAACACATTTCATCTTTCATTGAAGTACTGGAATCATTTTTTCAGGTCCATAAAAACTCTGAATGAAGCCAGGCCTTCTAGCACAGGCTCATAATCCCAGGCAGGGGGAGCCTGTCTGGGATACGGACATTTGTTATTACGTGTGTGTGTGTGTGTGTGTGTGTGTGTGTACACGTGTGCACACACATAACACAATATAGTGCTGGTGGTCAGAGAACAACTCTGTTCTTTTCTGGGATACAGAACAAGTTCAGGGGCAGCCTGAGCAATAATTAACAAAACTCTGCCTCAAAGAAAAGAAAACCCCCCTAGTAGAGAGCATGTAAATATTGAATTCATAGCTAAACTAAAGGGAGACAAGCTAACTTTCTCTTTCTACTACCGGCTATTCCCATCCCAGAGCATAATTACAGGGTTATGCTCCAAGAATGAGTATAATTAAGACAGGAATACTTGCCAGTGGTGGCGCATACCCTTTTTTTTTTTTTTAACATATATGAGAGCTCTATCTGCATGTACCCCTGTAGGCCAGAAGACATCAGATTCCGGTATAATAGTTTTGAGCATGTGGTTGCTGGGAATTGAACTCAGGACCTCTGGATGAACAAACAGCACTCTTAACCACTGAGCCATCTCTCCAGGCCCAGTGGCACACACCTTTAAGCCCAGCACTCATGAAGCAGAGGTAGGAGGATCTCTGTGAGTTTGAGGCCAGCCTGGTCACAGAGCAAGTGCAGTACAGCCAGGGCTACACAGAGAAACCTTGTCACAAAAAAAAAGATAGGAATATTTTATAAACATGACTGAGAAATATTTTATATGGTGAAAAAAGATACATGTAGAATGTAAATAGAAATTCTACTAGAGTAACATAAAAAATATGTAAATTTTCTGTGACAAACATTTCATACATGCATATATATGTACACATACACTAATTTGAGGGATAGGAATTATTTATATATGTTAAAATTAAATATATACACGTGCATACACACAAATGTGAATATATACTATATTATGTACATTATATATTATATATACACACAACACATATGCAACCATTATCCATCGCCCCACTTAATACTTTGTGACACCGCCACCACCCCAGCCACACTGGTTTTTGTTTTTAAGATAAAACAAGTTGCCGGTTGTGGTGGCGCACGCCGGTAGGATTTGCTGAAGGAGACAGAGGCAGGAGGATCACGAGTTCGAGGCCAGCCTGGGCTACACATTTTTTTTAGGGGACTGGAGAGATGGCTCAGAGGTTAAGAGCACTGGCTGCTCTTCTAGAGGTCCTGAGTTCAATTCCCAGCAACCACATGGTGGCTCATAACCATCTATAATGAGACCTGGTGCCCTCTTCTGGCCTGAAGCCATACATGCAGACAGAACACTGTATACATAATAAATAAATAAATCTTTAAAAAAAAAAAAAAAAGATAAAACAAGTTGTCAGCACAGCCCTGAAGATGACCTTGACCCTCTGACCCTGGCTCCACCTCCTCTGTGCTAGGCAGGTACTCTCTACCAACCAATGTACTTCTTCAGCCTACTCTTTGTTTTTCTACTCTAGGTTTATTGTTGTTCCCTTACATGATGGAAATCAAATCCAGAGTTTTGTACCTGCTAGGTAAAGATATTGGGGGGCGGGGGTCAGTGAGCAAACTTGGGCCAATTCATCTTTTTTTTTTTTTTTTCAGTCTTTACCCAACTGGGTTTAGAAAATAGTTTTTGGGAGAAGTCAATCTAACTTGAAGAAAAAAACTTTAAAAATCATCTGTGTAACTATGTAAGGAGTACATACTTTAAATGACATACTACCCTTTCTATTCATTTTCACTTCTGTTCTACAAGGATGAGAGCCCTGACTAGCTGTTGCCTCTTCCTGTTTCCTCCAAGACCCAAGGCATGCAAGTCAGCAAAATTGAGGGTGGGAGGTTCTGAGGTCACCTGACTAACAGATTGTATAGATATGAGGAGACTTAGCTACTCTCCCAGCGTCAATCATCAGTAGCAACAGCAGAAGCTGGTGTCCTCTGCAGTTGCCAGGGGTGGCAGCTCACGCATTTAATCCCAGCACTGGGGAGGCAGAGGCAGGTGGATCTCTGTGAGTTCAAGGCCAGCCTGGTCTACAAAGGGAATCTAGGACAGCCAAAGGATACAAAGAGAAACCCTGTCTTGAAAAGCCAAAAGAAAAAGAAAGAAATATTTAAGTATTCTACCTCTAAACTTCCCTAATTCAGATTATCTGATGTACATGATATATAGATTTCTATAAATGACCAAAAAAAGCTAGAGAAAAAATGCTAGAAAAAAATTTGAGCCGGGCGGTGGTGGCGCACGCCTTTAATCCCAGCACTTGGGAGGCAGAGGCAGGCGGATCTTTGTGAGTTCGAGGCCAGCCTGGTCTACAAAGCGAGTCCAGGACAGCCAGAGATATTCAGAGAAACCCTGTCTCGAAAAACCAAAAAAAAAAAAAAAAAAAAAAAAAAATTTGAATGACCATGGGCTAACAGTAGCCTATATGTCAGAAATCTATGTGGTAAGTAAAGCGTGGTGGTAAATGCTTATAATCCCAGCATTTAGGATAAAGCAAGAGGATTATGAGTTCAAGGCCAGCCTGACCTATGTTCAAAGACCCTGCAACAAAGAACAACTAAGAGCAAAGGATGAAAATGAGAGGAATCCATGTGTATTAATTAAAGGGGTTTTTAGTTTTGCTGTTTTAATCTGCAGCCTAATGTTCACCGTCCATAACCTGCATTCAATATCAATAAGTTGAGTGATTTGTCCATTTCCTTCTTTTGTCAATACCTCAGAATATCTTAAGTTTTGAGGAATAATCTTAGTGAAGTTTGACTTTGATATCTCAGAAACAGAATACACCATCCCAATGTAAAGGGCAATAAACAGCAAAATCATGGGACTAGCTTTTAGGTGAATAAAAATTTGTGGGTTATAGCAGCCTATTCCAATCTCATGTAACTGCAGCCTGGAGATTTTTTTGTTTTGTTTTTTTTTTCTTTTCTTTTCTTTTTTTTTGGTTTTTCGAGACAGGGTTTCTCTGTTTAACAGCTCTGGCTGTCCTGGACTCGCTTTGTAGACCAGGCTGGCCTCGAACTCGCAAAGATCCGCCTGCCTCTGCCTCCCAAGTGCTGGGATTAAAGGCGTGCGCCACCACCGCCCGGCATTTTTTTGTTTTTTTGAGACAAGGTTTCTCTGTGTAACAGCCCTGGTTTGTCCTGGACTCACTTTGTACATCAGGCCGGCCTTGAACTCACAGAGATCTACCTGCCTCTGCCTCCTGAGTGCTGGATCTAAAGTCCTATGCCACACCAGATTTCTGTGTCCTCCATCCTCAAAACTTATCCATAACACAAACAGCAAGTTCAGACCTTCTGTTTCCTAACTAGTGCACTTTTCTCAAACATCTTAAATAGAAATCAAAGATACAAAGGAAAAATCTCTGATTCAATAAGAATGTGCCAATCCAGAATCTCTCTTTTCAGGTCTTCTAACATCCCATCTTTCCCTCTACCACTCACTCCAAACCTGAGGCATCAAGATATCTCTACAAAATACCTTGCAAATTAAAATCAACTGAAATAAAACAATCCAATTTAAAGCTAGAGCTGAAAGAAAAGATTGCACTTTCAATGCCAATGTCAAACTATAAATTCAGGGTTTTTTTGTATGTTTTTTGGGTTTTTTGAGATAGGGTTTCTCTTGTGTATCCTTGACTGTCCTGGACTCACTCGGTAGACCAGGCTGGCCTTAAACTCAGAGATCCGCCTGCCTCTGCCTCCCAAGTGCTGGGATTAAAGATGTAAGCCACCACGCAGGGCAAATTCAGGGTTTTTTTTTTTTTGTTTTTTTTTTAGGTGTTTCAAGACAGGGTTTTCTGTGTATCCTTGACTGTCCTAGATTCACTTTGTAGACCAGGTTGGCCTTGAACTCACAGAGATCCGCCTGCCTCTTCCTCCCTAAGTGCTGGGATTAAAGGATGGGCCACCATGCCCGGCTTTAAATTCAGTTCTTTTTAAAATTGTTTTTTGGGGTTTTTTGTTTTTGTTTTTTGAGACAGGGTTTCTCTGTGTAATAGCTCTGGTTGTACTGGACTTGTTTTGTAGACCAGGCTGGCCTCAAATTCAAACACACAGATATCCACCTGCCTCTGCCTCCCAAGTGCTGGGATTAAAGGCATGCACCACCATGCCTGGCTTAAAATTACTTTTACATTTACTTATTTTGTGTGTGTGTGTGTGTGTGTGTGTGTGTGTGTGTGTGTGTGTGTGT
>CAJQZJ010032004.1:7518401-7555466 GCA_907164525.1 Lophiomys imhausi | reverse complement strand
TGTGTGTGTGTGTGTGTGTGTGTGTGTGTGTGTGTGTGTGTGTGTGTGCAAGGCAGAGGACACTTGTGGGGAGTAGGTTCTCTCTTTCCACCATTTGGGTTCTGGGGATTGAACTCAGTTGTCAGGCATAGTGGCAAGTTCCTTTACCTGCTTAGGAATCCCATGAGCTGTAAATTCAGTTCTTGGGAACAAAACTCAGTAACTTAGGGTTAATATGCTTAACTTATAAAGTGTAAAATTCTGTGAACTCTTTAAGAAACCTTGTCAAGCCAAGTTTCAAGATGCACCCTTGTAGTCACAGCACTCAGAAGGTGGAGGCAGAAAGATCGATCAGAAGTTCAAGGTCAGCTTTGCTGTCACAGCACCTATGAGGCCACTGTGGGCTACATGAGAGTCAGTCTCCAAAATAAAAAGAAACCAAGATTTTATAAGCAACTGCCTCATATGAATTTCAACACATATAATGCTTTAGGCTGAAAATAATGTTAAAAGCTAGATGTCACTGTTATGAGAAGTACACATCTTATCTGAATGCCACAGACAGATAAAATCAGACCATACAAGCAGACAATAAAATATGGGAAAATTGAGTCAGGCAGTGGTGGCACACATCTTTAAACCCAGCACTAGGGAGGCAGAGTCAGGTGTATCTCTGTGAGTTTGAGGCCAGACTAGACCATATAGTGAGTTCTAAGTCAGCCAGGGCTACATAGTGACATCCTGTCTCAAAACAAAAACAAAAAAATAGTAAAATGACATCCATCTACGTAGATACCAAATACCTGTTTGAATCTTCTAATAACACACACACACACTTATCCTGAAACAACAAAATTTCAAATACAATCTGCCAAAAAGAAAAGGCTAATAATCTCACTAGAAACTCCTGGCTTTTAGCCTACAGTCTTTGCATAACCAAGATGTACTTGGACAGGATTTCAAGGTGTTCTATGCTATCTTGGAAAAATATCTAAAAATATACTACACACTGTGACAAGTCTACAGATGAATCTTCAGATAAGCAAGAATGAATCTACCAATGGTCATAATGGAAATGAAGACCACTTTTCACAAACATGGAAAAAAGATTCTATAAAATATACAGTTCCGTTTTTAATTTTTTAGATTGCTTTATTTTATATGTCTGAGTATTTTGTCTGCATGTATGTATGAACATCACGTGAGTCTGGTGCCTGTGGAGATTGGAAAGAGAAATCAGATTCCCTGGAAATGGAGCTACAGATGGTTGTGATCCACAGTGAGTGCTGGGAAGCAAACCCAGGTCCTCTGAAGAACAAGTACCCTCACTGTTGAGCCATCTTTCCTGTCACTACGGTTCAATTTTTAACTGACAATAAAACCTGAAGTAGAGTAGAAGAAATGTCCTCTGTGGCATGGCAGACAATTACAGCATTTGCTTATATCCACAGACTGACCCAAGATTTTCATCTAACATCCAAAGAATGTTAGGCAGGGTAAGAAGGACCAATTTCAAACCAACAAACTAAAACTCTCCAGACCAGGATTGGTTTAAAGAGAGCTAACATCTGAAAGTCTGGCTTCCAGAAGAGAATAGAAACTAGAAATTAAGCAAATTCTGTAATTTATACAATACTAGAATAAATTTTCTTATAATATGAAGAATTACTGTTAAAAAAAAAAAAAAGGAAAGACACATACAACATAGCCTTTATGATAGTCTTACTTAAAAGTCAGATAAATGGGGCCAAATAGATCTTGCTGCTAAGCTGGGTTCCTAAGTTATATCCTGGGACACACACGGTAAAAGGACAGAACAGTCTGAGTATTATGAACTCAACACCTGAACTACTGAACTACTGAGGCATACACACACACGTGTACATACATATGTATGTAAATAAACAATTCTTTAAAAAACTAAAATAAAAAACACAGGGGAGTAGAGAAATGGCTCAGCAGTTAGAGCACTTCCTGCTCTTGCAGCACCCAAGTGGCAGATCGCAAACATCTGTAATTCCAGTTCCACAGGATTCAATGCCTCTGCTGACCTCCGTGGGATCTTCATACATCATGGCAAACACACACACACACACACACACACACACACACACACACACACACACAACTGAGGCACACACATATACACACAAAATAAAATAAATAAATAAAAGATAGATGAATGGAAAAAAAAAAAGAAAATCAAGTTAAATTACCCTAGCCTCCAGAAAGTATGATACTCAAAGAAAAACGTTAATGACATAATTAAATGGTAGACTTACAGTAAGCATTCAAAAAAGAGTTCATGAGTAAAAGAAAAACAGAGCTCTTTTATTCATAAAGTAAGAAGCAAGATTCCCAAAACAGCAGCACTAAACATTCACTGTGAAACTGACCACTTTGTGGTGTGGATACTACATTGAGCTAATCCTCTGAAATTAAAAAACAAAACCAAAAACAACTTAATAGAGGAAAAGAAAGAACAAAAAGAAATGTCAAAACCAAATGGATGACTACTTGCTAATTCTCTCTCCTTGATAAACACACAAAAAAGAATATGTATTAAGTATTAAGATCAGGATTTAGGGGCCGGGGAGATAGCTCATCAGTTAAGGGTTTTCTCTCTCCTTGATAAACACACAAAAAAGAATATGTATTAAGATCAGGATTTAGGGGCCGGGGAGATAGCTCAGCAGTTAAGGGTTAGGATGAATTAATAGACAATATCTAAGGAGAAGAGTCACCTTTTTTTTTTTCTGGTTTTTCAAGACTGGGTTTCTGTGAGTATCCCTGGATGTCCTGGTCTCACTCTGGAGACCTGGCTAGCCTTGAACTCAGAGATACGCCTACCTCTCTGCCTCCCAAGTACTGGGACTAAAGACGTGCACTACTATGCCCGGCCACATTATTTCTTGAGAGGATATCTCTCACAGAACCTAGAGATAGCCTTTTTGGCTAGACTGGCTGGCTAGTGAGGACCCTAGGATCTCCCTGTTCCCCAATCCCCAGTGCTGGGGTTTCAGATCCTAGCAAGGGTTTCCCAGTTTCTACAAGAGTACTATGGGTCTGAACTTAGGGCCTGAGACTTGGGTAGCAAGCACTTTTGCCCACAAAACTATCTCTCCAAACCCCAAGATTTCTTTTTGAACTCGACAAAATGTAAAGTTCATCCAAAGAATTCATAGACCAGAGCAAAGTCTGAAGCAAACAGAATGAGGAACTAGTGATCTCACCCTACCAGTGCTAAAATCATAAAGCAAAACAAAGGAAATTGTACTATGCACATCAAGAGATAATAATTGGACAAATTGGTCGGGCATGGTGGCACATGCCTTTAGTCCCAGCACAGGAGGCAGAGGCAGGTGGATCTCTGTGAGTTCAAGGCCAGCTTGGTCTACAGAGTGAGTCCAGATTAGCCAGGGTTACACAGAGAAGCCCTGTCTCAAAAAACAAAAAGAAAAAGGAAATATTGGACAAATCAAAAAGTCTCGCCGGGCGGTGGTGGCGCACGCCTTTAATCCCAGCACTTGGGAGGCAGAGGCAGGTGGATCTTTGCAAGTTCGAGGCCAGCCTGGTCTACAAAGCGAGTCCAGGACAGCCAGAGCTGTTAAACAGAGAAACCCTGTCTCGAAAAACCAAAAACAAAAACAAAAAAAAAGTCTCAAACATATTTAGTTAGTAAAATAGATTTAGCAAATAAAGTTAGTAAATACCTACAATTTTAACCAATATTCAGCAAAAACAAGCAGATTTTTCAAGAAGTTGACTGTTTAGAAGAAAGAAAATATGCACAATTACATATATTCCCTCAAATATATTTCTTTTTTTTAAGATTTATTTTATTTATTTTTTTATGCATGTGTGCTCTATCTGCATGTACACCTGCATTCCAGAAGAGGGCACCAGATCACATTGTGGATGGTTGTGAGCCACCATGTGGTTGCTGGGAATTGAACTCAGGACCTTTGGAAGAGCACTAGGCAGTGCTCTTAACCGCGGAGCCATCTCTCCAGCCCCCCTCAAATATATTTCTATTTCACCACCTATACAAAAAAGTTATCTTGCATGGACCTACACTAAGAATATTACTATCCTTTTAAGAAAATTAAAATAGGGTTGGTTAGGTGTTCTTAGTTGTAAGTATTAGTACTAGGTTTTAGGTATTAGGTTATAAGATATGTGTTTTATAGGTGTTTGTTAAGTACTGATAAATAAATATAAGTGTTTTAAATAAAAGTTTTCCGTTACGAACTCTAGGTAGGCATGCAAACTCATGACTACAATCCCAGCACCACATTCTCAGAAAGAGCCTGAGCTACAGAGTGAGTCAAATACAACCCTTCAAGACCCTATCTCAAAAATAAACAAATCCAGTAGCAAAAAGAAAATTAAAAATCAGGGGCTGACAAGCATACACAGAGAAACCCTGTCTCGAAAAAAAACCAAAAAAAAGCCGGGCAGTGGTGGCGCACGCCTTTAATCCCAGCACTTGGGAGGCAGAGGCAGGCGGATCTTTGTGAGTTCGAGGCCAGCCTGGTCTACAAATTGAGTCCAGGACAGCCAGGGCTACACAGAGAAACCCTGTCTCGAAAAAAACCAAAAAAAAAAAAAAAAAAAAAAAATCAGGGGCTGAGCCGGGTGTGGTGGCGCATGCCTTTAATCCCAGCACCCGGGAGGCAGAGACAGGCTGATCTCTGTGAGTTCGAGGCCAGCCTGGTCTACAAAGAGAGTCCAGGACAGCCAGGGCTGTTAGAGAAACCCTGTCTCGAAAAACAAAACAAAAAAAAACAAAAAAACAAAAAAAATCAGGGGCTGGAAAAATGGTCAAATGGAGCACTGGCTGCTCTCCCAGAGGACCCGGGTTCAATTCCCAGCACCAGCGCGGTGGCTCACAGTTGTCTATAGCTCCAGACATAAGGGATTCGGCACCTCACAGACATACTTGGAGGCAGAACACCAATGCACACAAAAGTACATGAGTATTTTTTTAAACTTATTTTAAAAGACGTTCAAATATTTTCCATAACAAAAACATACACTTTAGAAAAAAAGAAAAAAGGACAGAGACACCCCCCTGGTTGAAGTGTAACATCATCAAATTCCTGAAATACACAATCCATATAGTAGGGTTTGGGAGAGTAAGGTGGGAAAAGAACATTCCACAGAAGGGGGCAGTTTAAAGGAGAAGAAAGAGGTAACATTTTTTGGGTGGGGTTGGGGGGATTAAGACAGGGTCTTCCTACATAGTCCTGCCTGGCCTAGAACTCACCATGTGGAACAGACTACTTTGGATTTGCTATGGTCCACTTGACTCTGCCTCCAGAGGATTATAGGCATGAGCCACCACTTCCAATCTGGAAAAATCAAAATAAAACACAAAATAGGTAGACCTAATAGCTCAGATATTATAAATAAACAGATATGCCATGCTTCAGTATTATTTGTGGAAATATTATTAACTAAAAAAGAGTAATAAAGCCAGGCATGGTGGGGCACAACTTTAATCTCAGCACTCTGGAGGCAGAGGCAGGAGGATTTCTATGAGCTTGAGATCAGCCTGGTCTATATGGTGAACTCCAGGATAGCCAGGACTATATAGAGATCTTGTGTCAGAAAGAGGGGAGAAAAAGGAAAGAGGGGGGAGAAGGGGTAAGAGGGAGAGAGAGGAAGAGTGAGAATAATACAGCTTTTCCTTTAAAATAAATTTTATAGCATGAGTATTTTTAGAAAATTAATATTAAGCCGGGCAGTGGTGGCGCACGCCTTTAATCCCAGCACTTGGGAGGCAGAGGCAGGCGGATCTTTGCGAGTTCGAGGCCAGAAAAAGAAAATTAATATTATAGGGCTAGGGATACAGGTTAGCAGTAGGATTCTTGCCCAACATGTTCAAGGCCTTGAGTTAGATTACCAGCAATGGGATACAGTGGGTGGGGAAAAAACAAGCAACAAACCAACTACAAATAGACTTATCACTTAAAATCAAGCTGGGACTCGTGCAATTCCAGCAAGAAGTTAGCTGAGGCAAAAGAATTCAAAGTCTGAAGTTAGCCTGGTTAGCAAGACCCTATTTAAAACAATTTTTTAATGTATGCTGGAGAGATGGCTCAGTGTGGTGAAGAGCACTTGCTGCTCTTCCAGACAACCCATGTTTAATTCTCAACAACCACATGGCAGCTCACAACCCTCTGTAACTCCAGATTCAGGGGATCCAGTGGCCTCTTCTGGTCTACATGGGAACCAGGCATGCATGTGGAACTCAGACATACATGCAGGCAAAACATCCATACACATAAAATCAATGTCTTTCTTTCTGGTTTTTCGAAACAGGGTTTCTCTCTGTATCAACCCTGACTGTCCTGGACTCACTTTGTAGACCAAGCTAGACTTGAAATCACAGAGATCCGCCTGCCTCTGAGTCCCGAGTGCTGGGATTAAGGGTGTTTTCCTCTTACCCATCAGAATTACTTTTTTTTTTTTCCAAGACAGGGTTTCTCTGCATAACAGCTCTGGCTGTCCTGGACTCACTTTGTAGACCAGGCTGGTCTCAAACTCACAAAGATCCGCCTGCCTCTGCCTCCCAAGTGCTGGGATTAAAGGAGTGCGCCACCACCACCCAGCATCAGAATTACTTTTTGTACCCTCAAACACAGAAACAAAATATCAGTTATACTGAAAACTGAGTTACTTGTATTTATAATTCATTTAAATAAAAAAAAAATTCTTTAAACTAAAAGCTCTTATTTATCTATCCCTTTATAACTTTTAACATAAAAGTATTTCACACTGGCTGATCAAGTGAAAAATATACAAGTTTCTAATCTTTAAATAAGTCTGTCCATAGTAAATTCTGATCAGCCTTATTGCTTGCTTTTACACTTTGCTCTAATAAAATATGTGTGAACTAAAAGAGCAGATGAGTCCAGGTGCTATGGAACCCACTGAAGTCCCAGCTACTCAGGAAACTGACATTAAGAATCACCTGAGGGGCTGGAGAGATAGATGGCTCAGCAGTTAAGAACACTGGCTGTTCTCCCAGAGGTCGTGAGTTCACTTCCCAGCAACCACATGGTGGCTCATAACCATCTATAATCAGATCTGGTGCCCTCTTCTGCCATGTAGTCATGCAGGCAGAACACTGTGTATATAGTAAATAAATAAAATATTTTAAAAAAACAAAAAACAAAAAAAGAATCACCTGAGTTCATTTCTAGGAAGCCAGCCTGGGCAAAATATACCATCTCAAAAAAAAATAGGTAACAGACCTGGTGAAATGGCTGAGCAGGTAAAGGCACTTGCCATCAAGGCTGCCAACCAGGTACTAGAACTGACCTGCAAACTGTCCTCTGACCTCTACACACATGACATGGGCGTACACACTCACAATCAATCAATCAATGTATTTCTCATGCATTAAAAAAACAGATGGGGTAACATTAAGAACAGTACCATACCATTTCCAGTACCAATAAAAATATGAAATTACAACTAAGACAGATTAAAAGATATAATTGAAAACTTAGTATTAAACACAAACACAAAAAAGAGAGGAAAGAGACTTAAATAAATAATAAATAGCCTGATATTCACTTATATCAATCCTTGGCTTATCTAAAGGCCTCTGATTTTTTTTTTCTTCTTTCTTTTCTTTTGGAGGCAGGGTAGCCCTGGCTCCCCGCAGAACTCACTCTGTAGACCAAGCTGGCCTTGCACGCAAAGAGATCCGCCTGCCTCTACCTCCCAAGGGCTGGGATTAAAGGCGTGTGCCACCACACCTGGCCATTACAGACAGTTGTGTGAACTGCCATGTGGGTGCTGGGATTTGAACCTAGGTCCTTTGGAAGAACAGTCAGTGCTCTTAACTGCCAAGCCATCTCTCCAGCCCAAGGCGTCTGATTTCTAAAACAAATGACAATAGCAAAGATTTCATCATTTCATAAAAATTAGTAAATAAATGCACAAGTAAATCTTAAATGCTTTAAAAGCTGGAGTGATCTAAACTTGCCTGGCCCTCAAATGCCTATTCAATTAAATTCAAAGAAACAAGTTAACTTCCAACATGTTATTTTTTTTCTCCATCTCGTGGACAGTCAAACATTTTCAGTTCACTACATATTTATTTGTTTTCATTTTATGTGTGTTTGCCTACATGTATATATGTGTACCCTATGCATGCCTGGTGCCCATAGAGGAAAAGAGAGCATCAGATCTCCAAGAACTGGAATTACAAAGAGCTGTGATCTACCATGTGAGTGCTGGGAACCAAAACTCCTGCAAATAAAAAGTGCTCTTGCCAGGTGCTCACCTTTAATCCCAGCACTTGGGAGGCAGAGGCAGGTGGATCTCTGTGAGTTCGGGGCCAACCTGGTCTACAAAGTGAGTCAGGACCGCCAGGGATATAGAGAAACCCTGTCTAGAAAAAAAAAAAAGTGCTCTTAACCACCCAGTCATCTATCCAAGCTTACATTATTTTTTTAAAGGCATGACATCCACTAAAAACATGTATTATCTCTCTTCCTTCTTTGAGACACAGGCTTTTTAGACCTTTTCTGACCTGGAACTCACTATATATAGACCAATCTGGCCTCGTGCTCACAAAGACTGCAGGTAGTGTTAGGATTACCATACCAGGCAATATATTTCCTTTTAGACTTCATGGGAGAGAATCATACTTATAAATACATTAGCAACAGGTGTATTCTGTTAAATTGTAATATGAATACATTTTTTTCTAGCTACACCATAAGATTTGAAGATAAACCATTACTATCTTAGCAACAGGTGTATTCTGTTAAATTGTAATATGAATACATTTTTTTCTAGCTACACCATAAGATTTGAAGATAAACCATTACTATCTCACAGAAATGTAATTCTTTGAATCTGTTTAAAGCAATTTCACAAATTTTTTTTTTTTGAAACAAGGTCATGAATATCCCAGGTTAGCCTCAATTCACTCTGTAGCTGCAGAAAACCTTTAACTTCTAAACTTCCTGCCTCCAACTCCCGAGTGGCCATGTGCCTACATTTATGTGATGCTGGGCATCTAGGGCTACATGTACACTAGCTGAGCTACCAACTGGACTGCAATCCCAGTCCAATTTCATAACTATTAATTCAGTCTAGACTAACAACAAAACCTGTTGTTTTAGCCTTGCAGTGGTGGCGCATGCCTTTAATCCCAGCACTTGGGAGGCAGAGGCAGGCAGATCTCTGTGAGTTCGAGGCCAGCCTGGTCTACAAAGCGAGTCCAGGACAGCCAGAGCTGTTACAGAGAAACCCTGTCTCGAAAAACAAAACAAAAAAAACCTGTTGTTTTATGAAAGCAGAGGTTTTCCTAATATTATAGATAACGAAACTAAAGCACAGAAAGGCTGAACATATTCTAAATGTCAGTTAACTGCAGGGAAATTTATGATTTGTAGTATTACAGTTTCTCAGGAGGAGTATTACAACATATTGCAAAGTTTTGCTAAAAGAGTGTTTTGGTATGGCAAATAATCACTTTCTAGATAGGTATGTGTGTGTATATATATACATATACACTCACATAAATACATACACACACTTAAGTTTTGATTAACAGGTGCACTTTAGACAAAGAAATTGGAAGCTATAAATATTAAAATAAGCCAAGCATGCTGTTGCACGCCTTTGATCCCAGCACTCCGCAGGCAGAGGCAGGCGGATTTCTGTGAGTTCAAGGCCAGCCTGGTCTACAGAGTAAGTCCAGGACAGCCAGGGCTACACACAGAGAAAGCCTATCTCCAAAAACAAAACAAAACAAAACAAAATTAAAATAAACAGCCACTTTTTTGTTTGGTTGGTTGTTTGGTTGGTGACAGGGTTTCTCTGTGTAGCTCTGTCTTGTAACTTACTCTGTCAACTAGGCTGGCCTTGAACTCACAGATATCCTCCTGTCTCTGCCTCTCAAGTGTTGAGATTAAAAGCATACCACCAAAGGCCAAATCAGCCACTGGATTTTAATAGAATGAAAAAATAAGATTTCCCTCTCATAAGTTAGCTTCATTTCTTCTGCAATTTTTACCCATATCTAAATAAGTCATTGCCTGAGCCCAGGGAAATATGAACTGGCTCATCCAATAAATTTATGTGAGGATATATTAAAACATCTCCCCAAACTATTAAAAATTAAATACAGAATGCCACTTGTGGTGGTACAAACATGCAATTTCAGTACAAGTTACATAGGGAGCTCCAGGCCACCAAGTGCTACAGACTTAAATGGTCTCAAAACAGACATAATTCATTAAAAACATCAGCTCTTCGTTTATCCACCAGATAGTCCATGTGACTCAGAATCATCATCTATTAATCAAGATACCCCAAACAGCCGGGCAGTGGTGGCGTACACCTTTAATCCCTGCACTTGGGAGGCAGAGGCAGGTGGATCTTTGCGAGTTTGAGGCCAGCCTGGTCTACAAAGTGAGTCCAGGACAGCCAGGGATACAGAGAAACCCTGTCTCGGAAAAAAAAAAAAAAAGAGAGAGAGAGAGATACCCCGAACAAATGAATGACCATGTGGAGGCATTTTAAAATCCCAGGCCTGTTGCTCTTTGCATACAGCCATGCTCAGTCTCCCATTATTCCCTCACCAGGGTGCACACAAGGAATGTAAATTTCAATGTAATAGGATATAATTAGAGTAGCAAGCAAACCTGATGCGGGGGAAATATACTAACCCCAAAGATTAAACTTACCCACAACGCTACTCTCCAATGTTAACTCTGCTGAACGGGCACTGTGGCATACAACCTGGCATCTCTTGGGCAAATACTTTTCGTAAATATCACTTATTCTCATGCCCTCCTTTTCATACATGACCATTCCTGATCCACGCTAACTCTACGAACGCAGAGTCCTTTCCGTTATGGCTGCTCCCTCGATTAGTTTCTCACATTTCGGTCGTCGTCGTCCTCTCCCCCCACAAAAAAGGGGGTGCTCTCCCACTTGACACACACACACACACACACACACACACACACACACACACACAAAAACCCACCAACAACAAACGGCAGGAGGCAGTTTTTGCATCTCTGCCACTATGAACCGCTTCGCCATTACCCTCAAGTGGGCCAGTTAGAAAGGTGGACTAGTTGGCGCTCCACACACTTGTCCATCGCTGTCACCCTCCTGAACCCCTTGCACACGCGCCAGACGGCCACCCACTCTCCCCCCGCGTGGGCCTCGGCGGGCCACCTGCGCCGGCCGCACCCGGGGCCCTCCACCCTGGCAGCCCCTCCGCCAGCCGCGCACGCCCCCTGCCCACGAGACAGACAGATACCTCAAGCTGAGGTCCGCCAGCCCGAGGCCATTCTTCCTCCAAACTCCAGGAGCCTCCACACTCGCCTACCCTGAACTCCCTGCCGCGCCCGACTCGCCCCTGGGCGGCCGAGAGGAAGAGGCCGGCGACTCGGACGGATCCCAGCACTGCGTAGTCCGCGACGCCCCGGGCCCGGCCGCGAAGCCGCCTCCGGCGCTGGCGCCCTAGGAGCCCTCGGAAGCTCCTGGGCGAGCAGGGCCCCGAGGCCGGGGCTGCAGGCGCCGGGCCTACTCACCCGGAGCTGGCGGAGCGTGGGAGCCGGCGCGCCCCGCGGCCGGACGACCAGGGCGCGGCCCCGGCGCGCGGCCCTCCGCCCGGCCCAAGCTCGGCGCGGCGAGCCGGGCGCTCACTCGGGCCGCCGCCGCCGCAGCTTCGCCACCTTAGCCGCCATCTTGCCTCAACCCCCTTCCCTCCCCCTCAGCCCGGACGGCCGCGCGAAGGCGGCTCCGACGCGGGCTCCTCCTCCTTCCGGAGGGCTGGGGAGAGTACTCCTCGCCGGGCGGAGCGCCGCTCTTACCTCCGCCTGGCTTCCTGGGAGTCCGTGACCGCGCCGGTTCTTTACAAGTTGTCCGCTACCTCTCGGACCCGCCGCGGCAGCCATGGCGCACCCGGCCCGAAGCGCCACCGCGAGCCTGCCATTCCCGCGTGCCCGGGGCCTTCCCCTCGGGCGTGGGAAAGGACCGGGCGCCTGGCGTGAGGCTAACCTTGCGGCCCCTGCTCGCCGCCGAAGCGGCTGAGCGCTCCTCGCCCAAAGGAGGACCCCGAGCCCACGTGGCGAGGCTGCGTGTTAATCCCACCCCGAGTCTCCACTGGAATAGCGGGCTAGGCCTCCTCCGCGGAGGGGCTGCTCAGTCTCTACCTCTTAGGAGAACTGAAGGCGGCCCTCCTGACCGCGCTCTCAGCCTCACCCTTCTCGTGAAATGACGTTCTCTCTTAGCCACTTGCTTTTTTTTCTCTAGCCAAGCCGGCCTCTGAGAAGACGGCAGAGTGTGACCCGCCTCGGGAAACTTTTGTCCGGACAACGGGCTGTTCGTACTAAGTCTTGGGTCTTGAGAAGTGGGTTAGAAAAGGAGTTGGAAGTGAGAAGGGAACTCTCAATGCCAAATATTAGCAGTTCATTTTTAAGTGTTTACGTTTTAGCCGGAGTGCTGACTCGGCTCGGGAAGTAATGGAACGAGAGTCATTGCCAATTCGAAACCGGCATGGTCTGTAATAGTGAGTTCAGGGGTACACACAGTGAGACGCTGTCTCAAAATAATTTTTACATGCTTCGTTTTGAGCACGCTGGACGGTAAGAATGACACTAGATCGCGCAGAGTTCGGCTTAGCCCTGAAACTCGAGCAGGCACAGATTTCGACACGGCTATAATATATATATATATATACAAGATGAGGCGGCGCGCGATATGCGTGGAAGTTTCCACGTGAGGCCGCGAATCTCGTTCTCAAGCCACAGCGCACTGGAGCACGGAACGCAGTTGCAGCGGGTTCAGTTTTCCCGCAGGAGCCCGAATCCCCGCAGCCTCCCTTACTGCGCAGGCGCAGTTCCACTCACCCGGCATGGCCGCGGTGGTTCTCTGGTGGGTCGCAGCAGCTGTCCTGTCATGGGGCTTCCTCCGGGTTTGGGACTCGGCGGAACGGATACGGTCTCTGGAGCGGGAGGCCCTGCCGGGAGCCGGAAGCCGGGCCCTTCTGGTGATCGCGCACCCGGACGATGAAGCCATGTTCTTTGCTCCCACGGTGCTAGGCTTGGCCCGCCTGAAGTTGCAGGTGTCCCTGCTCTGCTTCTCCTCAGGTAGGAGCCCACAGGAGGGTCGCTGGGAGCCGGGTTAGGTAGCTAGCAGATCTCAATCGACTTCTTCCCGAAAGGTTTTCTGTCGTAGTAGCTAAGTGAATACAATGAAGGTCCTTTCTCTGTGCTGGTCACTGGGGACATAAACCCATGGCTTCCCAGATAGGAATTCCCCTAGCGAATTCCACTCTTCCCTAGCCAAACTCAGGAGCAGAAAAGTAGTGGCTCGTCATTGGTTCCGTTCTTTATCTGCGGGTTATTTTGGAAACCTTAACTGCACTGGGTGTTTTGTTTTTTAAGACAGTCTCATTGCAACCTAGCTTCCCCAGTAACTGGAATTACAGGAATGAGCCTCTGTGCCTGATCTGGTAGATGATCCATCTATTTGCAGAAGGATCAAATATAATCGTGCACCAATCTGAGCTATATGATGTCTGCTCAACCCACCAGATTTCTTTCCTAATAATAACAAAACACTTTCCTGCTACTTTGAAACCCATTTTGCGCCACAAGGATGCATATGTCAAATTGGAAGGTTTTTTTATCTCAAATGAATAGATTAAAAACTACATTTATGATAATTTTAGAGTTCATCTCCACCCAGCTTTCATTAAAATAATACAAAAATAAGACTTGCATTATGATACAGACAAAAATAAACAAGAAAACCTTGATAACTAAATATGATGAAGACTGCAAACTTAAACTGTATACATACAGTGGGTGAATTTTATGCTATATCAAATTATTCCTCAATAAAGCTGATTTTCAAAATTGCCCATGATCTCTTTTCCCATGTGGTTGTGTGTTGTTCCAGTTCTTCGTTTCTTTTTTTTTTCTTTTTTTTTTTTTTTTTTTGGTTTTTCGAGACAGGGTTTCTCTGTTTAACAGCTCTGGCTGTCCTGGACTCGCTTTGTAGACCAGGCTGGCCTCGAACTCGCAAAGATCCGCCTGCCTCTGCCTCCCAAGTGCTGGGATTAAAGGCGTGCGCCACCACCGCCCGGCCAGTTCTTCGTTTCTTTAATAACAGATTTTTTTCACAGAAATCACATTTTACACATTTTCCCCTCAGTGCCACTTTTTATTTACTTTTTTTTTTCTGTAAAGGGTTTCTCTGTGTAACCCTGGCTATCCTGGAACTCACTTTGTAGACCAGGCTGGCCTTGAACTCACAGAGATCCACCAGCCTCTGCCTCCCATCTTCCAAGATTAAAGGCGTGCGCTGCCGCCTCCAATTACAGACAACTGTGAACTGCCGTGTGGATGCTGGGATTTGAATCCTGGTCCTTTGGAAGAGAAGCCAGTGCTCAAGTGCTGAGCCATCTCTCCAGCCCCCACTTTTTATTTACTTAATATATATTTATTGCTAGACTTTATTCTAGATTATTTTCATCAGGATTGAGTTACAAACGGACTGAATTTGGGAGAGTTATTCTTGGTTTGTTTTTTTTTTTTTTTTTTTTGGTTTTTCGAGACAGGGTTTCTCTGTATAACAGCTCTGGCTGTCCTGGACTCACTTTGTAGACCAGGTTGGCCTCGAACTAACAGAGATCCGCCTGCCTCTGCCTCCCGAGTGCTGGGATTAAAGGCGTGCGCCACCACCGCCCGGCCTTATTCTTGGTTTTTAAACAGAGCTTATAGGTGTTTTACCTGTGAGCATGCATGTGCAGTGCAGGTGTGCATGCGTGTGTATGTGCTGTGCAGTGCATGCATGCCTGGCGCCCACAAAGACCAGAAGAGAATGTTAGATTCCCAGGAACTGGAGTTATAGCTACTTGTGAACCAGCATAAGAGTGCTGGGAACTTTCTGGGCCATGATGGGCCACACCTTTAGTCCCAGCCTTCAGAAGGCAGAGGCACGCAGATCTCTGAGTTTGAGACCAGCCTGGTCTACAGAGTGAATTTTAGGACAGCCAGGACTACACAGAGAAACCCTGTCTCGAAAATTCAAAAAAAAGAGGAAACAGAACTTTACACCTCTGGAAGAGCATGAAGTGCTCTAAACCACTGAGACATCTCTCCTGACCCCTTGCCTTATTTGTATTTTATACTTATTATACATTATACATATTTATTAGAATATATATAAAATTATATATATTTATTTGAATTGAATTATATACCAATCTATTCCAAGATTTCCATCAGATCTGTATCTGTTTGTAAGATAGTATGGGTGCAATATGCCCAATATTAATATTTAATATTTTCTGTATTATTTTCAATAGAACATAAAAGTTGGAACCAGAAATCAATTTGTGTTTTTTTCAGTTGCTGGGGTTGCGCCAAAGGTCTCAAACAGGCTTGGCAGCCATGTTCCCAAAATCTTTTGCTCATAAAAGATATGGGCGTTCACTTAGCAATCAGTACTTGTTCTTTATCGTTAACGATTTCCTCTGAATCCACCTTGCCATTTTAAATTGCTCAATGTTGTAGTAAAAAGCAAGAAAATAGTAATGTTTAATACACTGTAGCGAGAGCTCAAAAGATGCCTCAACCATTAAAAGTTAAGCTCACAACCAAAAATATGACATAGTATAGTGAAAATTGTCAGTGTAATAAAGAAAGCACAGTTGGCAGGAAGGAGAGAAGAGCATTGGGTGTCTTTTCAGGTTTCCTTAAAGAAGGCTCCAAATAGGTTTTCATTTGATCCGGGCTTCAAAAAGAGACTATACAAGAAGCAGGAATAATTCTTCTAGGCCATGCTAAAAATAAGTCTGTTGTATCTTGCACTTGTGCAAGTAGCTTAATCCCAACTACATCCTCAGTTCAAGGGGAAGGGAGAAGCAAGAAAGGTTTTGTTCTGGTGGTGGTGACTCAGTTAATTGTCCTCAGCCATCCTATGATACGATACTATTTCCATTTTACAAATAGACATTGAATCACCAAGAATTTAACACCACAGAGCTAACTAAGGCCCTGTGGCTCCTAGCTGCTCTAAACCGCGACATCCCGGCTGCCCGGTTGCTTTGGGTGCCACATCACTTGATGAATATCTAAGTTGTACATTTTAAAGGTTCAAAGTTTTATTATTTTAAGTACATTTTCCTGCAGCCCCCTCGTGTCCCACCCCACCCTCCATTCCCCCCAAACAGAATAAGGCTTGACCATAGGCCTCCAGCCCACCCCTGGGGCCCCAGCTGGGAGGAAGAGAGGGGCTTCCAGTTTGGTTTCAAGGGACCCCCTTCCTGTTCCCTGACCCACCTGCCCATGGGCCAGACCTAGGAGCAGCTAGGGGGTGGGTGTGAAGGGACCAGTGCTGAGGTGGAGGGGAAACAGGCACTTGTAGAGATTTGTGGCCCATAGGCAGCACCTCCCACCCCACCACTCCTACAAAATTTTTGGTTTATAAAATTTGTCCCTCCTGGCCCTGCTGCAACCTTGTAGGGTATAACAAACCCAGGCACTCACAACCCCTGGAGGGACAAGGAAGGCAGGGTTAGGTTAGGCTGGGGGTGGGGGGGGGGGCAGACGCTAAGAAAGGGGAAGAGAGGATGAGGTAAGAGGCAGAGAAGAGGGAAGAGGCAAAGCTTCCTACATTGTAATGATAAAAAAAAAAAAAAAAGTTCCTGGGTTTTAAGGCCAAAGCCTCTGTTCAAATACAAATCTCAGAGTGGAGGTGTCCCCCCTTAACACCCTCATCCTGTCCCCAACACCATTTTGCCCGGATCTTAGAAACCCAGAGAGGAGGAATAGATTAGCCCCCAGCCCTGGGCACCCACCCCCACCCTACCATTAAAAAAAAAAAAATTAAAAGTCATCAAACTCTTTTTTTTTTTTAAGCTGTTACGTTAATTTGTGGGAGAGGAACCTGTATGCCACAGCCCACACATGGTAGCCGGAAGACAGCTAGCAGGAGGCATTTTCACCTTCTACTTCACCAGTCCCTGGAGGGAACCCTGGCCATCAAGCGTGGTAGCAAGAGCCTCTAACACTGAGCCAAGCCCCAAGCCACTATTTAAGTTTTTGGGGGTTTTTTGTTTATTTGTTTGTGGGTTTTTGGGGTTTTTTTTGTTTTGTTTTTGGAGACGGTTTCTCTGTGTAACAGCTCTGGCTGTCCTGGACTCACTTTGTAGATCAGGCTGGCCTCGAACTCACAGAGATCCGCATGCCTCTGCCTCCCAAGTACTGGGATTAAAGGCGTGCGCCACCACCGCCCGGCTGTTTGTTTTTTAAAGAGGTGGGCTGGAGCGATAGCTCAGCAGATAAGGTAGCTTACTGCTCTTGTGGAGGACCTAAGTCTGGTTCCCAGCACGAACTTCCGAAGGCTTATCACTGCCTACTTCCCCAGTTCCAGAGGATTCCACACCTTCCTCTGACTTCTGCATGCACCTGAACTCACATGTGCGTACCACTCCATGACACCCATACACATAATTGAAAATAAAATCTTAAAAGAGTAAAAGGCGTGGCAGCGCATCTTTAATGTCAGTACATGGGAGGCAGAGCAGCCAGATTTCTACAAGACAAGGAGGGCTACACAGAGAAACCCTGTCTTGAAAAACCAACCCCCCAAAAATATATAATTTTTATATGTGTAGTGGGGGTATGTATATGGCATGCCAGTACGTGTGAAGGTCAAGGACAACCTTGTGGAGTGATTCTCTACTGCTGCTTTGCTTGGATTCCAGGGTTGAAACAGGCCATCAAGCTTCGCAGCTGACCGCTAGGTCTCATTTATGATGTTGGCCTTTCATATCTGTTAAGGGTCTTGTTTAGTTCTGGTTGCTGTGCTGGGATTGAGCCCAGGGCGTGGAGCATGCTAAGCATGTATTTTCCCACTGACGTACACCCCAGTCCTTCAGTATTACAGTATTATCCATGCCAGCCTGAAACTTGTGATTGCTGTCCATTGGCTCCTGAGTAGCTAGGGGTGTAGGCATATACTACCATATCTGGCTGTTAATGGTGTTACATTTAAGGTCTTACATACATGTCGAGGTGGTGTTTATGCAATTCTGTCCTTTAATGTGTTTCTTGTGCCTAGAGTTTCCTATTGCAAATGTTACAATCTCTGTTAGGTTCTCATATTTGGTGTCTTCATTTCTTTCTTCACTCAATTAAATAGACCTCCAGATAACTCCCAATTTGAACTGTTGTATGTCTGATTCTGTTCCAACTTATTCTGGGTTTTCACATCTGTATTTTGTGATTTTTTTTCTGTGTATGTGCACATGTGTCTTAAGACTGTATTGTGGTAACAGATTAATGATTTTAATTTTTTCTGTTATTTTGTATGTGTGACTGGATGGTGTATGTGCACATGTGTGTGCCAATATGCACATGCAGAAGTCAGAGGAGGGACATAGGGTATTCTGTTTTATAACTCAGCCTCATTCCTTTTGAGACAAAGTTACTTACTGAACCTGAAGCTAGGCTAGCAGCCACCAAACCTCAGCAAGCCTCCTGTCTCCACACCCCAACCCCAACCCACCCCTACAGCATTAGGGTTACAGGCATAATGGCCACATGGATTTTGTATATGGGTGCTAGGGATTCAAGCTCAGGTCCTTGTGCTTGAGCAGCAAGCACTCTTAGCCACTGAGTCATCTCCCCAGCCCCTGACGGTTTACTTTTGCCTCCGCTAAAGCCATTGCCTGCCTCAGATCACTCCAAATTCCTAGCCAGAAAAGTAGCATAAGTTGAGGGTACAAACCCAAGTGTTTCAGACAAAGCAGTATCTCCAGTCCATGATAATGAGACCCTCAGTTGAGGGCTCCCAAACTGAGAACTGCAATTTCAATTAGAAAATCCACATGTGATGTATCCAAGTGACTTTCCTGATTCTTCACAACAGGGTAGCTGGGTTCCTAGGCCAGTGTCCTGAGAGAGAATCCAGGGACAGCCATGTTGTCTTTCATGACGAGCTTTAGAAATCCTGCAGTATCACGTCTGCTCCATTTTCCTTGTTGAAGTAGTCACAAGTCTCGTCCTGGTCCAAGGAGAGAAGTAGATACCATCTTCTGATAGGAAGCCTCCTCAAGCTTCATATGAGGCTAGAGACGCTGTTGGGGCTATTTTTACAGTAAAGTCACTCACACCAAGGAAAGTTGAGTGGGAGTTTAAGAAACCTGAGAGGGGTAATGTTTTTGTCTTAATATACCTCCTACTCAAGCCAAGTCCAAGCATCCCTGTGTAGGGTGAGCTTTGTGGTGACTGTCCATCACTGAAGGTGTAGGCTTCTGAAAGTCCTTTCTCCGTGTAGCCGTCCCTCATTTAGAGCTAAGGTCCATGCCTGACTCCAGAACAAGGTGTGCCCTGGGTCTGTTACATAATCCCTCAGGACTCAGGCTACTTTTGTTTCTGTTCTTCAGAGCCAGCCCTTACTTTCCCATCAGTGATATATTCGTAAATGTGTTTGCCTTTTCTCTCACGTGGTCAGAGAGTTTCGGCAGACATCTGACTCACCGTATTTCCTAAAATAAAGCTTACTGGGTTTATTTTAAATAATTCCTTTTTAGTCATTAACAACTCTTCACAGTGTTCCTTCTTGAGAAACATTTAAACTCAGCCTAAAGGGGCAGTCTAAGGCACATGTGATGGCTATAATCCCAATGCTTGGTAGGAAACGGCAGAAGGATCAGGAGTTCAAGGTTATCCCCTCATACTGATTCAAGACCAGACTGTCTGCCCCAAGAGGCATTGCAGATGTGGCTGCTGTGTCACATGTGCATCAGTAGGTGGCAGAGAGGAGAGAGGCTATATCTACATTCAGTGTTCTGACCTATGAACATCTGAATGAATAGTAGTCTAACATTGGGAGGAGGGGGGACAGATGACCAGCCTGGGTTACATAAAACATCTTTTCAGTGGGGAGGGAGATTATTGTTGTTTTTTTTTTTCTTTTTAACCCAATGCATTTGAAATTAAAAAAAAAATCTTAAAGTCAGGTGTAGTGGCACACACCTTTAATTTTAATCCCAGCACCTAGCAGGCAGAGGCAGACAGATCTGTATGAGTTTGAGGCCAGCCTAGTCTACAAAGTGAGTCCAGGACAGCTAGGGCTGTTACACAGAGAAACCCTGTCTCAAAAACCTAAACAAAACAAAAAAAAAAGAATAGGTGCAGGTGAACACCTTTAATCCCCGCACTTGGGAGTCAGGGACAAGCGGATCTCTGTGAGTTCAAGGCTAGCTTGGTCTACAAAGTGAGTCCAGGACAGTCAGGGCTACACAGAGAAACCCTGTCTGGAAACAAACAAAGAAACAAAAACAAAAGATACAATAAAATAAGATGGAGAATAATAGAGAAAGACACCTAACATCAACCTCTGGCCACCTACATGAACACAAGCATGTGCAACACACACACACAAACACGGGCTGCATTCTACTAGTGATGTTTACAATATTTAATAATGTCTAAATAGACACTTTTTTTGGTCAAGTCTAAGCTATGTCCCATGACCTTTCCTGGGGACACATAAATATTGGCCACAGACCAAAGAATTGATTCTTTCCCAGTCTAGGTGATGAGCCAGTGACTTCACTAAAGTTACAGGAACATAGATAACTCAGGCAAATGCATCACCACAAAGTCCCATCCCAGAAAAGGTGACTGTTCTCAGTCTTCTACCTTCTATTTGCTGGGAGTCTGAGGGGGGCAACATGAGCACAAGACCACATGTGGCTGGGGATAGGAAGAAGCAGTGGCTAGAATCTCAAGTGAGGGTCTCACGACATTCCCTGCCTTCTGCAGGGAATGCTAACAGGGCCATTACCTTTACCTCAGACCTAGTTATCATTGTTGTTTTACTTATTTTGTTACCACGACTGTATGTCAGTCAGTCACTACCTCAGCCTCTGCTCCATGATGGCCTACAGAGAGGCATACCAGGCCCAAGAGGAAATAGCTTCATTAAAACAAGCTGATAGGGGCTGGAGAGATGGTTCAGAAGTTAGGAGCACTGGCTGTTCTTCCAAAGGACCCAGGTTCAAATCCCAGCACCCACATGGCAGCTCAAAACTGTAATGGCTGGGTATGGTGATGCACACCTTCGATCCCAGCACTCGGCAGGCAGATCTCTGTGAGGTCAAGGCCAGCCTGGCCTACAGAGTGAGTTCCAGGACAGTCAGGGCTACACAGAGAAACCCTGTCTCAAAAAACAAAACAAAACAAAACAAAAAAAGCCACTGATAATGGTTACCACATGATCATAGCAACCGAAGAGTACAAAGCTACCTAGTAACTAACAGAAAGAAATGCCCCTTCATAATGGGATGACTACTAGATTTTTTTTTATTAGATTACGTGTTAGAATTAAAGACTTTTTTATAGCCAGGCATGGTGGCACACACTTTTAATCCCAGCCCTCGGGAGGCAGAAACGGATGGATCTCTGAGTTTGAGGCTAGCCTGGTCTACAGCTCAAGCTCCAGGACAGCCAGAGCTGCACAGAGAAACCTTGTCTCAAAAAACAACAAAATAAGGCCGGGCGGTGGTGGCGCACGCCTTTAATCCCAGCACTTGGGAGGCAGAGGCAGGCGGATCTTTGCGAGTTCAAGGCCAGCCTGGTCTACAAAGCGAGTCCAGGACAGCCAGAGCTGTTAAACAGAGAAACCCTGTCTCAAAAAACCAAAAAAAAAAAAAACAACAACAACAAAATAAAAATAAATAAATAAACTACACAGTGTATAAATGCTGGTAAAAATGTTGTTACACCACGTACATGCTGGTAATCTGACCAGTTGGGAGGTGGAAGCAAGAGGACCAGGTGATTAAGGCCATCCTTGGCTGTGTAACTAGTTCAAAGGCAGCCTGGGCTACATCATACTGAGACCTTATCTCAGAAAGAAACACAGAAAGAGGGAGGAAGGGAGGGAGAGATAAGAATAGAAAGAAAAAGAGAGAATGCTGGTGATAATTGGACCTGTTGATACATGCCTATAGTTCCAGCTACTTGGAAGGCTAAAGCAAGAGGGATCACTTGAGGTCAGGAGTTTAGGACCAGTCTGGGCAACTTAGTAAACCTATCAGAAAGAAGTAGTGGGCTGGTAAGATGGCTCAGCAGGTAGCCCAGCCTGACACCTGAGTTTACATATCCTAGATCCAAGTGGTGGAAGGAAATAACTAGCTCCCAAAAGTAGTCCTCTAACCTCTATATACATGTTATGACACGCATGCACATGCACACACACACACCCTTAAATAAATGTAAACTTTTGGTTATGAGCCTAGCCTTTAATGGCTAAGCCATCTCTCCAGTCCTAAATGTAACTTTTTAAAGGAAATATCCTTGTCTTGCTGGTTATTTGCTTGGAGTGTTTTGTTGTTGTTTTGTCTTATTCTGTTGTTCTATTTTGTTTTGAAGTCCAGGAGACTAAGTCTAGCATCTTTTTTTTTTTTTTTTTTGGTTTTTCGAGACAGGGTTTCTCTGTATAACAGCTCTGGCTGTCCTAGACTCACTTTGTAGACCAGGCTGGCCTCGAACTCACAGAGATCCGCCTGCCTCTGCCTCCCAAGTGCTGGGATTAAAGGCGTGCGCCACCAGCATCTTGATACTGAGCTACATTCCCAGCTGAGTGAGATCTGGGGAAGGCTGTTTTATTGTGTCTGTGTGGTAGGTGCGTGCTTGTTGGTTTTTGTATTGATACAGTCTCATCTAACCCCAGGCTAGCCTCAGACTTACTATGTAGCTGAAGACAACCCTAAGCTCTGACCTTTCTGCTCCCAGCTCCCAAGTGTTGGGTGTCAACCCCAAAGTGTCATGCTGGCTTGCTAAGCACTCACATCCCAAGCCAGATCCCACATACTGAACTAGACTTGTAAATGTGAAACTGGAAGATTGGGTTAAACTATAGAAAGCCATAAAAGAAATGCTATTTGAAGAAGAGATCATTTCAGATATCAAAGAGAAATTCTGCAGTGACTGGTCTACAAGGCGAGTCCAAGACAGCCAGAGACACACCGAGAGACCCTGTTTTACAGGCCAGAGAGATGGCTCAACAGTTAAGAGCACTTGCTTCTCTTCCAGAGGACCTTTGTTCTGTTCTGGACCCGTGTCAGGCATTGGATTTACATGCACAAACCCACACCCACGTAATTTTTTATAACGTTCTACCAAATTTAAAGGCATAACTTATATTTTATAATAACTCATAATTAGAATATTTTAAAAATTTTATATTTATTTATTTAGTGCATATGTATATATATATATATATATATATATATATATATTTATGTATGGCCCTGTGCATGCCGTATGAAAGCTAAAGACTCAGTTCTCTCCTTCCACCCTGACTCTTGGTGATAAAACTCAGGTCATCTGACTGGGCATCAGGCCCTTTTACCTGCTGAGCCATATCACCAGCCTCCTGGAAGAGTCTTTTTTTTTTTTTTCGTTTTTTGAGACAGGGTTTCTCTGTATAACAGCTCTGGCTGTCCTGGACTCATTTTGTAGACCAGGCTGGCCTCGAACTCACAGAGATCCGCCTGCCTCTGCCTCCCAAGTGCTGGGATTAAAGCCTCCCAAGTGCTGGGATTAAAGGTGTGCACCACCACCACCTGGCCTGGAAGAGTTTTATTGAGTTAAACTCTGGATTCTGTTTCTTTCATTTGTGTCATAAACATTTAGAATTTTGAACTTTTTTAAATGTCAACTCAGCAGTAGCAAGTACCTTCACAAGATTATGTAACCATCACTCCTATTTCATCATTCTAAAGAGAAACCATTAAGCAATAACTGCCGTTCCTTCCTTCCTCTAGCTTCTGTGACTACAATTCTACTTTGTTTCTATGGCTATGTGTGTTTAGGTGTACTACATATATAGAATCATGCAGTCATTGTTATTTAAATATAACATATCTATCATCTTAATATTCTTTAAGCTCATCAATATTGTAGCATGTTTCAGAACTTGTTTGTTTTTATCAGGATCCATCCCATCTATCCCAGACTGACCTCAAACTCAGTATGTGACCCAGGATAGCCTCACATTTGCAATCCTCCTGTTATAGCTTCCAGAGTACTGGGATTACGGCCTATGCCACCATATTCATCTACTGTATTCCTATTTTGTGGGTAAAGCAGGAGTTATAGTGCCGGGGCCCCACACATGCTAGGTAAGTACTCAACCATGGAGCTATATCCCATCTCCACTTCATTTGTTTTCGTGGCTGAATGTTTTTGTTCTGTATATGCATCTTTTTTTTTTCATTCCTCTGTTGATACTGCACATTTGGTTTTGTCTACTCTAGCTGTTGTGAATAATGAGTCCATAAATAATAAATGTACAAGTGCATACCAGTTGCTAATTCTTTTTTTTTTTATGGCTTTTCAAGAGAGGGTTTCTCTGTGCAGCCTGGCTTTTCTGAACTCACTCGCTCTGTGTCTTTGTGCATCTCTGGCTGTCCTGGACTCACTTTGTAAACCAGACTGGCCTTGAACTCAGAGAGATCCCCCTGCCCCTGCCTCCCAAGTGCTGGGATTAAAGGCTTGTGCCACCATACCCAGCTTCCCTAATTCTTTTAGATATGTTCTTGTGAATGTAACTGTTAAGTCACATTGTGATAACAGTGTTTAAATTTCTGAATAGGCTAGACATGACTTTAGTCCCAGGAGAGGCAGGTGGACCTAGCCTGGTCTTCATAGCTAGTTGTAGACCAACCAGTGTCACGTCGACCTCGACCAGCAAGAACGACGCAACTCGCAAAAGCTCTTCTCAAGCAGTTTATTCAGGTCCCTTGAAAACAGTCTTCCGAATAATCCGGGCAGACCCAACCCACAGGATAAATACTATATGAACAGCCAATCCAGTAAAGCCACGTGGTGCTATCTTACAGGCCCACGTATGCGGAAGCAAGCCAGATCAGCGGTCTTAACCAAATATGGACTTGTTTACCACCAAGAGCGCTCACCATCAGGCTGGTGGAAGGCAGAAACCGGCGCCATCTTAAGGGCGCAGCACGTCGCAGCTCTCTACAGTTCCTCCTTTTTTGTTTTTGAAAATGATGGTAGAAGTCCCTGGAAAGGCTTCATAATCTCCATATCTGGGGATCTCACAGCGAGCCTGAGCCTGTAGGAGGGCGGTGCTCAAACTCTTACCCGTCTCTGGGTCAGCCTCCCCACTCG
The DNA here is from genome assembly GCA_907164525.1 of Lophiomys imhausi. Classification (NCBI taxonomy): domain Eukaryota; kingdom Metazoa; phylum Chordata; class Mammalia; order Rodentia; family Muridae; genus Lophiomys; species Lophiomys imhausi. The sequence goes on along the minus strand of CAJQZJ010032004.1, from coordinate 7,530,279 downwards.
GGGCTGCCCTGTCTTAGGTGGCCGAGACTTATCCGTCTACTCCATCATTGACTTGCCAGACCCTAATATCTGTGGAACGAATACCTCAGTGGGCAGGGATTATGCTCAGTGAAGATTTAAGGCTTCATGGCAGCGAGCCATGCCTGAGGGGACTGGCCCACCTCAATGGCGACAAGGGCCTGTATAATCATGGCTGCATTACGCTTCTGTGTGGCTCTCATATTATAGATGCACCATAGGCAAACAGGGGGGCTAGTATCATCAGTATCGCCAAAGAGCCTACGCCCGCCCACTCCTTAAGATGATCCATAGCCGCCTGTATCCAGGAAGTCAAACCAGTAGCCAGACTCAGATCCACCCGAGTGGAGTTGATGTGGACGATTGTCGCTCTCAGCTCTCTCATCTTATTTTCAAAATCAGCCGACCAATCCTGTAAGAGGAGCTCTGACAATTGCTTAGACAGATTAGCAGCCTTTGTTAAATTTTTTTTTTTTTTTTGGCTTTTCGAGACAGGGTTTCTCTGTGTAGCCCTGGCTGTCCTGGACTCGCTTTGTAGACCAGGCTGGCCTCGAACTCACAGAGATCCGCCTGCCTCTGCCTCCCGAGTGCTGCGATTAAAGGCGTGCGCCACTACGCCCGGCTTGCCTTTGTTAAATTTTGATACCGCACCGAAGTAACACACAAACCCTGCATTTTCCACTCACACCCCAACTGTGCTAGTTGCCAAAGAGAATCAATCTGTTCTTGTATTAAATCTATGCGTTGATTAACTATCATAAGGCCTCCTTTGAGATGAGAATTCATAGAGGTCTGAGTATCCAATGCCTGTGCTACAGTGGCTGAGATGTTATTCAGGGCATTGGCAGTCTGTATAGAACTAGACAAGGCAATAGCTGAGGCAGTAGCCCCCACAGCAGCAACAGTGATGGCAGTAACAATAGCTGCAGTGATGCCAAAATCTCTTTTAAGCCTGAATAGCATCATGGTATTAGGGGCCTCTACGGGAACTGGTACATATCGAGGCATTCTAGTCACCACAGCCACAGGAAAGGCTGTGGCATTCCAGCACAGGGCATAAAAGCATGTGTCCGGAGTGCATACTAACTTTTCTTCACCCAAGGATGCACTCCCATTACTTACAATCCACAGAAAAGGAGGCCAGAGACACACTGGCAAGGCTGAAAAGGTCTTATTGCGGTAAGAATGAAACGAAGAATTCCAAGTACCAGAGCCACTACCACTAGAAAAATCCATATTGGTAGCGGGCCCTAGGGAAAAACTACCTTTTTGATAAATTCCTCCCCCAAGCATAAGTATAGGTCCCAAATCCATATAGCTACCATTTACTCCACACAAAAGCCATAAATCAAAAGGATTGGTGGCAGTCTGCTGAGGATCCCTAGTAGATATATCAAGCATTCCTGTACAAGACTTATTCACTATATTACTAATCATGGGGCTAAAGGAAAAATAATCTTGTTGAACCCAAACTGCTCTGCGCCCCTGACATCCAGTCCAGGGAAAAGGTCCTTCCTCTCCTGCGGATCCTCTACAAAAAGGTGCCCAGCGTGGCTGTTTGGGGGATCCCAGTCAGACTCGTGTGGGCCACCACCCCACAAGACGAGAACCATTGCTCGAAAACAAACCACCACCCCTACCCCCAAACCTCAGTTGTGGTAAAAAATCTGCTGACTGCTGAGACAATTTAATGCATTTTGTATCATCTGACCTATTGAAGCTCATTAAAAAGCACAGACTACCCTTCAAGCTGACATTTCTATTACCCTCTATAGGGCTTTTCTGATCATCAAAGGGAAGGTAGGGTAAGCCTAAGCTTCTATTAGTGCTAAATAAGCGTGAAACACAGTTACATCATGTCTGACCAGCATCGGCTTTGGGAATATCGACAGGATCCCCCATCTCTTATCGGCCATTCCTGACATCATCACTGCTACTATCACCAGGATCCCTAGGAAGGTCTTCATGACGAATCTTCCTCACAAGGCGTTCAGGCACCCACACTGGATCTTGTTGATCCAGTGCACTGCCCCTGACTGCAGGAGTTCTGAGTCTTTTTTGGTTCCCTGTACGGGCCACCCCTTGTTGCGTCGACCTCGACCAGCAAGAACGACACAACTCGCAAAAGCTCTTCTCAAGCAGTTTATTCAGGTCCCTTGAAAACAGTCTTCCGAATAATCCGGGCAGACCCAACCCACAGGATAAATACTATATGAACAGCCAATCCAGTAAAGCTACGTGGTGCTATCTTACAGGCCCACGTATGCGGAAGCAAGCCAGATCAGCGGTCTTAACCAAATATGGACTTGTTTATCATCGAGAGTGCTCACCGTCGGGCTGGTGGAAGGCGGAAACCGGCGCCATCTTAAGGGCGCGGCACGTCGCAGCTCTCTACAAACCAGGGCTACGTAGTCAGACCCTATCTCAAACAAACAGAAAACTAAATAAATAAATTTCTGAATAATTGACACACTTTTCTAAAGCAGTTGTATCGTTCTGCGTTCCCTCGAGCGATGTGCTAAAGCCAAAGCTTGTTCTATACCCACATCAATGCTCACCATTTTACATTTTGGAGCTCCCCATTTGGAGCTTAGTTTTTAATTCTAATTTTGTTTTGTTTCTTTTCTGTTAGCGGAAGCTGACCTGATACTCACTATGGAATCCTCAGCTTTCCAAGAGCTAGAAGGCTGAGAAAGAGTAGTCAGCTTTGCTGCATTTGATCTGTTGGTCACCACACTATTTCTTGTTAGTCCTCCAAAAGTCGTGTTTGAATTCTTATTGTCTTTTTTTTTTTTTTTTTTTTTTTTTGGTTTTTCGAGACAGGGTTTCTCTGTGTAGCCCTGGCTGTCCTGGACTCACTTTGTAGACCAGGCTGGCCTTGAACTCACAAAGATCCGCGTGCCTCTGCCTCCCAAGTGCTGGGATTAAAGGCGTGCGCCACCACTGCCCGGCCTTATTGTCTTAAATATTTGATGTTGTTCCATTATTCTAGGTATACCTGTGTCAACAGGACTGTATTCCCTATTTTATAGTGGTAGAAACTTGGACCTTTTTTTCTTCCAAATACATTTTAAAATTAATTGATCACAATGAGTTTCAGGCCAGCCAGGACTACACATCAATATCTTATCTCAAACAAAGATGGTAAAGGGAAGAGAAATCAAACACTGCTTAATTGAGTGCTTCAATGTATATATATTAAGTAACCTTCCAGGAAACCTTGTGAATTAGTCTTCATCCACACATCACAGGTCAAAGAACTGTGGCTCAGGGAGGTTAAACAAAAACCATACATGCAACTATTTTCAGGAAACTTTAATTATGAAGTACATTATTTAGGTAGTGCTCAAAATGAGTGTTCATTTTAAGTGACACCAAAACTTCATTGTGTTATTATTTTAAGGCTACAGAAGAGAATTATTCACAGGGGCTGTGGGACATATATTGGGAAAGTAAAGAATATCTGTAAACCTTTTCTGGTATTGATGGGCAACTAAACTTTTAAAGAGGATATGCCAGGTGTTCTGATACAAGCCTTTAATCACAGCACTCGGGAGTCAGTGGCAGGTGGATCTCTGTCAGCTTGGACTACATAGGGAGTTCTGGGAAAGCCAGAGCTACATGATAGAGACCCTGTCTCAGAAAAAAAGAAAAAACGAGGTGGCTCACGTCTTTAATCCCAGCACTCGGGAGTCAGAGGCAAGTGGATCTCTGTGAGTTCAAGGCTAGCCTGGTCTACACAGTGAGTCCAAGGCAGCTAAGGATACACAGAAAAACAGTCTCAAAAAAAAGAAAGAAAGATGTTTTTTGTCTTAGGAATTAGGGTTACTTACTATTGCTGTGATGAAACACCATGAGCAAAAGCAACTTGAGGAGAAAAGGATTTATTTCACTCACAGTTCCTTATAACAGTTCATCATCAAAAGCAGTAAGGGCAGGAACTCAAACAGGACAGGAACCTGGAGGCAGGAGCTGATGCAGAGATCATGGAGGAGTGCTGTTTGCACCCACTGGCCTGCTCACCCTCTTATAGAACCGACCGCCAACCCAGGGATGATACCGTCCACAATGGGCTGGGTCCTCCTGCCTCAATGACTAATTAAGAAAATGCCCTGCAGGCTTGCCTACAGCCCAATCTTTTTTTTTTTTTTTTTTTTTAAGGTTTTTCAAGACAGGTTTCTCTGTGTAACAGCCCTGGCTGTCCTGGAACTCACTCTATAGACCAGTTTGGCCTCAAACTCACAGAGATCCGCCTGCCTCTCCCAAGTGCTGGAATTAAAGACGTGCACCACCACACCCAGCCTACAGCCCAATCTTGAAGCATTTTTTCAACTGTGTTTCCATACTCCTAAATGATTTCTAGCTTGTGTCATGTTGACATAAAACTAGTCAGCTTGTTTTCCTAAACAGAGCCTGCACATTTTCCTGTAATACTCAAGAGTGGCACTCTGTCCTTTAAATAAGTTTTTTATATGTCTGTAAAGGTGAGGCAGATAGATAGATAGATAGATAAAGATTTATGTGTTCCTGCATACATAAATAGATACATAGGCATTATAAATGGTGGTGCTAAAATATATACTGCTAGTCATCTGCTCGTAGGAATACCTTAACATTAAATGTTCCATTTTATTCAACTTTGTATCACAATCATGGCTTTTTCAGACAATTTAAATCCCCCCTGAGAACAAGATAAAAATAAGTGAGCAGATAGGCCTCTACTGTTAACATACCATTGTGTCTGTTTCCTCAGGAAATTACTACAATCAAGGGGAGATTCGAAAGAAAGAACTTTTGCAGAGCTGTGATATTTTGGGGATTCCACCTTCCCGTGTAATGATTATTGGCAACAGGTAATTTTGGGGACTCCACCTTTCCACGTAAAAACAAATTTTTTGTGGGGGTGTGGTTCGAGACAGGGTTTCTCTGTCTAGCCCTCGCTGTCCTGGACTCACTTTGTAACCAGGCTGGCCTTGAACTCACAGAGATCCGCCTGCCTCTGTCTCCCTGAGTGCTGGGATTAAAGGTGTGTGCCACCAGGCCTGGCTCTGATTTTCTTTTTTAATATTGTTAAGTTTATAAAACATGACTGGGATTTTGTCATTTATATTCAAGACAGGAGATAGTGAAAAAGAAGCCTAAACCAAGTGAGGTTACACACACCTTTAGACCTAACATTTGGGAAGCAGAGGCAGAGCCCTCTTCTCCGTGTGCCTCCATGTGTAGCTGGGGGTCTCTGTGTGCCTCCATGTGTAGTTGGGGGTCTCTGTGTGCCTCCATGTGTAGCTGGAGGTCTCTGTGTGCCTCCATGTGTAGCTGGAGGTCTCTGTGTGCCTCCATGTGTAGCTGGAGGTCTCTGTGTGCCTCCATGTGTAGCTGGGGGTCTCTGTGTGCCTCCATGTGTAGTTGGGGGTCTCGGTGTGCCTCCATGTGTAGTTGGGGATGGCCACCTTCATACTGTGCCTTCATGTAGAGCAGTCGGGTGGGACCTCCAGTTCCGTAAGGTTAGGCCCTCAGCCTCATGACCTTATTTAATCTTATATACCTCCTCAGAGCCATGTCCAAATACAGTCTCTCTGGGGCTTGGGCTTTACCGACATATGAATTGAGGGAACGCACAATGCAGTGCATAGAAATATGCAAGCCTCTTAGCGTCTCATTTCATCAGACTCTTTAGATGTGTCACAGAGGAAAATGAAGGGAAAGAGGAAGAAGGAAGTTTTATAGAGGACCTGTAACCTGTGATGATAAGAAGATATGAAACCCTTATTATCAGGGCCAAAAACATACTTAATACATGATCTCGCTTAATCCTGAACGCGATCCAATTATTTTCCATTTTATTGATAAAAATTTGAGCATGGCGAGGCTGAGTCATCTGTTCAAGGTCAGCTGCTAGGCTGAAGAACCGGCATCTTTTTCAAAGTATAAAGTACATACTCCTGGCTACATAATTTCAAAGGCTAACTCTACGAGACAGCTTTTATGATCATTGTTTTGTTGCACAAAAAGAAACTAGAATGGTGCTGGAGAGAGAGATGGATCAGTGGTTAAGAGCACTGGTTGCTCTCCCAAAGAGAGTTAGGGTTCAAATCACAGCACCCACATGGCAGTTCACAGCTATCTATAATTGCTGTGGTGGCACATGCCTTTAATCCCAGCACTCGGAAGACAGAGGCAGGCAGATCTCTGAGTTCGAGGCTAGCCTGGTCTACAAAGTGAGTCCAGGACAGCCAGGGCTACACAGAGAAAACTTGTCTCAAAAAAAAGAAAAACAAAACAAAACTGGAGCTCAGAGAAATTAATAGTCTGAAGTCACACATTTAAGGCTCAAAGACAGAAAGGGAGATGAAATATATCTGGACTTTTTAGAGAGAAGTGGGTTGTGGCTTTTTTAGTATTTTTGAAAGACTATCACAGGTTTAAAGTGCATGGTCAGCTATTTGTTCTTGCTGCTTTGAGATCCAAGGTTTGATTTCAGGGAGACATTCAGCCAGCAGAGCTCACACTCAAATAAACCCTTTGTGGGAAAAACTATTTTCAAGGAAAGGGTGTGCTGGCCTGGTTTTGTTAACTTGGCACAAATTAGAGCCATCTGGAAAGAGGGAACTACGGTTGAGGAATTGCTTCCATGATATTGACCTGCGGAGATATGTGTGGGGCGTTTTCCTAATTAATGATTGATGTGTAGGATGGCCAAACCCACTGTGAGTGGTGCCAGGGCAGGTAGTCCTGGTTGTTATAAAATGGCAGACTCTGAGCAAGCCATGGAGAGCAAGCCAATAAGCAGCACTCCTCCGTGGCCTCTGCTTCCAGGCTGTGTCTTTGTGTTTCTTGGCTTTCTTTGATGATGGACTGTGACCTGTAAACCAAATGAAACCTTTCCTCTCATAACATGCTTTTGCTCATGTTTTAGCAACAGAGAGGCAAACTAGGATGTAAGGCATGATCCTTTCATTAGTGAACTGAATGATTACTTAAAAGGCTCATTTAAAGATAAGTTTTGCTAGTTTAGTGAGTCATATAACATTAAAATGCATGTTTCAAAATGTGCACACCTGTAATCCCAGCACTCAGGAGGCAGAAGCAAGAGAAGTTTAAGTCCAAGGCCAGTTTATGCTATGGTTCAAGGCTAGCCTGGGTTACATAGGGAGATCTGTCAAAAAATAGAAAGAGAACCAGGCGTGGTAGCACATACCTTTAATCTTGGCACTCACTGGACAGAAGCAGAGGTAGGCAGATCTCTGTGAGTCTGAGGCCAACCTGCTCTACATAGCAAGTTTCAGGACAGCCAGAACCACATAGTATAGGCCCTGTCTCAAAAAAACAAAACAAACAATCAAGGGTTGGAGAGCTGGCTCAGTGGTTAAGAGCACTGACTGCTCTTCCAAAGGACCCAGGTTCAAATCCCAGCACCCACATGGCAATTCACATCTGTCTGTAATGCCAGGCGTGGTGATGGACACCTTTAATCCCACACTCAGGAGGCAGAGGCAGGTGGATCGCTGTGAGTTCAAAGCTAGTCTGTTCTATAAAGTTAGTCCAGAACAGTCAAGGATACACAGAGTAAGAAAGAGAGAGAGAGGACAGAAAGAAAGAGAGAGAGAGAGAGAGAGAGAGAGAGAGAGAGAGAGAGAAAGAAAGAAAGAAAGAAAGAAAGAAAGAAAGAAAGAAAGAAAGAGAAAAGAACAAGCCATGAAAGGCAAGCCAGTAAGCAGCACCCCTCTGTGGTGTTTGCTTTAAGACTAAGACACTGGGCCTAGCCTGGTCTTGAATGCCAAGTTCCTTTTGGTCATGGTGTTTAATCTCAGAAATAGAAACCCTGACTAAGACACTAGCCTAGCCTGGTCTTGAATTTGAGATCCTTCTTCAGCTTCTAGAGTTGTTGGGATTATAGGCATTGGTAGTGAGGGCACTAACTAGGATTAAACCCAGAGCTTCATGAGAGTTAGGAAAGGGGTTTTTTTCCTAAGCTTTATCTCAGATTTCCTTTTAATGTTGTATATTGAGGGCAGGGCCTTACTAAGTTGTCTAGGATGGATTTGAACATGCTGTGTAGCCCAAGCAGGCCTTGGCCCTAACCCTCACCCTAACCCTAACCCGAGGTATTCAGTTCTCCTGCTTCAAGAGAATTGAATACCTTGGAATACGGCTTGTATCATCATGCCTGAACTTCTATTTCTTTTTGCTTTTTTGTTTATTTGTTTGTTTAAAACAGGATCTCATGAAGCCCAAGCAGGTTTCAAAATTGCCAAGTACCAGAAGCTGACCTTGAACATCTAATCTTCCTGTCTTCACCCCTCTAGTGGTAGGAGGTGCTCAGCTTGTCTCTTCATTAAAACACACACACACACACACACACACACACACACACACACACACACACACTTCTATTTTATGTGTCCATACACTAGAATGTTTAGCATGTATGTATATCTGTATACTACATGTGTACAGTGCCTGGGGAGATCAGATGCTTTCATCCGGCTCTGCTGGGACTGGAGTTACAGATGTTTGTGAGACACCATGTGGGAGCTGGGACTAGAACCTGGGTCCTCTGGAAGACTGACCAGTACTACTAACCACTGAGCCATCTCTCCAGTCCTGACTCTTCATTTCTAAAAAACAGTATTAAAGGATAATTTTGGCAATAATATAAAACAAGTCTAGTCAAACTTTTTATGCTGACTCCAAGTTTTTTGTTTGTTTGGTTTGGTTTTTCTTTTTCTTTTTTTTTAATAATATTTATTTATTTAATACGTATACAATGTTATGTATTGAAGTATGTATGCCTGCAGGCCAAAAGAGGGCACCAGATCTCATTATAGATGGTTGTGAGCCACCATATGGTTGCTGGGAAATGAACTCAGAACCTCTAGAAGTGGTCTTAACCCCTGAGCCATCTCTCCAGCCCAGTTGGTTGGTTTTTCAAGACAGGGTTTCTCTGTGTATCTCTAGCTATATTAGACTCACTCTGTAGACCAGGCTAGCCTTGAACTCACAGAGATCCACCTGCCCCTGCCTCCCTGAGTGCTGGGATTAAAGGTGTGTGCCACCACACCCAGCAGCTAATGCTTGTTTTAGTCACTGTTTTATAGCTGTGAAGACACACCATGACCAAGGCAACTCTTATGAAAGAAAGCATTTAACTGGGAACTTGCTTACAATTTCAGGGCTTAGCCCATTATCATTATGTCATCTTGTCAGGGAGCATGGCTCCCTGGTGCTGAAGCAGTAGCTGAGAGCTACATCCTAGACCGCAGAGACTGGGCTGATGTGGGCTGCTGAAACCTAAAAGCCCATCTTCAGTGATAAACTTCCTCCAACAAGGCCACACTGCGTAATCATAACCTTTCCAAACAGTGACACTCCCTGTTGACTAATATTTAAATACATGAACCTATGGGGGGAGCATTCTTATTCAAACCACCACAATGATTTACTAATGGCCTACTGAGGAGACATTTAGCAACTATTTGCTATTATGCACATTACTTCAATGAATGTCATAATATACAATATACAAATTCACTTCAAATCTTTTATAACATTTGCAGACTTTCTCTAAACTTCTTCCTTACTGCAACATTCATCTGGGTTTGGTGGCATATACCTACAAGGGTAAGAGGATCACTGCAAAGACTGATCTCATGGCAAGTTCCACGTCAGCTAGGCCTATACAGTGAGACTCTGTCTCAGAAAAGCCAAACCAAAGGATGGCCAGATGGATCCGTGGGTAAAAGCATTTGTTACCAAGCTTGATGACCTCAGTTCAACCCTCAAGACCCAGACAGTGAAATGAGAGAGAACTAACTCCCAAAAGTTGTCCTGTGGTATCCACACAGGCACCATGGTGTGTGTCTTCTCTCCTGAACAAACACATGCAACTTAAAATTAAGTATAATCAAGGGGCTGGAGAGATGGCTCAGTGGTTAAGAGCTCTGCTCGTCCAGAGGACCTGCATTCAATTCCCAGCACACACATGGGAGCTCAGACCTGTCTGTAATTCCATCCAGTTCCAGAGGATCCAACACCCTAACACAGGCATACATATAAGCAGAACACCGGTGCACATAAAATTAATTAATTTTAAAAATTAAGTACAAGCAAAAACATGTTACAGTTAATCTTTTTTTTTCCACATTTATTTGTTTGTATGCATGGGTAGGTCACAAGACAACTTGCCAGAGTTAGTTCCTATCACGTGGGTTCAGGGAAACAAACCTAGGTCCTTATACTTGGCATCAAGGGCCTCTCCATCAGTAGCAAGTGACCTCTCCATGATTAGCAATTTGATGGTACTTAGAATCACTAAGGAAACAGATCCCTGCCTATATCTGTGGGAGATATCTGAAAGGGGAGAGGGCAAGCTGAGCTAAACATTTACCACTCTCTGCTTCCTGTCTGCAGATCCATTCCAACCAGATACTTCCTGCTCCTTGACCTAAAAAACTGCATCCCCTTGTAAATGTAATTTAAAAAACAAAAGTAGGGCTGATTGTGGTGGTGCACACCTCCTAGCAGTCAGGAGGCCAAGGCATGTGGCTCTCTGCAAGTTCAAGGCCAGCCTGGTCTACAAAGTGAGTCCAGTATACCCAGGGTTGTTACATGGAGAAACCCTGTCTCGGAAAAACAAATTTAAAAAAGTAAAAACAAACAAAAGCAAAACCCCAAAACAAACAAACCAATCCCTTCCCTCCTCAGGTTGCCTCTGACAGGGGGAAGGAAAGTAACAGACCAGACTAAATCGAAACACAAGTCACTACCACATAATTTCTTCAGTTGGTCCACCCCAACCCAATCCACCTCACTTCTTTGCACTGACCCCCTTACCCTGCTACTTGGAAGTCCAGCCTCTCTTCAGTTCTCAGAACTGAAGGCATGGTGCCACACGTCTTTAATCCCAGCACTGGGGAGTTAGAGGTAGGCGGATCTCTGTGAGTTCAAGGCCAGCCTGATCTGCAAAGCAACTCCAGGACAGCCAGGACTCTGTTACACAGGGAAACCCTGTCTCGAAAAACAAAAGAGAGAGGGAAAGAAAAAAAATATGAAAGCAGCCTGAGTGTTTTCATGTTGGCTCCCTATCAGGAGGTCCTCTTTGGTCTCCTTCCCTGGTTTCTTTTCTAGGAAACATTCTTGTTCTTTGCTTCCTCTTGGCAGCCTGGAGCCATGCCCTGTCTGGCCAGCAGTGCTGAGACCAACCTAGCCTTTGAACCTCAGCCCAGGCCCCGTGAGAATTTGGAGAAAAGGACTACAGGTTTTATTTTAATCTCACACAGTAAGAGGGTGCTAGGTCAGAGCCACTTTGTCTGCAAGTACACTCTCTTTTAGTTTCCTACTGAAGCCAGAAGGTTCTGGGACAGGAGGAGCAGGGGTCCGAGGTATACAACAAACAGTCCATTGGTTGGAGTCTCTGCCTCCTGGCTTCTCTTTCACTATATGATCTGTAGATCTGTATGGATTTATTGGAAAAGACTTCAAGGAGGTGCTAGCAAGCCATGCTAATCTATGCTCCTTAGTGGACTACAGATTCTATTTCTTTGCTCAGCTAAATTATTAAAGCCATAGGCTTTCTAATGCCATGCTGCTGCTCACATGAGCATGGGGAAAGAGGAAGATCTTTTAATATGCTGAATCCTTGGAATGATGTAGCTAATCGATAGAATGGGAAAATAAATAGATTCAGAAAGATACTTTCAGGGCCAAGGATATCACTCAGGTTGGCCAGGGCCCAGCTTGCCTCTGCCTCCTGAATGCTGGGATTAAAGGCGTGCGCTACCATGCCTGGGTAGTTTGTTTGTTTGTTTTTTTTCTTTCTTTCTTTCTTTCTTTCTTTCTTTCTTTCTTTCTTTCTTTCTTT
>CAJQZJ010032004.1:7489017-7514117 GCA_907164525.1 Lophiomys imhausi | reverse complement strand
GTGTGTGTGTGTGTGTGTGTGTGTGTGTGTGTGTGTGTGTGTGTGTGCGCGCGCGCGCGCACTGGAGTGCTACAGCACATGTGTGAGATTGACTGCCAACTTGCAGGAGTCATTTCTCTCCACCATGGTCAGGGTCAGCAGCAAATTTGCCTTTCTCTTCTAAGCCATCTTGCTGGCTCCACCTGTCTCTTATCTACCTTGTTTGAAACAGATTGTGCATATCAAATTACTGCTTACTCTGTTGTTTAGCTATTAAATAAATTCCCAGAATTCAGGGAGGAAAGCTACTGGTGACCTATTTCCTAGACCAGGCTGCCAAGACTACACATGACACATCTGTTATTTACAGCTTCAACACTGACCTTTGCTCCATAATTCCTTATACTTGTAATGTCTTAGTAGACATTTTCATTTATCTCTGATCTTTCATTGTTTTAAGCTCTTTCCGTATCTATTCAAATTTTCCCTTCATTTAAACAGCAGCAGCCAGAGGCTGGAGAGATGGCTCAGTGGTTAAGAGCACTGGCTGTTCTTCCAAAGGACATGGGTTTAAATCCCAGCACCCACATGGCAGTTCACAGCTGTGTGTAATTGTAATTGTGGTGTGGTGGCCCACACTTGGGAGGCAGAGGTAGAGGCAGGCAGATCTCTGTAAGTTCAAGGCCACCCTGGTCTACAAGGTGAGTCCAGAACAGCCAGAGATACACAGAGAAACCCTGTCTCAAAAATAATAATAATAAAAAAATTAAAAAAAAAAGAAAGGAAAAAATTAATAATAAATAAATAAATAAATAAACAGGAGCTGGCAAAATGGCTCGGCAGGTAAAGGTGCTTGCTGCCAAGCCTGATGACTAGGGCTCAATTCCTGGCACCCACATAATGGGAGAGAATTGACTCACACAAGTTGGCCTCTGACACAAACCCCCACACACACAAAATAAAAATGGTAAAATTAATTGAAAAGAATTTAATTAAAAAAAATTCAGCTAGGCGTGGTGGCTTTGATCCCAGCACTTGGGAAGCAGAGGCAGGATCTGGGAGTTCGAGTCCATGACAGCCAGGGTTGTTAGAAGGAGAAACCCCGTCTCGAATAACCAAAAAAAAATAAAATAAAAACAGGCTACAGATGTAGCTCAATTGGTAGAATGCTTGTTTAGCATGAAACCAAGTCCTGTTTTCAATCCCAAGTATCACATAAAACCAGATGCGGTAGCACATTCCTGTAATGCCAGGACTCGGGAGGGAGGCAGAAGGATCAGAAGTTCAATGTCATCCTTTAGTACACAGTAAATTCAAAGTCAGCATGAAATACACAAGACCTTGTCTCAGAAAATGCAACAATTAGAGATAAAATCTTGCTGCATTGCCCAAGCCAGTCTAGAATTTTCAGTCCTTCTGGCCTACCTTCCTACACAGCTAGAATTAGAGGCATAAAACAGAGTGCCTGGGTTTGTAAGGGTATTTTTAATGTTCTATTTTAAAATTTTCTCTGTGTATGTACATGTGCTATGACTTGGATGTATGGTGAGAAAACGACTCTCTTGAGTTGGTTCTTGCCTTCCCCGCAGTGAGATGCTTCTCCTGTCTCTGCCTTCCGTCTCACCTCAGGGTGCTGGGGTTATGGACACTTGGTTTTTTGGGGGGTGGGTTGGTTTTTTAAGACAGGGTTTCTCTGTATAGCCCTGGCTGTCCTGGACTCACTCTGTAGACCAGGCTGGCCCTCAAACTTACACCAATCCACCTACCTCTGCCTCCCAAGTGCTGGGATTAAAGGGGTGTGCTACCACGCTGGGTTTTTAGTACTCTTCTTTAATGATAGCTATTGGCTCTTTGCTGTTTTCCATTTGCCTGGCTACTGCCTTTGGGCTAGACTATTGTAGTAGCCCAAATATTCTCCACTTCCCCAATTTAATCCTCCAGGTTAGTTTCCTAAAGGCATACTTGCTCTCCTGTTGAAGCCTCCTCATAATTCCTTATTGTACACCATTTGTCTGTGACGGAATGTCCTGTTCTCAAAACAGCTGTGCCCCCCACCCCACCCTCCTCAGTACCCCTTAGCTCTGGCTGTTCTTCTCTACCTGGAATTCCAGCCTCTGGTTGAAATGTCTTTTCATGCCACTCCAGCAAAGATGCCTCTTCTTTCATGAGCTGTGGTGGTTTTTATTCTTTGTTTTGGGGGCTGGTGGTGACCCCGAGCCTGGACCTTGCTCCGCTGTACACACTCTCCTACTGAGCTGTGTGCCCCAGCCCACAAAACTGTGTGATCTGCACTTCAGAAGCTCCCAGCTTCCGGCCCGGAACCTCCATAGTACTTCGGTCACTTTCTCTTGCCATCCGTTCCCCATCTGTGATCTCATTATCACAGATGCTTTGCTGGCTCTTCTGTCTATTTACCTCCCTTGTTCATCTCTCACCATGCCTAGCAGCTCAAGTCAATATGGATTCCCAGATCTGGAAGCACATTTCCAGTTTTTCTAATATAATATAGCATGTTTGTAATCCATTGCTTGGGTTGACAGAGAGGGGAGGATAGGAGTTCAAGGCACTCTGTTAGCTACAGAGCTCTAAGGCTATTCTGCCGTAAATGAGACCTGTCTTTAAAAAAAAAATAAGAAATACCCTCTTCAATGAAGTGACTGTAATTTTAATTTTATTAAAATGAATTTAGCCAGGCATGGTGGTGCACACCTTTAGTCCCAGCACTCAGGGGAATCTCTGTGAGTTCAAGGCCAACCTGGTCTACAAAGTGAGTCCAGGACAGCCAGGGCTACACAGAGAAACCCTGTCTTGAAAAAACAAAAAGACGGCCGGGCAGTGGTGGCGCATGCCTTTAATCCCAGCACTTGGGAGGCAGAGGCAGGCGGATCTTTGCGAGTTCGAGGCCAGCCTGGTCTACAAAGTGAGTCCAGGACAGCCAGGTCTACACAGAGAAACCCTTTCTCGAAAAACCAAAAAAAAAAAAAAAAAAAAAAAAAAAAAAGAAAAAACAAAAAGACAGGTGAGGCTACACAAAGAAACCCTGTCTAGAAAAACAAAGAGAACAACAACAAACAAAACAAAACAAAAAAGACTTTAGACCTGGGATGTGGCTTGCCTAGTATGGTAAGGTTCTGGGCCCCATCCCTAGCACAGGCATAAAAGAGATGACAGGCCTGTACCTTAATCTCAGAAACTGGGAGGAGAAGGAGGAGCCAGAGGATTCCAAATTCAGGGTCATGGTAAATTCAAGGCTAGGCTGATTTACAGGAGACCCTATCCTTAAATGTAGCCATGCTACTTTCTGGAAAGCATTCTTCAACTCTGGGGCACCCCAACAAAGTAGGTCTGGCCACTAAGAACAAAAAAGTCATGACAGAAAGAAACTTAATTTTCAGTATGATCATACAGATGGAGGAGATGAAGCATCTCTCGAATTTTGGGATCACTAGGATGAGCTCTGGGACATGGGAAGGGTGCACATAAGCAGTCTTGTGACTGGGCATGGTAGCTCACACCTTTAATCCCAGCACTTGGGAGGCAGGCGGATCTCTGTGAGTTCAATGCCAGCCTGGTCTACAGAGCGAGTCCAGGACAGCCAGGGCTACACAGAGAAACCCTGTCTCAAAGAAACAAACAAAAAGAAGTCTTGCCTAGACTGTGGTCTGCTTAGTCATTATGTCATCTCCATCCTACTTGTACTTGATGACTCCTGAGAACTCTGACCTAGTTCACAAGAAGTGATCGCTCCTGTCAGGCAGTGGGTGGGTGCAGAGCCTCTGTTTCCACTTCAGTCTTGTCTTCAGCCTTGAAAGGAGTCTGAAATGGTTTTGATCCATTCAGGGTAAACCAGCTTTGTACCCATTCTTAGACATAACTTCTCCCTTGCCCCCACCCCCTTTGCTAAATCCAGAACACTGTAACTTGCTGTACACATACATGCTTTACCACTGAACCACATACCCAGTTCTGCCCCCCATAAGTTATTCCGGTGCCTACCTGTGAGGGTAGAAATCCAAGTGAGGGAAGCAGATAAAGAATGAAGACAGAGATGTCAGCTTTCAAGTCTGCTTTTTGGACCTTGTGAGCTCAGATGTTTGTTTGTTTTGAGACTGGCTCTGTAGAATAAGTTGGCCTCGAACTCACAGAGATCCGCCTGCCTCTCCCTCCCAAGGGCTGGTATTAAAGGGCAACACACACACACACACACACACACACACACACACTCTCTCTCTCTCTCTCTCTCTCTCTCTCTCTCTCTCTCTCTCTCACACTGGGTGAGCCAGGCATGGTAATGAACACATTTAATCCCAGCACTTGGGAGGCAGAGGTGGGTTTGGTTTATAGACTAGGTTGGCCTCACAGATCTCTATGAGTTAGAGGCCAATCTAATCTATAAACCAAGTCCAGGACACCAGACACCCAGGGATACACAGAGAAACCTTGCCTCAAAAAAACTAAAAAAAAAATGCAGATTCTAAGTCCTATTGCTTCGCTGTCACTCTCTGTGGGAAACGGGATGAGAAAGAGACATTAAACACAGGCAACTGCGGCTTCATCCATCACTTGGGGGCATGGTCAAGGCAAGCAGAATGCTGACTTTTTTTTTTTTTTTTTTGGTTTTTCGAGACAGGGTTTCTCTGAATATCTCTGGCTGTCCTGGACTCGCTTTGTAGACCAGGCTGGCCTCGAACTCACAAAGATCCGCCTGCCTCTGCCTCCCAAGTGCTGGGATTAAAGGCGTACGCCACCACCGCCCGGCGAATGCTGACATTTTTGAAGTGAATCCATTAAATAGGTTTCTTTCTGTTCTAGCAGCATGTTACTGGAATGCTATGCCAGAAATGGATGGTCACCTTTGTATTTTTTCTACAATGTCACAATTCACTGAATTAAAATAAATTCACAATACCTCAATGGCAGCAATTTGCTAGATAATCCCACCTACTTTAGTAATCTGGCCAAGGCAAACTCAGTTTCTTTTGTTTCTTTGTATGTGTGTGTATGTGTGTGTGTGTGTGTGTGTGTGTGTGTGTGTGAGAGAGAGAGAGAGAGAGAGAGAGAGAGAGAGAGAGACTCATTGTGTAACTCTTGCTGGCCTGCAACTCATTCTGTAGACCAGGCTGGCCTGAAACTCACAGAGACCCACCTGCCTCTCTCTCCTGATTACTGGGATTAAAGGCGTGCGCCACCACATGGGGCATTTTTGTACCAATGTTAATCAGTAATTCCAACTCTCCTATCACACAGCTCACAGGAAATATATCTGTATACCAACATGCATATGTGTGGCTTCCAGAATAAGCACAAGCTACAGAGGCCGCACAGAGTTCAGAAGATTTCAGAAGTGGGCTGAGAGGGACTCTGTCATGGTAAGATGATGAACTGGACCAGTGGCGGACTAGGGGAGAACTGCTGCAGGAGCTGCTGGAGTCAAGGATGGAGAGTGAGGCTGTGCAGTCCAGTTGTGGAAGGCCAGACTGGGTCCAGAGTAGGATACAGCAAGTCAGGTCCTGACTGCAAACAGGTGCTGGGCAGGCAGTAAGTAGAGTAGGCTTCAGCAAGGGACCAAGCTGAGCTGAAGCTCCAGGGACAGTTAGGGTGTCCTCTGCTTGTCAGTCCTTGACACTTACCAGGTATCAGATGATAAGTTGTTGTGAGTCCATGCTATTGCAGTGTTAGATGTCCATATAGGGTCAGATGAGGGAGCTACACCTTTTCCTTGTTATATCTGATAAGTTCTTGAGCCTGGTTATAATTTCAGTACAACCATGTGCCCCTACTGTTTCAATTCACTGCTTTTTTATGTTTTTTTTTTGCTTGTTTGTTTGTTTTTTGAGACAGGGCTTCTCTCTGGCTGTCCTGGACTCACTTTGTAGACCAGGGTAGCCTTGAACTCACAGAGATTCTCCTGCCTCTGGCTCCTGAGTGCTGGGGTTAAAATTCATCGCTTTTTAAAAAATAAGTATTCATCTTTTATTCAGTGTCAAAAGTCAACAGGTGGGGAATCTTTCTTCCTTTGATTTTATTTTGTGTGTGTGTGGGCGTTTTGCCTGCATGTATGTCTGTGCACCGTTTCCTACAGGAGCTCTGCAAGCCTTGCTGCAGGAAGTCTCTGAGGAGGAACACAAGCTACAGACTTCTCTACACGAGGCCTCAGCAACCTCTGGGTAGCTTTTTCAAAATGTCAAAGAGAAAGTCAGGCAGTGATGGCAAGCACCTTTAATCCCAGCACTCGGGAAGCAGAGGCAGGTCGATCTCTGTGAGTTCAAGACCAGCCTGGTCCAGGACAGCCAGGGCTACACATAAGGGTCTCCAGTCTACAAGCAACAGCAGTACCAGTTGGTATAACCCACTGAACTGCCAGGCCTTATTTATTTTCCTTCTCTCTTTTAGCCTGTGGGAGTTGCAGTACCTACAAGGAGAAAGCCCTGTGACCTTCAGACAATGTTAAGGTTAATATTTTCCAAAGAGATAAACACATGTGATTTCCTGGCCCATTTTGTATCTTAGGAGGAAGGCAAAGGCCATTTTATGATTCCACTTGGGAAACTGAAGCCCTATATAGAAAAGGGTCTCCTGGGACATTAATCTGTCTAGGCTCCTAAACTGCTTGAAGATGAGGCCATTCTCAGGACAGATACTTCCTAAGTGTGTTGATTTTTGCAACTTTTTTTGTTTTTTTTACACCTCTCAGAGTATGTCTTTCCTTCCGCTGTTCATTGTTTTCTTTTCCTCTATGAATTTGTCTCACTCTAGACCAGTGGTTCTCAACCTTCCTCATTTTTTTTAAAGATTTTATTTATTTATTATGTATACAGTGTTCTGTCTGCATGTATGCCTATAGGCCAGAAGACGGCACCAGATCCCTTTATAGATGGTTGTGAGCCACCATGTGGTTGCTGGGAATTGAACTCAGGACCTCTGGAAGAGCAGCCAGTGCTCTTAACCTCTGAGCCATCTCTCCAGCCTCAACCTTCCTAATGTTGTGACCCTTTACAGTTCATGTTGTGGGGACCCCCAATCATAACATTATTTTGTTGCTATTTCATAACTGTAGTTTTGCTGCTCTTATGAATGAATCGTAATGTGATGACTAAGAGCGTGGTGGCGCGCGCCTTTAATCTTAGCACTAGGGAGGCAGAGGCAGGCAGATCTCTGTGAGTTCAATGCCTGCCTGGTCTACAAAGTGAGTCCAGCACAGCCAAGCATACACAGAGGAACCCTGTCTTGAAAAACCAAAAAAGAAAAAAGAAACGTGTAACTAGCCATTAGAAAAAATAGCCAGGCAGTGGTGGTACCCACCCTTAATCCTAGCACTCGGGAGGCAAAGGCAGGGAGATCTCTGTGAGTTTGAGGTCATCCAGGGCTACAGAGAAACCCTGTCTCAAAACAAAGAATCGTAAAGTAATCTCTGATACACATGATATCTGATATGCGACCCCAAAGGAATATAGACCCACAAGTTGAAAACCACTGCTCTAGACCCCACAGAAGTTGCTGAACCCTCCTTTCAAATATTGTTTCCAATCTTTTAGCTTAGATTCAATCCCCTTTCACTTCCCTGGTTCTCCTGTGCTCCATCAGGAACACTGAAGGATGACCTTAGCATCCAGACACAGTCCTTGCCTCCCTGAATGATCCCTTGGTGGGGAGGGGCTGACTGCCAGGCCCCAGCTAAGCTTACAGTCCCTGGGCCTGCCAAATCGGTTACACTGAACCCTACTGACCTTTGCCCACTTTAGATGACAAAGGAAGTAATTAAGTTTAGAAATGTGCCTGAAGTGGGTGGAGGAAGGGCAGCCGATTCTGCCAGCGCTGTGCTACACAAGCCACAAGACCAAATAAGGGTGTGTGAACTACTTCCATCTGTATTAGAGTTCAGAGTGCAGTGTGCAAAAGTGGGACTCAGTTCTCATGGAGATCTAAGCTGTTACCTAACCCTGCTGGAGCTCTGCTGCAGCACCCACTGTGCCCACTTATGCCAAGGCTCTCTCTGAGGAAAGATGGCCTGAGCTTCCTCTTGTTAGTGGACAGTAGGGGCCTCCTTTCTTGCATCTGGTGACTAGTGGGGTCTACTGCACTACAGATTTCCCAGAGTGTTTCTGTGCTTCTGCTGAGGGACTATAAAAGGTACCAGTAAGAATGAGTCATTAGAATGTGTGGGGAAGGTCAGAGTTTGAGGATATTGCACTATTAGAAAAGCAAGTATCACAGATGGAGGCTAGCTTGTTTACTGAACACATAGGTCCAGGGTGGAGCTGGGAGTCTGGAGCATTTTCCTGCAGTACTAACAGTTTGCTAAGTCCATCCTCTCCCCAGCCCCAAGAATTTGTCAAACCCAAGGCCTGGTCACAGTCAGCTTCCTCTGCTTCAATGGATGGTTGCCAGAAATACTGTCCTCCTTCTCAGATGCCTTCAAAGCTCATCTCCAGCTGGGCGTGGTGGCGTACGCCTTTAATCCCAGCACTCGGGAGGCAGAGGCAGGCGGATCTATGTGAGTTCGAAGCCTGCCTGGTCTACAAAGTGAGTTCAGGACAACCAGGGCTACACAGAGAAACCCTGACTCAGAAAAAAAAGCTCATCTCCATCAGCTGCTGGTGTGCGTGAGCAACCACCACCAGGTAGCTGCTTATGCCACCAGCTAGTCACACTGCACCCTGACTTGGAATTCCTGACCACTTGGCCAGCTCCTCTCTCCTTTCCCTGGCAAATTCTTTCATCCTACAACAGCCCAAACCTCAACCCCACTCAGCGCTAAGCATCCTGAGAGAATCAGCGGTGACCTCTGACCTGCGTGTCAGTTAAATGCACACTGAATTTGTTCTCAGAGGCCTGCCTGATGTCTTGGGGCCCATTGCGCCCTTATCTCCAATACCCACTGTCTGTCTGACAATCCATGTCTCAGGCTCACTCTCCCACCTGCTTTCTACCTCAGGGTTTCTGTCCTATCTCAGTCCTCGATCACCCAAGTGAACTCACCCCTGAACTCTGCAGAGCAAACAGGCTACCGAGAAAAATATGTCCTCTGTCTCACAGCTTTTGAGACTCCTGTGGAGTCTCACAATCCATGTCCATAATTGGGTCAAATCAGCAAGTCAACACCCTCCTTCCTGCTTCTGTCCCTCCGTGCCTCACCCTGTCCACCACAGTCCCTGTCTGCAGATTACACTGGGCGTGGCTTCAGCCTAGGGTCTGCTTTCTGGGAACTGAAGCCTGACTATCTGGAGACTTCAATCTATTGGGAGCCTTTCATTTGGAAGCCCTCCCACTGGATTGTCTTTCCCTGTTCTATTCCTCTTTCATATGAGTTATTCTTTATGAGAAGACAAGCTATTTTGGGGCTAGGGCTCTTTCTGGTGTACACATTACCATTCCGTATCTTGAGTGTGTCCTCGCTTTAATCTCAACCAAATCTGTATTATCTTTAGCAGTCACTATTCAAGAAGTTGGAGAAATTGTCCCCTGGTGGTGGAGCTGAAAAACTACAGGGGCATTGGTAACTGGTGAATGTTAGTATGGCGACTTGCTTGAGACTGGGCTTCAAGCATCTCTCTCTTTCTTTTTTTTTTTTTTTTTTTTTTTTTGGTTTTTCGAGACAGGGTTTCTCTGTGTAGCCCTGGCTGTCCTGGACTCACTTTGTAGACCAGGCTGGCCTTGAACTCACAAAGATCCGCGTGCCTCTGCCTCCCAAGTGCTGGGATTAAAGGCGTGCGCCACCACTGCCCGGCAAACATTTTCCCATTCTTTTTTTTTTTTTTTTTTGGTTTTTCGAGACAGGGTTTCTCTGTGTATCCTTGGCTGTGCTGGACTCACTTTGTAGACCAGGCTGGCCTCGAACTCACAAAGATTCACCTGCCTCTGCCTCCCAAGTGCTGGGACTAAAGGCGTGCGCCACCACCGCCCGGCCATCTCTCTCTTTCTTTCTTTCTTTTTTTTTTTTTTTTTGGTTTTTCAAGACAGGGTTTCTCTGTATATCCCTGGCCGTCCTGGACTCACTTTGTAGACCAAGTTGGCCTTGAACTAACAGAGATCCTCCTGTCTCTGCCTCCTGAGTGCTGGGATTAAAGGTGTACACAACCATGCCTGGCAATTACAGACAGCTGTGAACTGCCATATGATGCTGGGATTTGAATCTGGGTCCTTTGGAAGAACAGCCAATGCTCTTAACTGCTGAGCCATTTCTCCAGCCCCTCTCTATTTCTTTAACCTAGCTTTATACAAGTGTAAAGTCAGATAGCACACAAACTCATATACCCAGATTGCCTCACAGCAGCCATTTAAACTCAGCCTGTGCCCTTCTCCATAGACACCTTGTTTTAATTTTGCATTTCTTTCATTCTTTCTGAGAATCAGAAAAATACATTCTACTTTGATAGTTTGCATTCCTTCCTTGTAAATTGGCTGGGTTTTGTTTGTTTGTTTGTTTGTTTTTTGTTTTTTGTTTTCTGTTTTTTGAGACAGGGTTTCTCTGTGTAGCCCTGGCTATCCTGGACTTACTTTGTAGACCAGGCTGGCCTGGAACTCACAAAGATCCACCTGCCCCTGCCTCCCGAGTGCTGGGATTAAAGGCATGCGCCACCACTGCCCGGCTTGTAAATTGCCTGTTTTCCTTAAACAATCTTTTTTCTCTCTTCTAGTACAGGCTAGCCCCAAACTTGCAATCCTTCTGCCTCAGTCTTCTGAGTCTGTATATGTTCACCACCACACTCAGCTTCCAACAATCTTTAAGACCTCTAAGTTTTTTTTTTTTTTTGGTTTTTCGAGACAGGGTTTCTCTGAATATCTCTGGCTGTCCTGGACTCGCTTTGTAGACCAGGCTGGCCTCGAACTCACAAAGATCCGCCTGCCTCTGCCTCCCAAGTGCTGGGATTAAAGGCGTGCGCCACCACCGCCCGGCGATGACCTCTAAGTTTTTATTAGCCTATATTAATTGTACATAATGGATTTCATGTTTGACATTCTCAAACATGTATACAGTGTATCTTCATCATAGTCAATCCCCATGACACTCTTTCCTCCCATGTTCCCAGCTAGTCCTATACTTTCATGGTTTTCTTTTCCTTTTGTTTGTGTATTTGACTCAATGAGTTGTATTTGACTCAGTGAGTTTACTTAGGGTTATTTTCAGAAGCATGGGTGATGGGTTATTTATAGAAATATGGACACCTTGCCAGAGCCCACACCACTGAAGAAAATGTCTCTCCCAGCAATCATTACCCCTCTATAGATCCTTCTGGGTAGGTGGAGCCCCCTGAGTCCCTGATGAGCCCAATCTTATGCAGGTTGTATGCACATAATTACAGCTGTTGAGAGTTTAAGAAGGCAAAGGCAGGCTGGGTGTGGTGGCCCACGTCTATTCTCAGCACTCAGGAAGCAGAGGCAGGCTGATGTCTATAGTTCTGTCTACATAGAGTTCCAGACCAGCAGTGGCTATTTAGTGAGCCCCCCACCACCTGTGCCTATAAATGAATGAATGAATGAATAAGTGCAATGTCCTTGTCATGTCAGGACAACAACTTTTGTTTTGTTTTGTTTAAAACGGTTTCTCTGTGTATCCCTAGTTGTCCTAGACTCACTTTGTAGGCCAGGCTGGCCTTGAACTTAAAGAGATCCACCTTTCTCTGCCTCCCAAGTGCTGGGATTAAAGGTGTGCACCACCATGCCCAGCAACTTTTTTTTTTGGTTTGTTTGTTTTTTGTTTTTCTATACAGGGTTCCTCTAGGTAACAGAGCCTTGGCTGGCCTCGAACTCACAGAGATCCTCCTGCCTCTCTGCTCCCAAGTGCTGGGATTAAAGGCATGTGCCACCATGACCAGCGGAAACAAATTTTTAGAAAAATAATGGTTTTTTTTTTTATTTGATGGTTTGGTTGGGGTTTTGGGTTTTTTGTTTGTTTCTTTCTTTCTTTGTTTCAAGACAGGGTTTCTCTATGTAACAGTTCTGGCTATCCTAAACTTCGTAGACCTCAAACTCACAGAGATCCACCTGCCTCTGCCTCCTGGAGTGCTGGGATTAATGGTGTGCACTACCACTCCCGCCAGAAAAAGAATGTTTTAAATAGTCCTCACACTTCCTTGGGGCACACCCTTGGAAATTAAGCCTTTTGTTGATTTTCCTTTGCTGGCTCTTTCAAGAAACAGAATCTGAATCAGAATGTTAAATTGCTGAGCATCACCTTGCATTTAGTCATGGAAGTTTTTAGGAATTCAAAGCTCAATAACTTTGTTGCCCCTCCCCAGAGGCTTCCAGAAATGTGAACTTGCATAACAATAAATTACAAGGAAACTGCTTTAGAATGCCTGTCTGCTGGGGCTAGGCTGCTGCTCCTCCAGAGGATCTGGGTTCCATTCCCACCACCTGCATGGTAGTTTACAGTGGTCTGTAACTCCAGTTCAGGGGATCACATGCCCTTTTCTACCTTCCATGTCAGCCACCAGACACATGTGATTCACAGACAGACAAAACACCCATATACATTTACAAAATAAACCCTGATCTAGGAATGGTGGCACATGCTTTTAATCCCAGCACTTGGGAGGTAGAGACAGGCGGATCTCTGTGAGTTCAAGACCAGCCTGCTCTACAAATCCTTCAGGACAGCCAGGGCTCTGTTACACAGAGAAACCCTGTCTCAGAAAAAAAGTTTTTTGTTTGTTTGTTTCCTTTTATTGTTTCGGGACAGTTTCTCGTGTATCTCTGGCTGTCCTGGAACTCACTCTTAGACCAGGTGGCCTTAAACTCCAAGAAATCCACCTGCCTCTGCCCCCAGAGTGCTGGGATCAAAGTTGTGCGCCACCACACGCAATGATTACAGACAGCTGCTATGTGGGTGCTGGGATTTGCACCCCAGGTCCTTTGAAAGAGCAGCCAGTGCTCTTATCTGCTGAGCCATCTCTCCAGCCTGGAAAAAAAAAATTTTTTTTTTTTTGAGACAGGGTTTCTCTTTTTCTGTATAGCCCTGACTGTCCTGGACTCACTTTGTAGGGGGAAAAAATTAATTTCACTGATTTTATCACAAGGAAATATTGAGAGCCACATATAAAGAGTTATGTTTTGGGTGCTTGTTATAACCTTAGTACAGTAATAAAAGAAGGAAACAACCTAAGTAATTGATCATGTGGAACCTTCTAAAAATTAAATCATCAGCTTAGGAAATGGCTCATTGGGTAAAACTTCCTGAATTCCAATCCCAGGATCCATGTAAAAAAAAAGAAGGCAGGCCTGGGTGCACATGCCTGTAACCCTAGCAATGCAGGGGTGAAGTTGGGGTTTACTGGCTGCCAGCCTAACTCTGAGTTTAGTGAGAAACCCTGTCTCTATGGAATAAAGAGTGAAAGAGCGCAACTCCTAGTGTGCTCTCAGGTCACCATGCACATGTGTGGGCACATGCTCTGTTACATGTGTTTGCGCCCCAACACACACACCATGCACCATCAACACTAAGTCAGGAATTGCTTCTGCGGTAGATATCAGAAGCCATTGTGCTGTCCAAGGTGGTGTGCTGGCTGACTCTACAGATCCCTTGTGGTCTGCATCCCTTTTTGTCACTCTTTTGCATTTGTCTTTCATATCTTGATGATTTCCATGGACCAAAATGGCTGCTATAACTCTAATCAACATTATAAGCTTCAGCCATCACAAAGAAAGACTGTACAAAGAAAATTGGACACAGGCCATTTACCAACTATCTTTTTTTTATGTATAGTGTTCTGTCTGCATGTACACTTGCAGGCCAGAAGAGGGCACCAGATCTCATGACAGATGGTTATGAGCCACCCATGTGGTTTCTGGGAATGGAACTCAGGACCTCTGGAAGAGCAGCCAGTGCTCTTAACCTCTCAGCCATCCCTCCAGCCCCCAACTATCTCTTTAGGTTCCAAAGACTGACTCCAACACTCCTGTTTACGTTCTGCCAGAATGGTTACCAAAGTAGAACTCCTACTCTACCAGAGAAGATAGAAATTGGGCAAAGGTTATTCCTAAACTCAGGCTTTGCACTATAATTAGAAGTGCACTTAGCCGGGCGGTGGTGGCGCACGCCTTTAATCCCAGCACTTGGGAGGCAGAGGCAGGTGGATCTTTGTGAGTTCGAGGCCAGCCTGGTCTACAAAGTGAGTCCAGGACAGCCAGGGCTACACAGAGAAACCTTGTCTCGAAAAACAAAAAAAAAAAAAAAAGTGCACTTTGTGGCCAGGCATGGTGGCTCACGCCTTTAATCCCAGCGCTCGGAGGCAGAGGCAAGTGGATCTCTGTGAATTGGAGGCCAGCCTGGTCTACAAATTGAGTCCACAACAGCCAGGACTACACAGAAAAACCCTGTCTTGAAACGCCCCCCCTCCAAAAATATATAATATAAAATCAGAAAAACCCAAGCATATTAATATATGTATATTAATGTGCTTAAATTTTTCTGCTTTTATGTTTTCTTACATTGAGTTGGAGGGAAGCAGTTGGAAAGCCTTGCAATCTGTACCCAATCCATGTGCCTTTTAACTCAGATCAATTTCTAGAAGTGGTGGTGGTTGTTTTTGAGACAGAGTTTTACTCTATAGCCCAGGCTATACTGGAACTCACTATTGTAGTAGGTGGCCTCAAACTCGTGGAAACCCTCCTGTTTCAGTCTTTCAAATCCTAAGATTACAGATGTGAGCTACATTGCTAGCCTTTGTTTTTGTATTCTAAGAAATTTTGCCAGGTGGTTTATGCCTTTAATCCCAGCACTTGGGAGGAAGAAGTAGGTGGATCTCTTTGAGTTTGAGGCCAGCCTTGTCTACAAAGTGAGTTCCAGGTCAGCCAGAGCTATGTTACACAGAGACACCCTGCCTCGAAAAACTTTTTTAAAAAAAGTAAGAAGGAAAGAGTTTTACTGTGTAGTCCTGTCTGGCCTGGAACTTGCTGTTGACTAGGCTACTCTTAAAGTTGTAGGAAATCTTGCCTCTGCCTCCCAAGAGCTAGGATTCCAGGAATGTGCCACCATATTAAGTTTGTAAGCTTGTTTGGTTGTTTGGTTGGTTGATTGGTTGGTTGATTTTTCGAGACAGGGTTTCTCTGTGTAACCCTGGTTGTCCTGGAACTCTCTCTAGACTAGACTGGTCTCAAACTCACAGAGATCCTCCTGCCTCTTCCTTTAAGTACTGGGATTAAAGACATGCACCACTACTGCCTGGCTAATTTGTAAGATCTTTTCTTGGTTTTTTGATTTTTGAAACAGGATTTCTCTTTGTAGCCCTGGCTGTCCTGTAACTCTCTGTAGACCATGCTGGCCTCGAACTCAGAGATGTGCCTGGCACTGCCTCATGAGTTGAGTGTTAGGATTAAAGGCATGCTCCACCATGCCCAGCAAGATCTGTTTTATAAAGGTGCGATCTTTCTGAGTTCTTGCCAAGAGACTAGTATAACTGCCTAAAAAAAGAAAAAGAATTATAAAAAGAAAATTGTCTTTGAGCTTCACAACCATGCTGTGGCATGCATCTCCAGGGAGCAAGGCTGGATTTTGTACCCACGCCCCTTTCTCTAAGCCCAGCCTGTTCTTGCGGGGCTGTCTGCCACGTTGACCCGCAGGAACATCTCGAGTGAGCAGACAGAATTGGGCTCTCCATAGAAAGCTAAGGGAGTTGGGTTAGAGGTTGCCAATGAGTCAAAGGAAATAATGACATTATTTTGTGATAAGACTCTTGTCGTTTTCCTATTGAAAAACCTTGTGACTCTCCTTGGCCCAGAATTCTAAGGTCATTTATTGGCCCTCACCCTTGGAAGGTTGTGTAGGCAGCCTGTCTGGTAGGGATCATTGAGAGCTGCATGTTGTGTAGGATGAGCATGAATTTGTGGTAGTTTCATGTTTATAAACCTCTTTTTTCTTTTTTTCTTTTTTTGGGGATTAAAGATGCGTGCCACCAAGACAGGCTTTATAAACCTTATTCTTTAACAGAAATCTGAGCACATGAAGAGTAGGGAGTTCCCAATGCTGATATAATCCTCACAAAGCTGGGCACACACCCACTGGTTATTCCTGCCTGGTAGTGGTGTTGGCAGCGGCACACGCCTTTAATCCCAGCACTCAGGAGGCAGAGACAGGTGGATCTTTGAGTTAGAGGCCAGCCTGGTCTACAGTACAGAGTTCCAGGACAGCCAGGGCTACACAGAGAAATCATTTCTCAAAAAACCAAAAAATAAAATAAGAAAGTGTTATAGTCCCATCTCAGTGGGACCTCCAAATGTTATAGTCCAGTCTCAGTGGGGCCTCCTCCAAATGTTATAATTCAATCTCAGTGGAACCTCAAATGTTAGAGTCCAAGAATGGCTGCACAAATCTCTCAGTCACCGATCTCAATCAGATATTGATGGTTTATTGAACGCACATCCCAAAACTGGTCATGGCCATCATGACCAGGGTCACAGAGGTCTTGGAGCCTAATTGTGATGTCGTTGGTCTGCTTCTAGGGAAAGCTTTTTATAAGAAAAACCATATCCAGGTAACAACCAGGTAACCAGGTCTAGGAAACAAACCTCACCCACATATCAACCAAGTTTGTGTATGAAACAAACTGCATCCAGGTAACAACCAGGTAGGAAGCAAGGGGAGGGCAGCACGACATCGTTTTGACTAGCTAGACAAAGCATTTCCAGCTGACCTTTTAATTTGATTGGTCCCAACTGGAGCTGTAGTTGGGGACTCTTCAGAGTGTCAAGGTAACAATGTAACAAAGTATGAGTAATTTCATCTTACAACTCAAATGGAGACTGAGGACAAAACTGGCTGCAGTTATGCTAAGAGCTAAAGCAGGTCTCAACAAAAGGAGAAGGTGGCTATTCCCATCTAGAAAAGGGTTCAAGTATGCTTCTCTCTTGCAGGGAGTTTCCGGATGACCCAGAAGTGCACTGGGACACAGAGCTTGTAGCCAGCACCCTCCTCCAACACATAGAAGTCAATGAGATCAACCTGGTAAGGAAATGCCACTCTGAATGGAAAGCCCAGGGTCTACATCCCGTCACACGTACTAGCTTCTGCTACTTACATTGTGGCTGCCCCCATGTGCAGCCCTGCTCCAAGCCCACTCTAAATGGCTGTCTGCTAAACCCACTGAAGAGCAGACATTCCTTTCAATTCCCTTTGATCTTATGTATGATCAATGGAACAAGTTCTCAACCCTCAGACTGAGAAGAGCATTTTCTAAACCGTGTCCTGCTTCACCACCTTTCTCTTGCCTCCTGAAAATTCAGGACCCCAGGAATCTGCATGACTTTCACTGACACAGAACTTTTCACACCAAGTGGTTTCACATTTAGGGTATTATTCTCACCTTGGAGATAAATTGTAAATGTTAAAATTCTTATTTGAGCCAGGCGTGGTGGCGCACGACTTTAATCCCAGCCCTTGGGAGGCAGAGGCAGGCGGATCTATGTGAGTTCGAGGCCAGCCTGGTCTACAAAGTGAGTCCAGGACAGCCAGGAGTATTACACAGAGAAACCCTGTCTCGAACCCCCCCCCAAAAAAAAATTCTTATTTGATCCAGGGTTGGTGGGTTCTGGAGACATATAGGGGGAGTGGGGGGGGGATGCTAGGGATCTCCCCCAGAGCTTGGTGCATGATAAGTCCCAGGTGTACCAATAAACTGCATTTCCAATTTTGAAGCTATGGTGGTGTTTAAACCTCCATTTCGTTTGTTTGTCTGAGATAGAGACTCACTGTGTAGACCAGGCTGGCCTTGAAACTCACAGAAACTCACAGACTCGCCTTCCTCTGCCTCTGCCCCTGGAGTGCTGGGATTAAAGGGATGCACCACCATACCCAGCTAGCCTCCATTTCTTACAACAACAAAAAAAAAAAAAGAAGAAGATAAAATCATACTCACTTTATTTAAAAAAAAATTCACTACACAGAGAAACCCTGTCTCGAAAAACCAAAAAATAAATAAATAAATAAATAAATAAAATAAAAAAAAATTCAGTCACCATTAGAGCAGTAATGGAGATTCATGTTTGCTTGCAAAGGTGAACAAAGCCATCTCAGCTTTCTAGGACTGGTAAGGGTTAGGGTTCAGCAACAGTCAGTTCTATTTATTTATATGTTTGTTTGTTTATTATTCACTATTGCAAAAAATTTTGGGAGGTTCACTATGCCTCCCTCCCTTTGCTTCTAAATATCTATTATGGGTTTCTACTCCACTTCAGACCATTTAATTCCCAAATAAAAGACACAGAGACCCTTTAGATTTATAATAAGTTTTAAAGCACTAGAGCTGGGCTGATATCAACCCTCTAAGCTATTTTGCTATTTCCCACCTTGTACCCCAATATTTACTTGCCATAATGTTCTATTTGGGCTGCTTCTACTACATCAGACCAGCCTTCATGACCACGTGCTTCCTTCCTCTTCCTCTGAGATCCCAGCCAGGAACCTCAGCTCCACCCACCTCTCTCCTGCCCAGCTATAGATCAGACTGTCACCAGGTTGAGTGTCCCAATGACAGTCCAGGGATCTGCTGGTAGTTAGGGGGAAACTGTTATATTGATTTGAGTCATGCCACCAAATGTTAAGATATTGCAGCAGGTAAAACGTGCCATGCCACGCAACAGGTCTGGTATAAGACTTATTAAGGTAGGAAGTTAAGGGCAGAGCCATGGAGAGAGAGAGAGACAGATAGAGAGTGAGTGAGAGAGAGAGAGAGAGAGAGAGAGAGAGAGATTGGAAATATCTTGAATTGGCTTATTTCATTGGCAGAGAAAGCTAATACTTTCTAATGATAGTTTGAGACCACCGAATGGGAGGAGGACTATGCCAGAAAGTTTTAGAGTTTCCGGGCTGGGGTTCCAGCCCAGTGCTTACCTGGTATGCAAAAGTTCCCTGGGATTGGATCCCAGCAATGTGAAAACCAAGAAAGAAAGAAAAACTGCTTCTTTTTTTCATTTGTTTAGTTTTTTGTTGTTTGTTTGAGATGGTTTCTCTGTGTAGTTCTGGCAGTCCTGGATCTCACTCTGTAGACCAGGCTGGCCTCCAACTCACAGATCTGCCTGCTTCTGCCTCTGAGTGCACCACCACTATTCAGACAGAAAAACCGCTTCTTAGTTTAACAAAAGGGAACGTTTATCCCAGCCATAAAGCCCTTCTCTTTGTCTTTACAAGACTGTCCAGGGAATGCCCAAATTGACATTAATGTTCCATAGTGCTCCTGAAAAGGGAGACCCAGCTCTAACAGTAACCAGGGCCATTCCAGTGTAAGTAGAGAGACCAAACTTGGTGCATTGGTACAGGTCTACAATCTATCACTTGGAAGGTAGAGACATGGAGACCAGGAGTTTAAAGCCAGCATAGTTTTCAAGGCAAGGCTAGGGTATATGAGACATCTCTTTAAAAAACAAATAAACCAAAACAAAAAAAAAAACATTATAATCACAAACAAAATAGAGCAAGAGTGAATCTTTTCCCAGACTACCCCAGTTCCAGTTCTAATCCCTTCATCTGGGCTAGGACACTTTCTATCCTTGGAGACAGCCCATCTTTTTCCTGAATCTTTGTTTTCTTATGTTTCTTTTATTATTCAGATTATTTTTCACACTTATTTGTGTGTCTGTGATGTATTTGGGTGCACATATGCCTGTGAAGGTCAACTTGCAGGGGTCAATTCTTCCTCCTTTATGTAGGTTCTGAGGTCATCAGGCTTGGCAGCAAGCAGCTTTACCTGCTGAGCTATCTGTCTGACCCATTCCATGTTTTTTGTTATTATCATTATTATTATTATTCAGACTATAGAGCTGAGCACTGTGTTATGTGCATATTATCCAAGCACTTGGGAAGTAGAAGCTAACAGATCAGGAGTTCAAGGTTATCCTCAGCTACATAAGGGAGTTCTAGACCAGCCTGAGCTATATGACAGACTCTAACTCACTCCACCCTGAAATCAAGTCATCACTGGTTTTTCTTTAAATCCATCTGTGCAGAACTGAAATGTCAGGACCTAGACAAACATTATAGATGAAGATATCTGTGCAAATGGTACCAAAGGCAGCCTAAGATAGATTTCTGTGAGCTCGTCTCCAGGACATTGTACTTGTGGTATGGCATGAGGAAAGGAACCCCAGCAAATCAGGCTGCATCTACCTGAACAATTCCTATGCAGCAGCCAGCCAAGAAAATGGATGTGCTAATAAGTAGCTAGGCAGCTGAGCGTGGTGGCGCATGCCTTTAATCCCAGCACTAGGGAGGCAGAGGCAGGTGGATCTCTGAGTTCAAGGCCAACCTGTTCTACAAAGTGAGTCCAGGACAGCCAAGGATACACAGAGAAACCCTGTCTTGAAAAACCAAAAAAAAAAAAAAAAAGTAGCTAGGTAGATAAGAAACAAATATCTATTGAGACAGGTTCTCATGTGTCCCAGGCTGGCCTCAAGCTCACTGTGGACCAAGAATGACCCTAAGCTTCTGACCCTCTTTCTCCCAGGAACTGGGATTGCATGCATGCCCCACCACATAAATGTATGTGTTGCTAAGGAATAAACCCTGCATTTTATGGATGCTTGGCAAGCACTCCACCACCTCAGCCACATCCCCAGCCGACACTAGAGGCATCCTGAACCTTGCAGACATCAAAGTCAGTAAAGGACTTGCCTTGCAAGCATAAGAACTTGAGTTTGATCTCACGCTCAAAAGCCTGTGTTGGAAACAAACACCAGACATGGAGCCCTGTGTTTATGGTCCCAGTCCTGGGGAGACACTCAGGCAGATCCCTGGGGTTCCCTGGCCTGCTAGACTAGCCTGATCAACAAGTTCCAGGCAAGAGGGGAGAGACCCTATCCCCAAAAACAAGGTGGGCAGCTCCTAGGGAGCACCACCAGGGGTTCTTCTCTGGTCTACAAGGGAGCATGCTTTCATGCACACAAAGATTCTGAACGCAGGTTTCTGTGTCTCAGACTCTGTTCTACTGCCAGGAACAGGAGCGAACCATAGAGCTCACAGCTGCCACACGCACAGATCTGTCTGCCTGCACACTACTTCAGCTGCTCATACTTTGAAAAGTTTCAGGGTTCTGTTCTTTCCTTCCCCAAAGGAATGGTGAAGGCTGCTTTAAAGCTGAGGCTGTGGAGACACCATTCAACAGCTGAGTGAGTCCTTCCTCCCGGGGTCTGTCCCTACAGGTGGTGACTTTTGATGCAGAAGGAGTCAGTGGCCACAGCAACCATATCGCTTTGTACAAAGCTGTGAGGTACGCTTCTCTGGGTGATGGAAGTGGGAAAGGTTTCTCCATTTGCTCAAGGGTCACAGTTACTAAACACTTCCTGCCTGTCGTCTGAGCCCCAGAAAACATACTCTTGTGTCTCCTTAAAGTTATTTTGCCCTATTGCACACCCACCTCACCACATCCTTTTTTTTTTTCTTTTTTAAACATGTATGGTGTTTTGCCTTCGTGTGAGTCATCCTGATTCTCCTTTCCATGAAGTGCCTCCATGAGGCTCCCAGCCTTGTCTTTAATTGTATGCAACTTTGGAAGATGGTGGAAATTATTACTCCCAAGTTTTTTTTTTTAAGATTTATTTATTATGTATACAGTGTTCTGTCTGCATGTATGTCTGCAGGCCAGAAGAGGGTACCAGATCTCAACATAGATGGTTGTGAGCCACCATGTGGTTGCCCGGAATCGAACTCAGGACCTTTGGAAGAGCAGCCAGTGCTCTTAACCTCTGAGCCATCTCTCCAGCCCCATACTCCCATATTTTTTCTCAGACAGTTCACCCTGATTCTTTGACTGTGGAATGATGGGAGGCTACACTTCTCTCTTCTCTTGTAAAAGACATTTCCTTCCTGGTCCAACAGAGCAGTGATGTGTTGTCAGTTGCAATAGATTCATTCACAGTCAAGAAAGACACACCACAGGTTACAGTCAAGGGTGCACTTTTTTGGTGAAGATACACACAGAAAAGTATACATCTTGGAAATGGACCTTAGCCAAATGGCTATTCTAAGGACTGGGCTGCTGGAAAGCAAACCGGTGGCAGGTAGGAACAGAGGTCCACATGGAGCCTTATAAGTTTATACCCACGCCTTCACAAGAAAGAGAGTCAGATCAAGTTTACTACCAAAAAAAAAAATCAAGAGCGCCTCAGCAGACGGTGGTAGCTGGGCACTTAAGGGGGATTTGGCTACTTTCATCCCTTCCTGTGCTGGGTGTTTGTTGTCAACTTGACACAAGCTGGGGTCGTCTGAGAAGAGGGAATGTTGATTAAGAAAAGGCCTCCATTAAATTGACCTGTAGGCAAGTCTGTGAGGGCATTTTCTCTTGTTTTTTCAAGACAGGGTTTCTCTGTGTAACAAAGTCCTGGCTGTCCTGGACTTACTTTGTAGGTCAGGCTGGCCTCGAACTCACAGAGATCCACCTGCCTCTGCCTCCTGAGGGTTGGGATTAAAGTCGTGCTGTAGGCACTACGCTTGCCCAATTTCTTGTTTGATGACTGATGTGGAAGGGTCCAGCCAACTATGCGTGGTGCCCTCTGGGCAGGTGGTCCTGGGATGTATAAGAAAGCAGGCTGAGCAAACCACAATAGCAAAAGCCAGTACGCAGCACCCCTCCATAGCCTCTGCTTCAGCTCCTGCCCCCAGGTTCCTGTTTGACTTCTTGCCCTGACTTCCTTCAGTAATGGACTGTGACTGGGAGTTTTAAGATGAAATAAACCCTCTCCTCCCAAAGTTTTTGATCATGATCTTTATCACAGCAACAGAAAGCTGACTAGGACACTAATCAAATTCAAAAGAAAAAGTTTGAGGGTAGTTATCTTCATCTCTGATAGCCAAAAACTTGGGGTCAGATTGCTCCACAAGCCATATACCAACTTCTGGATTACGCTGTGTGGCCACTCTTGTCCTCTCAGCAATAGCTAGAGGTATAGAATCCTGTATATTTAGATGCTGTTTTATCCAGTAGAAACCCCTGGGAACCTATGTGCTTGGTTAGAGCACTGGCCGTGAGGTCTTGCTCTGAGGTCGTTCCTGTTTACACAGAAGAGTAGGTGGTCTGTGCCCTGTCTAACGCTTGCCCTCTCCATCTTCCAGGGCCCTGCGCTCAGAAGGGAAGCTGCCGAAAAGTAAGGAAGGCCTGTTTTTGTTTTGGGGGTTTTGTTTGCAAAAAAACCACCAGTTACTACCCCTCTAAGTTCCAAGGGAACTTGCAAATGTTGTCAGCCCTCCATATCTATGGCCTGGGACTTAACACCATGAGATCAAGATTAGTCAATGGGATGCTGCAGACATGGCTCCCCAGTAAGAGCACTTACTGCTCTTGCAGAGGACCTGAGTTCAGTTCCCAGCACCCATATCAGACAGATTAAAACAACCTGTATCTCCAGTTCCAGGAAGGTCAGACACCCTCGGCACAAATGTGATGCACATAAACTCATGCAGGCACACACACACATACAAATGAAAATATTTTTGAATATGTAAGGAGAAAAAAGTGGTACCTGTACTGAGCATGTGTATTCTTTTCTCCTTATTTGTCCCTAGAAAATGCAATATGGCAACTATTTTCATGGGATTTACTCATATTCGAGATCATAAGTAACTGAGAGATGATTTAATGTATACAAGATGATGTGGGTAGGTTTTATGTAAATACTGTGTCATTGTATGTGAGACTTGAGCCTCCATAATTGAAGTATCTGTGGCAGTCCTAGAACAGTCCCCCTGGGGAACCCCAGACTGTGCAGTGTCGGCAGGCAGGCCACTCTCCCTCACTCTTTCAGGTGTGCATGGCAGGTTCAGACTGTATCCATTGCCAAGTGCCCTATCTAGTTTGCTCACTAGGAAAGGAAGGTGGCTTTTTTCCATGCTAGTACTTCGATAGTCTGCCCAAACTCACCTGCCATCACCCACCTAATCTGTGAGGTTATAAGTGCCTCACAGGTTCCTGATAGACTGATAAGCTTAAAACAGTTAACACTCTCTGAACCCCTGTGAAGCACAGGATCCCACTTGGCCATTTGATGCCTGGTGTCCTGCTCCACTTCTCTGAGCAAACTCTGGGCTGGCCTGAATCACAGGCTGTGAGGCCTGAGGAGCACAGCTGGGTTCCATTTGACCCTGCCATGTCCCACGTGAGACGGGCAGTCCCTCCCTACACTGTCAACACTACCTTATCCACTAGGAAGATCAACTCCAGAGCAGTTAAGGGACTTCCTGTGCCAAAATTCTTTCAGAGACAGGGTCTCATTCTGAAGCCCAGGCTGGCCTGAAACTTGCTCTGTAACTCAGGCTTGCCTCAGTTTCCCGGCAGTTCACCTGTCTCTGCCTTCCAAGTGCTGGGATTACAGATGAGAGCCACCACACCCAGCACCTGTGTTAGAGCAGCGCTGTATGGAGTCTTCAGCCTTCCAACTCAGAAATGCCTGTCTCCATCTTCTTTCCTCCCCAGTCTAGCAGCCCTTTCCTCTTGCAAGGACACTTACAGCGGTGGAGAGCTTCTGCTGCCGTCACTTTACCCATGTGGGTACTACTAGTCAGAGTAACTCTGGTGCCACAAGGCACCTGGCAGCTGAAGAGCAATACCCCCATCTGCCTTGATCCACCAGGAGAGAGGGAGGGTGCTAAGGGAAGCACCTGGCTGAGAGCAGCAAAGTGATCCCATCTGTCATCCCTCCTGGCCCAGGGTGTTCTATCCTCACACTCCAGTCTGTTAATGTGCTTCGGAAGTATGTCTACCTCCTGGATCTGCCGTGGTCTCTACTGTCCCCCCAGGATGTCCTCTTCATGCTCAACAGCAGAGAAGTGGCACAGGCCAAGGTAAGGAGGATTATACTTCCTGGGTGGGCACTGTGAACTCAGCCTCAGGTACCTTGGCTCCTCGAAGCCCTGCTACTTGCAAAGCACTCTCCACAGGGACCAGCCCTGCACTATGTGCTAGATTATTCCACCTACACCTGACAGGAGTAGATTTTTCAATGACTTGGGCTTTTTTTTTTTTTTTTTTTTTTTTTTTCCGAGACAGGGTTTCTCTGTGTAACAGCCTGGCTGTCCTGGACTCACTTTGTAGACCAGGCTGGCCTTGAACTCACGAGATCCGCCTGCCTCTGCCTCCCAAGTGCTGGGATTAAAGGTATGCACCACCACCACCCGGCTCAGCTTTTTTTTTTTTTTTTTT
>CAJQZJ010032004.1:7460477-7486932 GCA_907164525.1 Lophiomys imhausi | reverse complement strand
GTGTGTGTGTGTGTGTGTGTGTGTGTGTGTGTGTGTGTGTGTGTGTGTTTTCCTCCCCCTCCTCCTGGTTTCTTCCCATGATCCTTGTTGCCTCAGAAGCCCTCAAACCTTTGCCCCACCAACTCTCTCTCTGCCTAATCACAGGCCTTAGCATTTTATTCGAGCCAACCAGAGACAATGATTAGAAAGCAAAGTAACACAGCATCACTTGCTATACAGGTGTACAGCAAGCAGGCCTCTGGGAGCAATTAACATTTAGGGTACATAACAGATCACTGCATCAGAGGATGTTCACGTGGGTCCTCCCTTTGATGAACCAAAAACATCTGGGTTCTCTGCCTTTTGAAAGTAGGGGCTAGGTTCACACCTTTAATGCCAGCACTTGGAGGCAGAGGCAGGTGGATTCCTGTGAGTTTGAGGACAGCCTGGTGTACATAGTGAACTCCAGGACAACGAGGACTATCTCAAAAAAGAAAAAAAAAGTTATTCTGATAGTGAAATATTGAACCAGTACAATATAAATTATGGGAAGCTGGATGTAGTGGTACATGCCTTTAAGAAGGCAGAGGCAAGACCCTTAAAAAAATAAAAAATAAACCTTAAATAAATTAAATTATGGTAGCCGGGCGGTGGTGGCGCACGCCTTTAATTCCAGCACTTGGGAGGCAGAGGCAGGCGGATCTCTGTGAGTTCGAGGCCAGCCTGGTCTACAAAAGTGAGACCAGGACAGCCAGAGCTGTTACACAGAGAAACCCTGTCTCGAAAAACCAAAAAAAAAAAAAAAATTATGGGTATCCAATAGAGCAGATTCTAATGAAACTACTTTTTTTTTTGGTTTTTCGAGACAAGGTTTCTCTGTGTATCCCTGGCTGTCCTGGACTCATTTTGTAGACCAGGCTGGCCTTGAACTCACAGAGATCTACCTGCCTCTGCCTCCCAAGTGCTAGGATTAAAGGCGTGCACCACCATGTCCGACGATAAAACTACTTTTTTTAAATTATTATTATAATTTATTTTTTATTTCTTCAAGTTACATCTCAATCACAATCCCCTCCCTACTCCCCTCTCCAGTCCCACCCTCTTCCCCCTCACCCCCCCCATATTCTTCCCTTTTTTTTTTTAAATTTAAGGTATATCTTTTTCCCAACAGCTCCCCCTTTCAGTCCAACAAATGGCCCTTTCTCTTATAACAATAAATACAATACAAAACAACAAATAAATCGGCCAATTATGAGAGTTATATGGCTTAGCATACATTCCCAATGTCCAGTCCATATGTATTTGGCACCTGACTTTAACCTTCTACTATCTAATCATCTCCATGAGTTTAATTTAAGGTTCTATATCTAACTCAGCTTTCATACTAACTTGCAACACAATTTTAAAAACATGTTCTTAGATCCAGAACACCCTCTTGATTCCTAAACAACTCAAAATTTAACAATGAGACTCTAGCTATCCCACCTCAGAGACCTGAGAGGGATAAATATATCTGATAAAACTACTTTTAAACAAAGCAATGTGGATTGGAGAGATGGCTCAACGGTTAAGAGCACTGTTTTTCCAGAGGACCTGAGTTCAAATCCCAGCACCCACATGGCAGCTCACAACTGTCTGTAACTCCAGAATCTGATACCCTCATACAGACATATATGCAGACAAAACACCAATGCACACAAAATAAAAATATATAATGTGGGGGCTGGAGAGATGGCTCAGTGGTTAAGAGCACTAGCTGCTTTTCCAAAGGACCCAGGTTCAAATCCCAGCACCCACATGGCAGTTCACAGCTGTCTGTAATTGCAGGTATGGTGCTGGTGCATACCTTTAATCCCAGTCCTGGGGAGGCAGAGGCAGTTGGATCTCTGTAAATTCAAGGCCAGCCTGGTTTACAGTGAGTCCAGGCCAGCCAGGGATACACAGAGAAACCTTGTCTTGGAAAAAAAAAAAAAAAAAGCAATGTATAAGTAAAAAGCTACATGAAGCCGGGCGGTGGTGGCGCACGCCTTTAATCCCAGCACTTGGGAGGCAGAGGCAGGCGGATCTTTGCGAGTTCGAGGCCAGCCTGGTCTACAAAGTGAGTCCAGGACAGCCAGGGCTACACAGAGAAACCCAGTCTCGAAAAAACAAAAAAAAAAAAAAAAAAAAAAAGCTACATGAAAAAAAATTGAGATAATGAACAAAAATAAATGTTTTAATCTAATTTGGTTGGGAAAAAATATATTTCCATACCCAAGTGTATAAACAAACAGAGGCTTCCCCATCCCTGTGGAGCATGACCCTGAAGAAGATTCTTTTGGAGCTGTGTTCCTGAATAGAACAGGGCTTTGCACTGATCCCTCTGCAATCCCAACTGACTGATCACTAATGATATAGAGGTGCACTGGTTCCCCACTCCTGACAATGTCCACTGAACCCTGTTATTTGTCCCTCCGCCTCCTGACACTTTACCCCCCCCCCCAGATGCCTCTGCTCCAGAAGAGCTTTAGAATGCTTTTCTCTCCCTCCGTCAGTTGAAAGACGATTTGGTTATTGGGTTTCAGCTTGGCCTCTGCAAATCCTAACCAGACCTAGGAAAGAGTGTGTTCTAGAGTCACCCAGTTCTGGCTTCAGCTGTTACACAGGCTGAATGACAACATGAAAGGTTTAATGAGGCAAATGGGAATTTGTTTATGTTTTGGTTTGGTTTTTAGAGAGAACATCTTGTGTAATTCAGAGTGGCTTTAAATTTGAAATCCTTCTTCAGCACTCAGAGAGTGCACCACCACGTGGGCTCTTTATGTAAAGGTCTCCTGGAGCAGAGGCGTGCTGAGGAAGGCGGTAAAGTGTCAGGATGCGGGATGGACAAATAACAGGGTTCAGTGGAGATTGTCAGGAGTGGGGAAGCAGTGCATCCAAATTCACCAGGGGAAACTTAAAGCCCGTGAAACAGCTGGGCTGTAGCTCAGAGAAGGGGTTGCCTAGGATGCACTGAGCCCTAGCTCTGATTTCAATGCTGTACAAACAGGGTGTGGCCCTGCATTGCACACCTGTAATCTCAGCACTAGAGGGGTGAAGCCAGGAGGATCAAAAAATCAAAGTAGCTACCCTGGACTGCCTGAGAACTTGCCTATAAACAAATAAATAGCCTTCAAAGAAAAAAGGAGGAAAATGAAACAAAATATAAAATGCAAAACTGTAATAAACTGGCCAGGCGTGGTGGCACATGCCTTTAATCCCAGCACTCAGGAGGCAGAGGCAGGCGGATCTCTGTGTTTGAGGTCAGCCTGGTCTACAAAGCGAGTCCAGGACAGCCAGAGTTACACAGAGAAACAAACAAAAACCTGTCTTGAAAAGCAAAAAAAAAAAAAAAGATGCTACAGTTGTGTTTCACCTATTTTACCACAATTAAAGAGAGAACAAAAGTGGTTAAGGACGTTTCATACATGTGGCCCTGGCTTCTAACATGACAACAGAAAATCAAAATAAAGAAGCAGCTGGTTTACCTTACCAAAAAAAAAATGTGGACAGGTAGAGTAGTGCATGCTCATACCCTAGCATGCAAGAGGCTGAGGTGGACACGTTGAGCTGCATGTCAACCTGGGCTACATGATGAAACTTTTGAGATGGGAGAAGGTGAGAGGGAGGAGAAACACTGCCAGCAAAGAGCCCTCTGTGACAAATATAAATACATGAACAGGTAAGACACAAACTAAAGGTTCAAGCCCAGGGTGACTCCTGTTGGAACCTCCTCAGGTCTTCCTGGACTGGCCCTGTGCATCCTGAGCACCTAGAGTCTGCATCTTCACGACTCACATGGATGGCCACCAGTCAGTCTTGTGGCTGGAATTGCTGTTCCAAACTTACCTTTTCTTAGTTTGGCTGCTGTTTTAATCTGCTGTTACAAGATAGGCCTCCGAGGCAGAAGCCAAAGTTCAAAGGAACAAGGGGCCATAACAAGAGTGTTAATGTCAGAAATGTTTATTTTCTAAAAGACCACACAAAAATTGGTAGGAAGGGAGAAGACCAACTATCTTACATGAAACCTGGGCTAAGGGCAGAGCTGCCTAAAGAAATGGTGGCTGGAGTGTACCAGGACACTGGGAGTGGAGATGGCGGCGGCCCAGGTCTGCCCAGTGGCACACACCCACAGCAACCTACAAGGCTGCGCCCTGCTCACTCCCCACAGGAAGGAGGAAGTGTGAGCTCACTCTTTAGACATGTTCTTGATGGTCTTGTGCTCCTTCATGGCTCTCTCCCAGTCACTGCCATTGAATTCCTCAGTGACCACACTCCGAACGGTGCCTTCATCAAGGCAATGTGGGGCAATTCCTAGTGACATGGAACAGAGGAGTTTCAAGTGTGGGTAAGACCAAAGAATGTAGGGCCGGGTATGGTGGCATATGCCTCTAATCCCAGCACTCGGGAGGCAGACACAGGTGGATCTCTCTGAGTTCGAGAACAGCCTGGTCTACAGAGCAAGTCCAGGACAGACAGGGCTACACAGAGAAACCGTGTCTCAAAAAAAGACCAGAGAATGTGTCACACAAGCCCTCACCTGAAAGCACCATTTTCCCATACGTGAGCCAAGTGGCAGCACCTGGGCTACACAGTACAGATGGTTCTGAGCCAACTTTTGGTGCTGGAAACCAAACCTAGGTCCTCTGCAAGATCAGCCAGAG
Organism: Lophiomys imhausi; assembly: GCA_907164525.1. Lineage (NCBI taxonomy): Eukaryota > Metazoa > Chordata > Mammalia > Rodentia > Muridae > Lophiomys > Lophiomys imhausi. The sequence continues at coordinate 7,482,271 of CAJQZJ010032004.1, read as the reverse complement.
ATCTTAGCCACTAAGATGACTCTCCAGCACTCCTATATCTGTTATTTTTTAGATAGGCTCTCTAGCACAGGCTAACCACAAGGTAGCTATGTAGCTAAAGATGACCTTGAACTTCTGATCCTCCTGTCTTCACTTCTCAAGTGATGGGGTTACAGGCATGCACCACTTTTTTTTTTTTTTTTTTTTTGAAAAAGGGTTCCCACTCTGTAGCCCTGGCTATCTGGAACTCACTCTGTAGACCAGGTTGGCCTTGAACTCATAGAGATCCACCTGCCTCTGCCTCCTGAGTGCTGGGATTAAAGGCGTGTGCCACCGTACCCACACCTGGCTCTTTTTTTTTTTTAATTTGTTTTTTGTTTACTGCAACCCACACATTACATTGGGTATACAGGCCATGCAGTAGGCACAGTCATTAGAGAGGACTTTCTTTTTTCTGAAACAGGGTTTCTCTTTGTAGCCTTGGCTGTCCTGGAACTCACAGAGATCCACCTGCCTCTGCCTTCTGAGTGCTGGGATTAAAGGTGTGTGCCACCTGGCTTTTTTCTCTTTCAACAAACAAAATTAATTTTATCTATCTATTTAGGGACAGGGTGAGGATCATACACGGCAGGCAAATGTTCACTCCACCACTCGGCTATAGCCAGAGCCTTAATTTTGTTTTCAAATAATATCAGCAGCCATCATCCTGTCCTCCCCCTCCCTTTACACTGTCATTATTCCAGTGGCCTCCCCTGAACCCATAGGCCCGTTTCCCACCCATCTTTTTTAAAAAATTGACTTATTTTATGTGTACAGGTGTTTAGCCTGCATATGTTTATGCACCATATGCATGCAGTGCCCATAGAAACAAGAGGAGAGAATGAGAGAATCAGATCCCCAAGACTGGAGTTACAGATAGAGACTGGGAATCGAACCCTGGTCCTCTGGAAGAGCCACCAGTGCTCTTAACCACTGAGCCCCTCTGTAGCCCAATCCCATCTATTTTCTACCTTGTAGGTCTCCCCACAGCCCTACAATATCAGTGATAAGAACCACCTGTAGATGGGCACTGAAAAACTTTACCAGACACTTTACTAGAGCCCAACAGAGGAACCCTGTTCTACCAACACATGTCAAGGCCCACCTGTCCAACCAGCACTCAATCTCCAAGCACCCCAGTATCCTCAGGGTACCAAGGCCTCAGAAGATCCCTTACTCACCAAACCCTCCAGGGTTAGAACGTGGAGTGTAGAAGCTCTGGACCCCACATCTCTTACAGAAGGTGTGCTGGGCTTTGTGTGTATTGAACGTGTATGTGGTTATGCTCTCAGCGCCCTGGGAAAACAGAAACAAATGGACGATATGGTTGGTGTTATTAAAAGTCAGTCTTTTGAAAGGATTAGTGGGGTACCCTTCTGTAAAGCTCTCTGGATTGTGCGGACAGCTCCCATCTCCTAGAACAGACTGAAAGCCTCTTGAAGACAGGGACCCATCGGTCCTCCCCAGACACAATTCTCTCTGGAGCCTGACAGTCCATGGAACTCTTATGCCAACTGCATACCGAACAACCATCCTCAAGCCTTCACTGATGTCCACTCACACAGAATGCCTGCAAGAGTCAGGAAGTGCAGGTGCCACCTGAGGAACTGGCTCTCCATGTCTTCAAAGAGCACTGCTCAGGATCTTCAGGGCATTAGTAACTACACTTGAATTACTTAAGGACAAACTAGGTAAAAACTCTTTGCCAGGCCTGCAGAGATGGCTCAGCGGTCAAGAGCACTGTCTGCTCTTCCAGAGGTCCTGAGTTCAATTCCTGGCAACCACATGGTGGTTCACAACCATCTATAATGGGATCTGATGCCCTCTTCTGGTCTGCATGTGTACATGCAAATAGAGCTCTCATATACATAAAATAAATATATTTTTTTAATTTCTTGGGCTGGAGAGATGGCTCAGCAGTTAAGAGCACTGGCTGCTCTTCCAAAGGAACTGGGTTCAAATCCCAGCACCCACATGGTAGTTCAAAACTGTAATGGCTGGGCAGGCGTTAATTCGAGCTCTCAGGAGACAGAGACAGGTGGATCCCTGTGAGTTCAAGGCTAGCCTGGTCTACAAAGTGAGCAGGACAGCCAAGGATACACAGAGAAACCTTGTCTCAAAAAAACCAAACAAAAATCAAAAACCTCTTTGCCACATGTCATAGACAAAGGGTTAGTTTTCTTTTCTTTTTTAATGTGTGAAGGTCCAGACCATTGTGGGAGGTGCCACCCCTGGGCTGGTGGTCCTGGGTTCTTCTTTTAAAAAATAATTTATCTGATTTTATGTGCTTGCATTCATGTTTGTGTGAGGGTACCAGATCCTCTGGGACTAGAATTGCAGACAATTGTGAGCTTCCATGTAGGAGTTGGAAATTGAACCAGGCTCCTCAGAAGAACAGTCAGTGCTCCCAATCCCTGAGCCATCTCTCCAGCCAGGGATAGCTTTCTTTTTTTTTTTTTTTTTTGGTTTTTCGAGACAGGGTTTCTCTGTTTAACAGCTCTGGCTGTCCTGGACTCGCTTTGTAGACCAGGCTGGCCTCGAACTCGCAAAGATCCGCCTGCCTCTGCCTCCCAAGTGCTGGGATTAAAGGCGTGCGCCACCACCGCCCGGCTCAGGGATAGCTTTCTTAATGGACAATATGGATGAAAAAATGGGCAGAATATGTGAGTGGCAAGTTGAGAGAATGAAAAGAATATATGAAATGATGCTTACATTGAGGACCTACAAGATATTTCTCATTACTTGCTGAAAAAGATACACACACACACACACACACACACACACACACGAGGCTGGAGAGATGTTCAGCAGGTAAAGCACACATTGTTTTGTAGAGGACCTGACCTGTAACTCCTGCTCCACAGTGACACCATCCCTAGCACAATGTCACAATGGTGGAGACTGGAGAGACGGCTCAGCGTTTGGGAGCACTGGCTGCTCTTCTGGAGGACCCAGCACCCACAAGGCAGCTCAGGACTCTGTGGCTCCAGTTTCAGGGGATCCAACACGATCACACAGGCACACACGCAGACAAAACATCGCTGCACAGAAAATGCCTGTGATCTCAGTCTTCCAGAGGCAGAAGCAGGAGGATCAGGAATTCAAGGCCTGTCTTGAGTGGCTGTCTCAAAACAAACAATTCATCAACGCAAAATAAATAAATAAGGACTCATGAGCTGGCTCAGCCGGCAAAGGTGCACACCCAGAAACAATGACTTGAGTCTGGTCCCTAGAAACCCTGTACAGGTTGAAGGAGAGAGCCAGTTCCACAAAGCTGTCCTTAGGTCTCCACACGTGTGTAGTGACAATTCCAATATTTTCATTTCTTTAGAAAACACAGAAATATTGTAAGAAAATGTGGGGATATGGGGCTGCTTCACAGCAGCTGACTATGATTTTCCTTGTGCTCTGGCAGGGGCGTGATTTGGCCAGCTGCAGATGGTTTCTGCGATTGTGTGATGTCTAGAATTCTGGGGACTTTTCTGAGGTTATATAAATGCTAGGACATTCTGAGAGGTAGGTTATTGGTTGATGTTTGTTAAGTACTCATGGGCAAAGAAGAAATTAGATATCCTGAGAGCAAAGATCAAATTTGCCCCAAAGAGCTCGATGCCCCTAATTAGCAGGAAGTAGTCTAATAATAATGCCGCTCCCTTTCTGACCCACGTCTTTATTCAGGGACCTCTTTCTTTTTCTCTCTATCCTATTTTCTCTCTTATCTAGTGTTAAGTGGTTGAAAGGGTGGAAGAAAGGGGGTGGAGAAGGGTGAAAGAAAGAAAAACCTACGAAGTATGAAAAGTCAGGCTACATATGAGTGCTGTGCTATGTGTCTACCCCACTAATAAATAAAAAATTTTCAATTAAAATTTTTAAGCCGGGCGGTGGTGGCGCACGCCTTTAATCCCAGCACTTGGGAGGCAGAGGCAGGTGGATCTTTGTGAGTTCAAGGCCAGCCTGGTCTACAAAGCGAGTCCAGGACAGCCAGAGATATTCAGAGAAACCCTGTCTCGAAAAACCAAAAAAAAAAAAAAAATTTTTAAAGGAACAACAACTAAGTCAGTTAGAGTACACCCGTGGGCAAGGGACAGAGCTCAGTGGCAAAGCTATCCCCAGCATAGTCGAGGTCCTGAGTTCAAGCTCCAACACATTAAAAAAAAAAAAAGATGAATTCTGAGTGAAAAATATCAGAAACTAGGAATAGTGGCACAACTCTGTGATTCCAGCACTTAGGAGGCTCAGGTAGAAGGAGTGTAAGTTTGAGGCTAGCCTAGGCTACACAGAGATGCCATCATGAGATGAGAGAGGAAAAGGATCTCAAAGCCCTTAAAATGTACTATGTAAGCTCTCTGCCTCTCACACTGTGCAAAGAGCAAGCTAAGATGGGGTGGGCTCATGGGCTATACATGGTTTCTACCCTCCTTGATTCTGTTCTGAAATACTAACCTTCAGGAGCTTGAATCGAGAAGCTGGAACAATGAAGTGTCTGTTCTGCTTCTTCTTGCAAATGCTACAGCTACAGAAAGAGCAAAGCCAGATTGTGAGTTACCATCTGCACTGTCCACTTACCCAAGCAGCCCAGCCCAATGCCTGCAGAACCAGCTGACCTCAAATGGGACACCCACTTCTCAGCACCATCCAGGGAAGGGGAGTTAGGAAGCTGGACAGGCCACCTGGAACGTCTGCTCTTCCTGGCAGTGAAGCCTGCTGGTGACAGAGCCAGCAGGGGAGACCACACAGCATTCAGCAATCCTGGACCTCATTTGTGTTGCCCTCCCCTCCCAGCCCTGAAGAGAAACAGTGGACTTAAAAGACACTCAGAAAATGAATTACCAACTCTGCTATACTATCATGCCTCTTTAAACAGGCACATCAGAACCAAGGAAAGAACCTTAGGTTTCCTCTAGTTCCACATAAGAAAACCAAGCTCCAAGCATTTTACTCAGAAATACCAAACTGGAAATTGAGTCAATTTTTTTTCTTTTCAATCCATCATTTTTGTCTGTTTTTATTTCTCTACCCTAGGGATAGTGAACCCACAGTATCACACATACTAAGCAGACATTCTACTACTGAGGTACACCTCAAGCCCTTCAATCCACCTTTTCAAAGAAATTTAACTAAGGGGCTGGAGATGGCTTAGCAGTTAAGAGCACTGACTGCTCTTCCAGAGGACCCTGGTTCGATTCCCAGCATCTGCCTGGTAGCTCACAGTTCCAGGGTATCAAACACTGTCCTCTGAACTGGGATACATGATGCAGACATATATGCACACAAGACATCCACATGCATAAAATAAGTAAGTTAAAATTTTTTCAACTTAATTTTGTTCTTTGAGATAGAGGGGTCATGTTAAAATTTTAACATTATTTTATTTTTTGAGACAGGGTCTCATGTATCCCCAAGCTGGCTTCACAACTGCTATAGAGGTGAAGGTAGCCTTGACCGTCTTTGTTTGCACGCTTACTTATTTATTTTGAGAGAAGAGTCTCATGTACACAAGCTGCCCACAAATACTATGTAGCTGAGGATAACTTTGAACTTCTGATCCTCCTGTTTCTATCTCCCCTGGAATTACAGGCATGCAATCATGCCCAAGTTATGCTGTAGTGGTGATCAAACCCCAGCCCTAATTCAAAGTTTAAAACATTCTTACTTAGTATAGGAGTCTCCAAGAAATTATGCCATAATGCTTCTTTCCAAATCTGGACTCTATTAGTGGCCTAGCCAGTTCTCTACTTGAGGAAATCCATAGTATTTATTATTCATATAAAATTCAGGTACCATTAGAGGTAAAAGGAATGGACCCTCTTGAGTAATTAAGTACGTGTCAACAGCCAGTGCAGAAGGCAAAGCCTGTTGTCCCTGCTTTATGATGATGGAGGGAAGGTGCTAAGAAGCAGGCCACTGCTCTGGGTGGTACCACAGGCCTCATGCCAAGAACAGAGAGCCAGCACATGAAAAGCTTCCAGGTGTACATACTCTCCACCCGATTACTTCCATTCAGTTTCACCAACAGACTCCTAAGAACATTCTGCCCAAGGTGGGATTCCTGGCAACCCAGCAGGCAATTATGGCCAGTCTGATCCACCTCCTCTAATCACCCCTAAATCAGTGGTATCAGTCAGAGCATGAGGCTGTAAGCCACAGTCCTAGAAGCCCTGTTTTCTGTCACCTGAACTGTGTGCTGTGGGTAACTGTTGTACAAACACACACAGGCACAGGCACCTGAGCATACAAACTATAGGTGTTACTCTGACTAACTCAGAACATTCAGTTTTCCTCACCTTCAAGAAATTAAGAGACTAGTGAGATGGCTTGGGAGGTAAAGGTGCCCGCCACCAACCTGATGGTGGGTGACCCTAGGAGCAAGGAGCGAGCAGACTCCCTCCCACAAGTTGTCCTCTGATCTACACACACACTAAATTTTTTAAACTTTATTTTGTTATCTGAGATAGAGGAGTCACGCAAAAATTTTTTATTGGACAACCCAGTGCATTTCATAAAAGGTTCAGTATTTTCCCTGTGAACTGTCTTGAATTTTATAAGACTGCAAAAATGAAACATTTAACAAAAAATTTTAATTATCACTGAAAATTGCAAGTCATACACAAGGCAAAGAAGAGAACAATGAACCTTTAGGTCCCCAGCACCTGATGTAACAGTTATCAGCTCAGGGCCAACACTGTTTCATCTGGACTCTGACTCCCCAGATTGGTCTGAAACACCCTTTTTTGCTCTTCGAGTCTTCTAAGCCAGTATGATAAGATAAAATACTCACTTGCAGTCAAAGATGTGTAGATCTGCTGAAGCCCAAACTTCAAAACGAACTGCTCCACAGTGGCAGCCTCCTGTGTGCTTCACCAGGCCCTGGTACTCACTAGACAAGATAAAAACTGGAGCATAAGAATTTCTAAGAGGCAAGCAGGGGCTTCATGGCATGGCTCCTTCACGCTGTCTTTTTGTTCTTAAAAGAAAGCCAGGTTGGGACAAAAGTTCTTTTTATTGGACAACTGGGTGCATTTCATTAAAGAGGTTCAATATTTTCACTGTTAACTGTCAAGTTTTATAAGACTGAAAATAAAACATTCCCAGAATTCAGTAAATAAGATAGGGAGAAGCCTAATTCATCTCCCCCAATTTTATTTATATGTCAACTGATTAGTTTAAAAAAAAATTACGAGCTAAATACCAAGAAGAGACCTTACCAACCTTAAGCAGCCACCAAGCAAACTGCCCCAATAACACTTAATTTGATTGTAACAAACATGGCAGTAAGTGGCTATGAAAAAGACTGGCTGCCCAGTTGGGTCTAATGATTCAGAAACTCCTTCTGAGGGGACAACAGAGGCTTTTATGACTCAGTTCACTCTCTTCTACTGCTTATCAAGTACATGGCTTTTTACACAACTGTGTACAGTTTGAGCCAGCCCCATAACTGAACAATGAACTATGAAGCCCCTTCCCCAAAAGACTAAATATTCTTGCCAAAAATAAATGAGAGAACATTTCACAGTGACTTCTGAACAGTAACCACGGGGAAAACAGCACACTGAAGCTGCAGTCTGCTATCTGATTAATGGCAAGACTGAACTCTCTCTCTCGTTTCTCTAACAAGGTAACATCTCAATTTCGTCTTCTATATAGAGTGTTTATTATTTTAAAAATTCAAATGTTATATTTTTTTTTTTGGTTTTTCGAGACAGGGTTTCTCTGAATATCTCTGGCTGTCCTGGACTCGCTTTGTAGACCAGGCTGGCCTCGAACTCACAAAGATCCGCCTGCCTCTGCCTCCCAAGTGCTGGGATTAAAGGCGTGCGCCACCACCGCCCGGCTCAAATGTTATATTTAATAACACAATGAGAGCATCTTGTGATCATCCCACCATTGTTGCTATACAGTCCTGCAAATCTTTTTCTATGTAATGTCTGAAGCAAATCGTTAGTATATATAACATACATTTTCTTTGCACAAAAGTTAGTTTAGTGGACATAAAAGTAAATATAAGCAAGCATGGTCATCTGGTGAGGGAAACTCACCTTTTCATGCCAATAGTTTTGGTATCATTTTCTAGATGATTATTAGTTTGTTTTAGAGGAAAATATTACCCCAAATTTTTGCTTTGTGTTTCTAAGGATTGCGGCTTTTTGTTTGTTTCCTTTTGAGACAGGCTGTCGTGCGGCTTAGGCTGGCCTCAACTAAACTATGTGGACAAGGAGGACCTTGAACTTCTAGATCTTCCTGCCTCCACCTTTGAAGCATTGGGTTTGGACACCTTCTCCCTGGCTTATTTCTGTTTTCCTTTCTTTCTCCCTCTCTCTCTTCTGAGAAAAGATCTGTCTCTGTAGCCCAGGTTGGCCTTGAAATCTCTACTCCTCTGCTTCAGCCTCCTGAGTGCTAGGATTACAGGCATGTGCTACTGTGTCCAGCTCTGTCTTTACATAGTTATCACTTAGATCTCTCAGCAACTAGTACACAACAGGTACTCGACAAATTTTTTCTTAATTTTTTTAAAGTTTTAACTGATTTTTATTTTAAATTAATAAAGTATTCAATCTATAGCCTCAGAGGATAAAATTTAAAAACGAAGCACATGGAGCTAAATAAATAGTCCGTTTCTGAAAGGATGCACCAAAACCAAGAGAACTTCTTCTGGAACAAAGACAAAAGAACATCTTGTTGTTTATAAAAAGCAGTTTAGATTGTTAAGCAATTGTTAGGATAATATTAGTTTTCTTGTCTTTTACTGTTCTTTTCAATTCATCAGTGAGTGAGTGACTAGGGTACTCGGTATATCCCGTAGCACAACGCTTAAAGGAGGAAGGGGTTCACACCACGTTTGGCAGAGGAGGCATCTTGGCCGGAGTAGTTATCAGCTGTTTTCCCAATAACTGACCTCTGAGATGCTCCTTAGGCCATCTAAGAAGCTGGAAGCACTCCAGAAGCACAGATGGAGGAGCAGAAAGTAAAGCCCGCCACCATGGACCAGAGCACAAAGCTTTCGCTCCGTGTTCCCCCACCCCCACGCAAGCGTCCCTCCCGGACTTCGCTTTGCGCGCGCTTCCCTCCGGGATCAATAACCCGCATCCCGCCTCCAGGGAACAGCCGGGAACAACAGGCCTTCGCTCCCTAGGCCGCTAAATTCCCCACTTCGACCTTTCCTCCCAAAGCACGTGCAAATAAGGGGTAAAACGGTCTTGGTAGCCGAGAACCATGATGCCTGTCCTTTTCACCCGGAGATGCCCTCCTGCGCGTGCGGCCGGACAGCGTCCTGAGTAACGGGCCAGGGCTGCAGACGCCTGGCCCCGGCTCCGCAACCAGCCTCGGGTCCCGCCGCCGGTGCGCACCTAGCAGGTGCCGGCCGGCCGGCCCGCCGCCCCCGCCACACTCACAAGGTGTCCAGCAGGAGCTTGGCGGTGCCCTCGAAGCTGAGCCTCTGCCGCTTCTGGAACGTCTCCCAGCGCTCCCGCTGCTCCCCCAGGTCGAGCGCCGACACTGATGCGGCGGGGGCGTCAGGCGGCGGCGGCGGCGGCGGCGGCTCCTCGGCGGCTGCCTCCAGCGCCCGCGGCGGCGGTGGCTTGGGCCGCGGCTTTGCCGACGGCTGCGGACCGGCCGCCCCGCCCCCGCCCCCGGCCCTAGCCCTGCTCCCTGAGCGCCGCGCGCGGCTTTCGCCGCCGGTCGGGTTCCCTGAGCCCCCCGAGCGCCGCTGCTCCTGTGGCTCGCTGGCCACCGCGCTCCGAGTCCGACGCATAGCTCCGTCAGCCCGGCGCACAGGCCTCTGAGCTCTGCGCGCCCCCGCCGGCCGGTGCGCGTCCCCGCCTCCGACAACCTGAAGGCCTCGGGGGTGGTGCGCGGCGTTCCGGGACATGAGAGCTCGGGACCCCGCGGCCTGCACCGAGACACTGTGGGCCGTGTGCCCAGTGCTGAGGGTCTAGGGAGACCGCGCCTCCTGCGCTCGCGAAGGCGCTTCCGGTCTCCACGTTGTTGACTGGGGACCTGGGTCAGGCCTTACAGTTCATAGCCACATCAAAGCTGACGAGCTTGGGTGACTTAGTGGTCTCCAAGGTGGTGACACTAGCAACCTTGCAGAGGCCACCATGCACATAATATAAGCGAATGTATATAAATGGTCCGGCACCTGCTACTTGAAGCAAAATGACAGCTGGAATCAGTTTGATCAACGGTCAACAGGGGGTTGGAATTTTTTGTTTTTGCAGAACTGGGAATAGGACCTAGAGCCTTGTACAAACACTCTACCGCTGAGCCACATCACCAGCCCCAGATTTTGTTTTCAGTTTTAAGTAAATGAATAAATTCAGGATTATATTCCAATCATATGCTTCTGCAGAATACCATACTGAGGTTTAAAGACAAAACCACAAAACCACCCACTGGGCATCCCAGAGAGTCTCCAAGTCCTCTTAAGTTGTTCTCATACTTTTTTTCTTTTTTTTTTTTTTTTTTTTTGGTGTTTCAAGACAGGGTTTCTCTGTGTAGCCCTGGCTGTCCTGGACTCACTTTGTAGATCAGGCTGGCCTCGAACTCTCAAAGATCCGCCTGCCTCTGCCTCCCATGTGCTGGGATTAAAGGCGTGCGCCACCACCGCCCAGCTGTTCTCATACTTTCAAAGAAACATTTTCTTTTACTCGTTTTCCTGCACTTTTCCTTTTCAATTGTTTTCTTAGTTGTTTTTGTTAATTTTTAAGTTTACTAGAATATAGAATCCATTTATTCATCTTAGTAACAATGAAAGTATTATGGATTTTCCTAAGATAGTTTTATTTATAAATCTTCATTAAGTTTGTTTTGTTTTTGTTTTCCCACCATCTTGTTGTTTTTTTTTTTTTTTTGAGACAGGGTTTCTCTGTCTCAGCCTGGCTGTCCTGGAGTCTCTTTGCAGACCAGGCTGGCCTGGAACTCAGAGAGATCCACCTGCCTCTGCCTCCTGAGTGCTGGGATTACACCCAGCAATTACAAATAGCTGTGAACTGCCATGTGGGTGCTGGAATTTGAACCCGGGTCTTTTGGAAGAGCAGCCAGTGCTCTTTAACTGGTGAGTCATCTCTCCAGCTCATCTTCATTAAGTTTTAACACAAAGTTCTCAGTTCTTAAGACTTCCTAGGTACATAATTTGTTTTGCTGGTGCCTTTGAGTTGTAGCTTACATAGATCAAAGTGCCCAGATCTTAAATGTACAGATCTGCATCGACCAGTTCAGATGTGGCACATCCTAGCACACTAGAGTATCTCAAAAAAGAAAACAGAAGTGACCACCCTGACTTTTTATCACTATAAATTACTTTTGCCTGTTTTGTGTATTTATTTAGAGACAAGGTCTAAGTGTGCAGCATGGGCTGGCCTGGAACTCACTCTGCAGCTAGCTCAGGCTAGTCTTGAACTCACTGAGACCTGCCTGCTCTGCCTCTTGATACATATTAGACCTTAACATCTTTATTCAGGAGGGGAGCAGTGCACATGCAGAGGAGAGCAGGGGCAGCGGCATTATCAGCTCCCTCTTCCACCAAATAGGCTGTCTGGTGGGCGACAAGTCCCTTTCCTCAGCTGCCCTGCATGTTTGAGTCAGGTCCACTGCATAGCCTAGTCTGGCCTCAGAGTCACTATATAGCTAAGGCTGGACTCAAACCTGTAGCAATCCCCCAGCCTCAACCTCCCAAGTGTTAGAATTACAGGTGTGATCCCCCATACTACTTCGGCCTATCTTTGAATGTCATTTCAAAAATAGCATGTATAGCTAGGTGTGGTGGTGCACACCTTTAATCCAAGACTCAGGAGGCAGAGGCAGGTGGATCTCTGTGAGTTCTAGGCCATCCTGGTCTACAAAGCAAGTCTAGGAGGACAGTCAGGGCTACACAGAGAAACCCTGTCTGGAAAGCAAGCAAGCAAACAGACAGTCAGGGCTACACAGAGAAACCCTGTCTGGAAAGCAAGCAAGCAAATAAACCAAAAGTTAAAAAAAAAAACACACACACATACACAAGCAAAAAAAAAAAACAAAATTAGCATGTACACTCTTTTTTTTTTTAGGTTTTTCAAGACAGGGTTTCTGGGTGTATCTCTGGCTATGCTGGACTCACTTTGTAGACCAGCCTAGCCTTGAACTCACAGAGATCCGCCTGCCTCTGCCTCCCTGGAATTATAGGCATGCACCACCATGGCTGGCAACATGTAGACTCTTAACTCCTAAGTCTAACACTATTCAACATTTTGGGAATCATTCTGTATATATCATTTATTGATGTCAATATTTATGATCTGTGTTGATTAGTTTTTGTTTAGTTTGGTTCTCATATTTTCTATCTCAAATTTATTTTTTGTTTTATGTGTATGAGTGCTTTGTCTACACTTATGAACACTACTTGCATGCCAGTGCCCACAGAAGTGAAAAGGTGTCAGATCCCCCAGAACCAGAATTATAGTACAGATGGTTATAATCCATCATGTGGGTGCTGGGAACTGAACTCGGGTCCTCTGCAAGAGCAACAAGTGCTCTTAATCTCTGAGCCATCTCTCCAGCCCCCTCAAATTAATTTTTACCTATATTATGGGTAAAAGTCAGGTTCTTGTCCCTCCCATGTAGGTATCTAGTTGTTTAATCAATATTGGTTTATTGAAAAGATCTGATCCGCATTCTCTGTCAAATATCAAATGAGCCATTACCTGTGGTCCATCTTAACCTTCCATTCTATTCCGATGCTGTATTTCACCAATCCTCACATTAATACCAGTATCCTTAAGTCCTTATTTGTAAACTTAGATAAAGTTTCCCTATGTTCAAATCCCCAGCGCCCATGTAAAAAAGGGTGTGGCTTGTACACACTATAACCCAGTGCCAGGGTGGGCAGACAGAGACAGGAGGATGGCTGGGGTTTGCTGGCAGACAATCTAGCTCCAGGTTCAATGAGAGACTGTCTCAGCAGAGCAGCAGACATTTTCCTCTGGCTTCTGCAAACACATATAGGTGCTCACATACATATGCATGTAACACACGCACACTTTCACACACCCACACACAAATTGTGTTTTATTCTTACTTTCCCATTGAGCTCTAATCAGTTTCTCTAAGTTTTCTACTTGACTCGTCTTTGAACCTTTACAAGAAGCATTCTCATCTCATGTGTAGTTTATTGTATGGAGAACAGAGCCTGGGCATAGCTGAGTCTGTTTGCTGAGTGATTAAGCTATCCACTTAGATATGCAATTGCTCACGGTGCCACACAAGCATCAATTGATAACCAATGACTTCCTTAACTGAAGTCATTGAAACCGTACTTTTTAATTATTAAACAGTTATTTATTAACTATATTCATTTTTAATACACTTATTTAATTACTATTCCTCTAAATTCCTACAACTCCTATGAATGCCTACAACCCCTATACATTCCTACAACCCCTAAGACCTAACCACTAAACCTATTGATAACTATTACAACTATTTTCATAAGGATACAGTCTCTGGGGCAGGTCCTCAGTCGCCAGGAAACCAGTCTCGGGGGTAGACCCTTTAATGCACTTAGCAGTCTTTATTCTGGAATATCTCAGACGCAGGTTCGTCAGGGTAAATTGGCTATGGCGGTTTCACCTTAAATAAGGCTTGAGGCTTTCTTCTCTCTGGGAGACCTCAGCCGTCTGTAGGCCACCTTATTTCCTTCGTATCAGCAACTCTGCCTCTCTGCCTCAGTCTTTAAAGCTGGCCACAGTTCCGTTCAGGCCACTGTTCGGACAGGTCAAACCTCTCTAGGCAAAAGCTGAGCCACAGGGTTTAGTCCTTGGCCTTTTCCTGTCTTGCTGAGGCTTTCTCTGCTCACCAGCTTCTTTCTGCCTCAGGAAAATCTGGCCATCAGTTCACCAGCACTTTCTTCAGCAGGACTCACTAGCATCGGAGCTCTCTAGTATGGCGGCCCTTAGCACGACCTCCCTGGGCTCATCCACTTGTCCTTTAATAGGATCACTCCTTGTTCCACCTGCTTCAGCTTAATTTGGGCTCTGTCCCCTTAGCAGCTGAAAACAATGCCAGGCCATAAAGTCTTTCCTTGTTTCACCTGGCTTCAACCTTGTTTTTCAGTCCGTAGAGACTCCCCTCGTTTTACCTGACTTCATCCATAAGCTGATAAGCTAATTGCTCACAGCCAAGTTGATCTTCATGCCCCAGATTAAGAGACTGTATCAGAAGCAGGGCATGGTGGCGCATGCCTTTAATCCCAGCATTTGGGAGGCAGAGGCAGGCGGATAACTGTGAGTTCGAGGCCAGCCTGGTCTACAAAGTGAGTCCTAGGCCAGCCAGAGCTGTTACACAGAGAAACCCTGTCTTGAAAAACAACAACAACAAAAAAAAGAGACTGTATCAGAAACCTAGATATTTACTAAATCTAATTTATATTGCTCTATCAACCCCTACAAGTTATGGCTATTAATGTTCTGAGCTCTTGATTCTAAAATTGTCTTTCTTTTGCCCAAAATCTGATTACATTTTTTGTCTGGGAATATAATTTTTGATTTTGTCATAGTTTCTCTCTTCAAAATTTGTACATAATATTATACTTTCTGGCTTTTAGTGCAGCAAATGAGAATTCCAACAGTGGTTTTACTGCTTTCCTTCATAAAACTAGTCTCTTCCCTCAGGGTGGAGGTCTGTACACCTCTCCTTTTACTCATGGAGTTCAAGGATTTTTAAAATTGTGTCAATAAGATGGATACCTGCTAAAACTTGATAAAGAAAATAGAAAATAAAATTTGCATTTATGCATTAGAAATTACAAAGAAAATATAACCACAGAAACAGAATACGCTTGCTAAATGTGTGGCACAGACCTGTAATGCTAGCTACTAGAGAGCCTGAGGCAGAAGGACCAGTTTAAAGCCAGCCTAGGGTACAGAATAAGACCCTGAGATCCTGTCTCAAAATAAATAGTAAGAAATGCACCTGCCAGATGGCTCAGCAGGTAAAAGTGCTTGCCACAAATTCAGGTCCTGGAACTCACAGTGGAAGGAGAGAACAAAGATGTCTTCTGACCTCCACATGTGACCCACAGCATTTATGTGCTCACACTCACACATCCATGTCTGTCTCTCTTCTCTGCCTTTATCTCTCTCTCTGTCACACACAAACACACACACACACACACACACACACACACACAAATAACTAAAATAATTAAGTAAAAATAAACCTGGGGATATGCCCAGTGTGGTGGTATACACACCTTTATTATCCCAGCACTTGGGAGGCAGAGGCAGGAGGATCTCCATGAGTTCAAGGCCAGCCTGGTCTACAGAGTGAGTCCAGGACAGTCATGGATACACAGAGAAATCCTGTCTTGGGGGAAAAAAAAACCAAAACCCTGGGGCTATAGTAGTGGTAGGGCCCTTGTTGAGCATTCATTCATTATATGTGAGGCCCTGAGTTCAATCCCCAGCACTGAAAATTACAAAACACTGAATTTAGTGACTCATCACAAGATTCACATGTTTTCTTTCTTCTTTTTGTTTTTGTTTTTTGAAAGTAGATCAGGCTGGTTCTGGAACTCACAGAGGTCCGCCTGCCTTTGCCTCCTGAGTGCTGGGATCAATGCCCGGCACTACTACTGCCCAGCTAAGACCTTCATGTTTCTCCCTGCATCAGTTCTGGGTGCTTTTCCCTTTTAAAAGCATCCATGAGTTTGCCAGGTTATACTGTCTATTTAAGACAGGCCGGCCGTCCTCTGAATGGAAGAGTCCGAGTTGACAATGGGAAATCTATCCATCTCTGTAGCAAACTAAAATGTTCCCTACCAGAAATGACACTAAATTCTGCCTGGATTCAAATTCATAGAAACAGAAAGTAAAAGACAGGTTACTGGAGGTTGGGGGAGAAGGGAATGGGGAGTTATTTAATGGCTTCAAGGTTTCTTTGTTTTGAGACAGGGTCTCGTTATGTAGCTCTGGCTGTCCTGGAGCTCTCTTTGTAGATCAGATTGGCCTAGAATTCACAGAGATCCACCTGACTATGCCTCCTAAAGGAATGAGCCACCACCACCCTGCTTAAAAGTTCTGTACTTGGCTGGTTAATGGTGGCACATGCCTTTAATCCCAGCACTCGAAAGGCAGAGGCAGGCGGATCTCTGAGTTTGAAATCAGCAAGGTCTACAGAGTGAGTTCCAGGACAGCCAGGGCTACACAGAGAAATCCTTTCTCAAAAAAAAACCAAAGTGAATGAATGAATGAATGAATGAATAAATAAATAGTTCTCTACTTAGCCAGGCATGGTGGCGCATGCCTTTAATCCCAGTACCTGGGAGGTAGAGGCAGGTGAATCTCTGTGAGTTCAAAACCATCCTGTTCTACAAACCAAGTCTAGGACAGCCAGGACTGATATACAGAGAAACCCTATGTTGAAAAACCAAAAAAAAAAAAAAAGTTCTCTATTTAATGGCCTATGCACTATACACGTCAAAACAATGTTGAAGTAGGCTGCAGGTACAGTTCAGTTGGTAGAGAGCTTGCCTGACAGACATGAAGCCTTGGATATGACCCTTAGCACTATATAAAACTGGGCATGATGACACTTGCTTATAATCTCAGCAATCTGGAGGTGGAGGCTGAAGGATCAGAGGTTGAAGGTAATCCTTGGCAACAGAGTGAGTTCAAGGCCAATCTAGGTTACACAAAAAAAAAATTTGCTTATGTAAACTTTACCAAGCCGGGCGGTGGTGGCGCACACCTTTAATCCCAGCACTTGGGAGGTAGAGGCAGGGGGATCTTTGTGAGTTCGAGGCCAGCCTGGTCTACAAAGCGAGTCCAGGACAGCCAGAGATATTCAGAGAAACCCTGTCTCGAAAAAACCAAAAAAAAAAAAAAAACTTTACCTTTAAAGAAATTCATCCTAAGGTTGAAGAGACAGCTCAGCAATTAAGAGCTGGTTCTGCTCTTGCAGTCAACCTAGTACAGTACCCAGCACCCATATTAGTGACTCAAAGCTGCCTGTAATTCTAGCTCCAAAGGATGTGACACTTCTGGCCACTCCTGGCACCTACATTCCCATGCACATGCTCACACAGAGACACATAATTTAAAAATAAAGCCTTAAAAAAAAGAAAAAGTGAAAAAAGTCTTATAATTGCATATAGTGGAAATATGACAAAAAATTTACAATGTAAAAGTCCATAAATGCGCCAGGCGGTGGTGGCGCAAGCCTTTAATCCCAGCACTTGGGAGGCAGAGGCAGGCAGATCTCTGTGAGTTCGAGGCCAGCCTGGTCTACAAAGCAAGTCCAGGACAGCTAGAGCTGTTATACAGAGAAACCCTGTCTCGAAAACCTACAAAAAAAAAGTCCATAAAATGGGGCTGGAGAGATGGCTCAGGGGTTAAGAGCACTGACTGCTCTTCCAAAGCACCCAGGTTCAAATCCCAGCACCCACATGGCAGTTCACAGCTGTCTGTAATTGCTGGGCGTAGTGGTACAAGCCTTTAATCCCAGCACCTGGGAGGCAGTCGGGTGGATCTCTGTGAGTTCAAGGCCAGTCTGGTCTACAAAGTGAGTCCAGGATAGTCAGAGATACATAGAGAAACCCTGTCTTGAAAACCCTAAAAAAAAAAATATTAAAAAAAATCCATAAATGCTGGACTATGCTGGTGCATACCTCTAATTCCAGCATTTGGGAGGCACAGGCAGAATAATCTCTGAGTTCGAGGACAGCCTGGTCTACACAATGAGTTCCAGGACAGCCAGGGCTACACAAAGAAACCCCATCTTTAAAAAAAAAATCATCATCATCAATAAATAAAAGCCCAAACATGAAAATAAAATGTGGGGGCTGGAGAGATGGCTCAGTGTTCAAGAGTACTGGCTGCTGGTCCAGAGGACCCAGGTTCAATTCCCAGTACTCACATGGTAGCTAACAATGTCTGTAACTCTAGTCACAGAGAATTCAATGCCTTCTCCTGGCCTTGGGTACCATACCACATAGTACACAGACACATACAAGCAAAACAGCCACACCCATAAAACTAAAATAACAATGTACTTTTAAATAAGAAAATAGAAGTTGGGCAGTGGTGGTGCACTACTTTAATCCCAGCACTGGGGAGGCAGAGGCAGGTGGATCTCTGAGTTCAAGGCCAGCCTGGTCTACATAGTTGAGTTCCAGGACAGCCAGGGCTACACAGAGAAGCCCATTCTCAAGAAACCAAAAAGAAAAAATGAAAAAGGAGGAGGAGGACGAGGAGGACGAGGAGGAGAAAGTAAGTAGAAATGGCATTTTTGTGCTAGAGTAGTTAAATGCAGAGAGATCAAGCAGAGTAATACTTGTGAGTGCTGTGTGGGTGTGAAAGGGTAGTTGGTGTTTCTGGAGACAGCTTCAGTGTTTAAGATGAAAAGTTCTGAAGCCGGATATTGGGGATGATTCTACAATGATATGAACAGATTTAGTAAAACTGAGTTTTACATCTCAAATGTGTAAAAAAAAAAAAAAATGTAGTCAGCCAGATGGCTCCATGGGCAAAGGCGCCTGCCACCAAGCCTGATATCCTGAGTTCAGCCCTGGAACCCACACAGTGGGAAGAGAGAGCTGACCAACTCCTTCAAATTGCCTTGTGACCGTCCATTGTGGCACACACATACAAATAAATGTAATTTTTAAATTTTCCAAAAAATAAAAAGGAAACATATAGTTGAATTCCTATAATCCCAGTACTGAGGGGAAGTTGAGGCAGGAGGACTCTGAGTTCAAAGCTAGACTGGACAACATAGTAAAACTCAGCCTCACAAAAGCAAACAAAATGCATAAAATGGTAAAATTTTATGTATATTATATTTTACCACAACTGAAAGAAAATTTAATTTTTTTATTTTAAAAATTTATGTGTTTGTCTGTACACATTATGTGTAGGTACCTGCAGAAACCAGAAGAGGGTGACAGATCCCCTAGAGCTGGAATTACAAGCAGCTGTAACCCACCCCAGGTACTGTTAGGAAATCTAGTCCTCTTCCAGAGCAGCAAGAGTTCCTAATACCCAAGACATCTCTCCAGATCCTCAGAGAACATTTTAAGCATTCTGCATCTAGTTTAAATTCCTAAAATCAGGCTGGAGAGATGGCTCAGCCGTTAAGAACACTGTCTGCTCTTCCAAAGGACCTGGGTTCAAATCCCAGCACCCACACGGCAGTTCATAGCTGTCTGTAATTGCTGGGTGTGATACCATATGCCTTTAATTCCAGCACTCGGGAGGCAGAGGCAGTTGGATCTCTGTGAGTTCAAGGCTAGCTTGGTCTACAGAATGAGTCCAGGACAGCCAGAGATACACAGAGAAACCCTGTCTCGAAAAAAAAAACTCAACAAAATCCCTAAAATCAACATATCAGTCTAGTGATACAATACATGAGGACTGACTCCTATGTGATGTGCTCACAAAACAAGAACCCAGCTGGAGGTAATGATCCATACCTGTACTCCCAGCACTTATTGGGGGTGGGAGGCAGGCAGATCTCTCTGAGTTCTAGGCCAGGCTGGTCTATATACTGAGTTCCAGGACAGCCATAGCTGCATAATGTGATCCTTTCCCAAAACAAAACAAACGAAAAACAAAACCAAAAACCAGTAGAACACTCCAAAGTGACAAAACAAACACTTCGACAAATCTGTACTAGACTTCAAAAAAAAAAAAAAAAAAAAGGGATTGTGAACACAGAATGGTGCTCAGGAGGTCTGCTCCCTGTAAGCACTGCTCTACATGGTCCTGTTTAGGTCACAGGACCACAGAAATACAGAAGCAGAGAACTAAAGCATGACTCTCACATGAAGATGGGCTCTTCAGACAGAATTTGGGCTGGAGATGGTATCATCCCTCCTTCCCTGACACAGCTGTTCAGGTAATACAGCCACTACAGCGAAGGAAACCCTCATCACACAGAATGAGGCCTGAGGACAAGACAAGGCAAAGGGCACTATTTTGTACCCCGTAGCTTGATAATTTAGCTTGCTGTGAGGGAAAAAGCATCTTGACAGGCTAGGATGGCTTGGCCTGGCTGTCCTTTCATGCACAGGACCCAAATTTCTTAGCTCATATGACAGGCCTCATCGCTTTCCCTGGTGTTTTAATTTTTTATTTTTGTTTTTGTTTTTTGAGAGTTTCTCTGTGTAGCCCTAGCTGTCCTTGAACTCACTCTGTAGACCAGGTTGGTTTTGAACTTGGAGATCTGCCTGCCTCTGCCTCTGGAGTGCTGGGACAAGACATTTTTATGTATCATACTTTGCTATCTGCCACCTCTCATAGCCTTTTGGTCTTTCTTCTCAGCTGGGAAGAAATGGAATACTTCATCAGAAATATGCATGGCAGTCTCACCCAGGAGCCATGTTGGTCTTCTTTGTATTGTTTCAATTTTGGTATAAGTGCTGCCAAAGTGCACATTCAATGATGCATCTTAAAGTGCGGTAAACAAGATTTTGTTGTTGCTTTTGAGACAGGGTTTCTCTATGTAGCCCTAGCTGTCCTGAATTCACTATGTAGGCAGACTGGCCTTACAGGGATCCACGTGCCTCTGCCTTCAAAGTGCTGGAATAAAAGGCGTGCACCATGATACCTGGCTTGCCTTAGGTTCTTTTTGTTTGTTTTTGTTTATTTGTTTTTTGTTTTTTGTTTTTTGAGAAAAGGTTTCTCTGTGAAGCCCTGGCTGTCCTGGAACTCACACTGTAGACCAGGGTGGCCTCAAAATCACAGAGTTCTGCCTTCCTGTGTCTCCTGAGTCCTGGGATTAAAGGCCTGCACCACCACTGCCAGGCTGTCTTAGGTTCTTAAAAGGATTCACTGATAACTTTGACTTAACTGCCAAAATGTTTCACTAAGAATCAGACTGTCAGAGCCATCCAAATACTGCCTCCCTGAAGTCAAATCTTCTCTGAAAACCAATAGGCATGTATTTATAAACTACTTTGGAGAGGATTTTACGAATCTTATTTTCAAGAAGACAAACTGTCCCATCATATAAGCAAAAACTTAAAACGCCAGACAGTGCTCGGTGCTGCTGAGGACATAAAGCTGGAAACCGCTGATGAGTTGACCATCTCTAATCCAAAAACCCAAACTGCTCATAAACTGGAAATTTGTGCTTGAAAAGTTTCAGATTTCAGGGGCCAGTGAGATGGCTCAGTACATAAAGACTCTTGTGCAAGTGTGAAGCCCTGCCTCTGAGCTCTAGAACCCACATGATGCAGGGAGAAAACAGACTTCCTTAAGTTGTCCTCTGACCCCAGAAGTGCACATGGCATTCACACATTCATACATACACATACACACACACTAATTTTTTTAAGTTCCCAACTTCTGTTATGCAGCAATATGTATAGTACCATAATACATGCAGTGAAAAATGGTTTACATGGTTTTATTCTTCACTTGCTTTTGTTTTGTTTTTCAGACAGTCTGTAATTCTGTTTGGCTTTGAACTCACAGAGATCCACCTACTTCTGTCTCCTGAGTTCTACCATTACAGGCATATGCCACCCTAGCATCTTTTTTGCCATAATTAAAAATTTTTTTAATTCATCCAGGCAGTGGTGGTGGTGACTTTGACCCTAGCACTCAGGAGGCAGTCAGATCTCTGTGAGTCTGAGGCCAGCCTGGTCTGCAGAGTGAGCTTCAGGACAGTTAGGACGATTACACAGAGAAACCCTATCTCAAAAAAACAAAAAACAAGCTGGACAGAGTGGGACCCTTCTTTAATCCCAGCACTTGGAAAGCAGAGGCAGGTGGATCTCTGTTAGCTCGAGGTCAGCCTGGGCAGAG
>CAJQZJ010032004.1:7422079-7453561 GCA_907164525.1 Lophiomys imhausi | reverse complement strand
TCCAGAAAGAGTCGACCCTGCACCTGGTCCTCCGTCTGAGGGGTGGCTATTAATACTCTAGTCTGCATTCCCAGTGGGCAGTGATGGCATTACTCTGCCCTCTAGCCATTTGCCCCAATTTAAGTTTAGAAATTACAAGTTTCAATAGCTGAACCTCTGTTAAAAATGTTAATAAAGGTTTTGTTGCATGGTAAGCACATATGGTGTCATTTGTGAAATTCTGTGGTGGTTTGGGGGGGGGGGGCTTTTGATTTTTTTTTTTGGTTTTTTTTTGCTGCGGTGTTTGTCTGTAACAGCCCTGGCTGTCCTGGACTTGCTTTGTAGACCAGGCTGGCCTCGAACTCACAGAGATCCGCCTGCCTCTGCCTCCCAAGTGCTGGGATTAAAGGCGTGTGCTACCATGCCCGGCGGCTTTTTTTTTTTTAACTGTGTTGTACATGGTTTAACTTAGGATTGGTATTGACCAAAATTTGTATCACATAACACCTTATAATTACATGAGATGGGACCATTGATTAAAAGTTAATGTCAGCCAGGCGTGGTGGCTCACGCCTTTAATCCCAGCACTTGGGAGGCAGAGGCAGGCGGATCTCTGTGAGTTCGAGGCCAGCCTGGTCTACAAAGCAAGTCCAGGACAGCCAGGGCCTGTTACACAGACAAACCCTGTCTCGAAAAACCAAAAAAAAAAAAAAAGTTAATGTCAATTTGTAAAAGTATGTGGGAGGCAGATTCCTATACACCCATTCTACACTGAGAGAAATCAAGCATACTTAGCTGAACCTCATCAAAGACTTTGTAGGAGGAAATAGACTAAAGTTTTGGTTGAATATTGTTTTTAGGTACTTTTTTAAATCATTGGAGATTGGGCTATCTAGATTACATTGAAGTATATGACAATTACATGGTAAGATACTGTCAGGTTGAGTTTTAATGCTGGTTGGGATGGTAATTGTTTTAACTGGGAAGAAAACCCCACACTTGGAGAAATGGTAAGTCATGGAAAAGTTAAAAGCCTTTATGGGCCGGGCGGTGGTGGCGCACGCCTTTAATCCCAGCACTTGGGAGGCAGAGGCAGGCGGATCTTTGTGAGTTCGAGGCCAGCCTGGTCTACAAAGCGAGTCCAGGACAGCCAGAGATATTCAGAGAAACCCTGTCTCGAAAAACCAAAAAAAAAAAAAAAAAAAAAAAGCCTTTATGGTGAATACCTGTCATTGGAAGGTTTGCATCTTTTCAATCCCTAAAACTTTCAGCAATATTTTTCATTTTCACTACATACCTCTGGCTGGCCTGAAACTCATATTTTCCCAGCTTTAGCAGTCATTTTCAAATGGGGCTTAAAAGGCTTATCAGTGTTCACCAAGAACTTGAACCTATAAATCCTGCCAAATTAATTGAAGTAACGTCTTCAGGTTTTTAAGATGCTGTGGTATCTGGTACTTCCCAGCTGGAGATAAAAAGGTTTGTAAAGTAAAGGAAATCCCTACATTCAATACCTAAGATAGTCAGTCTCCCTCAGAAACTGGCCTGCTCTTTTACAGCCAACACTTTAGTACAGATTTTTTTTTTTTTTTTTGAGGGAGGGGTTGCTTTTTCGAGACAATGTTTCTCTGTTCTGCCCTGGCTGTCCTGGACTCACTTTGTAAGACCAGACTGGCCTCTAACTCACAGAGATTCCCCCTGCCTCTGCCTCCCCAGTGCTGGAATTACAAGTGAGCAACACCATGCCCAGCTCCAGATTTATTTATATTTTATTTTGAGGAGGGGGTTCAAGACAGGGTTTCTATGTGTAACAGCTCTGGCTGTCCTGGACTTGCTTTGTAGACCAGGCTGGTCTTGAACTCACAGTGATCTGCCTGCCTCTGCCTCTGCCTCCCAAGTGCTGGGATTAATGGCATGCGGCACCACACCTGGCCAGATTTATTTATTTTTTTAAGATTTATTATGTATACAGTGTTCTGTCTGCAGATATATCTGCAGGCCAGAAGAGGGCACCAGATTTCATTTTGGATGGTTGTGAGCCACCATGTGGTTGCTGGGAATTGAACTCATGACCTCTGGAAGAGCAGCCAGTGCTCTTAACCGCTGAGCCATCTGTCCAGCCCCAGATTTATTTTTTTAACTGACTTTTAGATTAACCTAATTCCTTTCCATCCTTAATGGGCTTTTCTTGAAAGCAGGCAGCAAGATTGACTGGAACAGTATATATGGCAGCCAAGACCTGGAAAAGGCTCATAGCCTGGAGGTTTAGAGATTCCAGGACATGGCTAAATGTGGTAGCACACACCTCTAATCCCAAAACTCAGGAGGCAAAGGCAGGTGTAGCAATCTGTGGGACTGCCAGAAAAAAAGGCAGGACTGCCAGTGGAGAGAGATTGGCTAGTTGCAGTGGTTCTCAACTTGTAGGTTGTGACCCCTTTTTGGGAGGGAGAAGGTTGAGGGACCCTTTCATAGGGGTTGCCTAAGATTGTCAGAAAACACAGATATTTACATTACAATTCATAACAGTAGCAAAATTACAGTTATGAAGTAGCAATGAAAATTTATGGTTGGAGGTCACCACAATATGATCTGTATTAAAGGGTCACAGCATTGAGAACATTGAGAACTAGTGAGTGTAGTAGGGGTGAAGTAGGTTAGGAAGACTCACTTATAAGGTAACTATAGTTGATAAGACTTAATTAAATATTTCAAAATAGCTAGGAAAGAGAATCGTGAACATCCCCAACACAAAATGACCAAGCCTGAAATGGAAGAGATGCATGCCAGTTACCCTAGTCAGAGCAGAGATGCATGCCAGTTACCCTGGTCAGAGCAGTACTTTTGTATTGAAATGTCACATAGAACCCCAGAAATAGGCAAAATTATGTCAATTAAAAACTTAAAAAGAGGGCTGGAGAGATGGCTCATCGGTTAAGAGCACTGGCTGCCCTTCCAAAGGACCCGGGTTCAAATCCCACCACTCACATGGTGGTTCACAGTTGTCTAATTGCCAGGGGTGGTGGCTCAAGCCTTTAATCCCAGCACTCAGGAGGCAGAGGCAGGCAGATCTCTGTGAGTTCAAGGCCAGCCTGGTCTACAAAGTGAGTTCCAGGACAGCCAGGACGACAGAGAGACCCTCTCTCAAAAAAAAAAAAACAAAAACAAAAACAAAATACAACACAAAAAAGGAAGTTTGAAGTAAACTCTGTGAAGCTGCACAGAGTTTAAGGCCAGCCTGGGATACACGAGATAACAAGCTGACTTTAGCTGGTAAAAGCATTTGCTATACAATCCCGATGGCTGAGTTCAATTCTGGGTCCATGATTGCAGGGAAGGACTGAGTTCTGAAGTTGTCCTCTAACCTCTCCTTGCACACTGGAGCAAGCATATGCAAGCTTGTGTGCACTCCTGCACTTTCATGTACACAGAGATAATAATAATATAGTTGTAAAGATTTTTCTATTTATATGTATGTGTGTATCTGCATAAGTTTATGTGCACTCTGCTTGTGTGTGTGTGTGCCCTCAGAGGACAGAGAGCACCAGATAACCCTGGAACTGGAGTTGCAGCTGTTAGTCACCCGAGGTAGCTGGGAATGGAACCTAAGTCTTCTGTAAGAGCAGTAAGTGTTCTTAACTGCTGAGTCAGCTCTTCAGCCCTGAATAGAGAGAGAGGATCTGAGGGGCAACACTCACGCCAGAAGAGCTGAAGGGGGTAAGGACAGGCACATCTCACCTCTTTTGTCTCTCTGGGCCTTGATAACTGCCATGCAGTTGGTGCTTAGCTGTCTTTTCTTGTGGCTGAAAACCCACAAAGCCTCAGGATGAGGCTGCCTCTGAGTTTCCAGTAATGTGCTGATTTCTTCTAACTGGCTGCTTCATGGAAAGACCGTTTTCATTCACCCAAGATAATTCTGTTTCTCCATCAACTCTGTCCTCTCCATTTTCGTTTAGGGGGGCACGAGGAAGCCCCAAACTCTGTTTTAATAAGTTCAAGTGAGTGGTACCTGATACAGATCTTCTAATATGGAAATATGTAGAAAAATGAGAGCCCGAGCCTAAAGAAGTTCACTAAAGTAAGTAGAACATGAGTGCACACCTTGGGAGACTCCAAACCACTGAAGGCAGTGGAGGCTAACAGCTCCCAGTGGGGCGCTCACTTCCCACCTGAATCTGGATCCCAAACCCTTGCTGAGTAAATGAATGTGTTGCTCTAGGTCTTACTCTGTGCCTCCCACTTGTAAAAGTAAAACCGGTCTTTCTTACCATCTGGTTACCCAAGAAATGTGCTCAGTCATGGAGTAGAGAAGTGGCAGGTACATTAGCAGGAGGAACGCAGATCCAGGTCAGGCCCAGCCAGCAGAAACAGAAGATCCTGGGGTGACTTGGATAACATGGCGAGGCGGGGCTCTGCCCCATGACTTGGGAACAGACAGAGAGTAAGCACCTACTTGCACCCTTCACATCTGCAGTGACTCAGATCTCTGCTGTGGCACGCTTGGCTTGAAACCAGGGCTGCCCTGTTGTCCTGGGATTTTCTGCTGAGAAAACTCAGGCATCATCTGACTTTCAGAGGTTGCCGACTTCCTCCTCCCCCCCCCCCACCCCCGCTCCAAATACTCGGGGGCCCTAGTGCTTTTTTAGGGGTGAGTCCTATGTTCCTGCTCCCTGGGAAGCAGAAAGTGAAATTTGTGACTTGGGTAAAGTGTTTTTCAGGACCCTCTCTCTCTACCTCACCCCACCCCGGCTGAGTGCACAGTCACCTGCCTGAGTATAGCCCCCAGGTGAAATGAATTTCTAAGGAAGGATCACAAGGGCTTTTTTTAAAAATTTCAGCCGGTGCCGGGCGTAGTGGCGCACACCTTTAATCCCAGCACTCGGGAGGCAGAGGCAGGCGGATCTCTGTGAGTTCAAGGCCAGCCTGGTCTACAAAGTTGAGTCCAGGACAGTCATGGATACACAGAGAAACCCTGTCTCAAAAAACCTAAAAAAGGGCTGGAGAGATGGCTCAGAAGTTAAGAACACTGGCTGCTCTTCCAGAGGTCCTGAGTTCAATTTCCAGCAACCACATGATGACTCAAAACCATCTATATTGAGATCTGGTGCCCTCTTCTGGCCTCCAGGCATACCTGCAGACAGAACACTGTATAATAAATAAATCTTTCTTTTTTATTTTTTTTAAAGATTTATTTATTATGTATTATAAGATTATATATTATGTTGTGAGCCACCATGTGGTTGCTGGGAATTGAACTCATGACCTCTGGAAGAGCAGCCAGTGCTTTTAACCGCTGAGTCATCTCTCCAGCCCTAATAAATAAATCTTTTTTTTTTTTAAAGATTTATTTATTATGTATACAGTGTTCTGTCTGCAGGTATATCTGCAGGCCAGAAGAGGGCACCAGATTTCATTATGGATGGTTGTGAGCCACCATGTGGTTGCTGGGAATTGAACTCATGACCTCTGGAAGAGCAGCCAGTGCTCTTAACCGCTGAGCCATCTCTCCAGCCCTAATAAATAAATCTTTAAAAATAATAATAATAATTTCAAGCCGGGCGGTGGTGGCGCACGCCTTTAATCCCAGCACTTGGGAGGCAGAGGCAGGTGGATCTTTGTGAGTTCGAGGCCAGCCTGGTCTACAAAGCGAGTCCAGGACAGCCAGAGATATTCAGAGAAACCCTGTCTCGAAAAACCAAAAAAAAAAAAATAATAATAATAATAATAATAATTTCAGCCGGGCGTGGTGGCGCAAGCCTTTAATCCCAGCACTTGGGAGGCAGAGGCAGGTGGATCACTGTGAGTTCGAGACCAGCCTGGTCTACAAAGTGAGTCCAGGACAGCCAGAGCTGTTACACAGAGAAACCCTGTCTCGAAAAAACAACAACAAAAAATTTCAGAGCTGTGGTTTTCTCTGTGTAACAGTACTAGCTGTTCTGGACTTGCCTCTGGTGCCCAAGTGTTGGGATCAAAGGTGTGCACCACCACAGCCAACACGAGGGTTTTTTAAGAACATTGCTACTCTCTAGAGAAAAGTTTCATAACTGTATTATTTTCAGAATAAGAATTATAGGGATGTGGGAATGGTTGGAGAAATGACTCAGCAGTTAAAAGAACTTCCTGCTCTTCCAGAGGACCCCAGAATGAGTCCTAAAACATTACCTTCTTGAGATTCACAATGGCCTATGACTCCTGCTCCAGAGACACCCTCCTCTGGTCTCTGCAGGCACCCACACATACATGGTGTATATATAAACACATATACATATGCACACATATATATTATATATTGAGACAGGATCTCTTATGGAGTTCTAGCTGTCCTGGAACTATGTAGACCAGGGTGCCCTTGAACTCCCAGAGTTCCCAGATCCACCTGCCTCTGCCTCATTAGTGCTGGGATTAAAGGCATGTGCCACCACATCCAGCTGAAAAGTAAAAACCTTAAAAAAAAAAAAAACTTTTTCTAGATGAAAAAAGATGGCAGAGACAGAGGTGAGGCAGGCAAACACAGAGAATAGTTTAGCCACCTTTGACTCCACTTGTCTTTGGCTACTAACAATGCACTTGGCAGCCTGAGAACCCTATCTTCATATACTATGTGTATACACCCTACTCCAAACAATATACCTAGCAACCTGCTAGCAACGCGAGACTCCCAACTTGCACTGAGATACATACACGCCCTCCCTGAATGAGGTACCTAGCAATTTGTTAGCCACCAGGCACTTCCACCTGCATCGGGCTGCACCCCACTCCAAACTATGGAACAAGTTTCTTCTTCCCTTAAGGACGATCAATTTTGGACAGTTTCTATTCAAACATACTCCTGATACTTCTAGGTATGCAAGGTAGAGGGGCCAATCCAGACCCAACTGCTTTGAGGTACATGCACAATAAGAATAGAGAACCTGGAAATTAAGCCCCTAACAACCAAACCCTTCCTTCTCCTGAACTCTGTAAAAGAGAGCCCCAACAGGCAGCTGGAGAGATGACTTACTGGTTAGGAGCGTTGACTGCTCTTCCAGAGAATCAGTTCCTAGTACCTACGTGGTGGCTTAAAACTGTCTGTAATTCCAGTTTCAGGAGGGGATTCAACACCCTCTTTTGACCTCCGTGGGCAACAGGCACACATATGGTGCACAGACAGACATACATGCAGGCAAAACACTCATAAAAGAAATTAATTCTTGGGGCTGGAGAGATGGCTCAGCGGTTAAGACTCTTCCAGAGGTCCAGAGTTCCATTCCCAGCAACCACATGGTGGCTCACAACCATCTATAATGAAATCTGATGGCCTCTTCTGGCATGCAGGAGTACATGCAGATAGAGCTCATATATATGATTATTATATATAATAAATCTTTAAAAAAATAAATTAATTCTTAAAAAGACATATATGTGTGCCATGTCATAAAAGGGAATCCACATACACATGCTATTATTAGCTTTGCACACACACACACTGTTAATGATTGGTTTGTTCTGACTTAGCCCACTCCCTACCCAGATGGCCCTAGGGGAATGCAAGGTGAATATCAACAGATTCCAACAGAAACTATTTCAAGTGCTTGAGCCCAAACATCCACAAAATGAGGGAAGAGTGCAAGGGATGGTAACAAGGAAGGTACAGACATCAGGTCTCAGAAATGAGGCTGAAAAAGAACAACAACTTCAAAGAGGATAGGGCCATCCAGATGCCTTAGCAGATAAAGGTGCTTTGATCCCAGCTGCCCACACCAAGGTAGAGAGAACTGACTCCACAAATTTATCCCCTGACCTCCACATACATGGCCTGGCCCACATGTGCTCTACCTCCTTCCCTCCATTTGTGTGTGTTCATGCACATACACACAACAACAATAACAATGATGATAAATTAAAGATTTATTTCTAGCCGGGCGGTGGTGGCGCACGCCTTTAATCCCAGTACTTGGGAGGCAGAGGCAGGCGGATCTTTGTGAGTTCGAGGCCAGCCTGGTCTACAAAGTGAGTCCAGGACAGCCAGAGATATTCAGAGAAACCCTGTCTCGAAAAACCAAAAAATAAAAAAGATTTATTTCTTTATTATTATGTATACAATGTTCTGAATTGAAGTATGTATCCCAGCATGCCAGAAGAGGGCACCAGGTCTCATTATAGATGGTTATGAGCCACCATGTGGTTGCTGGGAATTGAACTCAGGACTTTTGGAAGAGCAGCAAGTGCTCTTAGCATTTGAGCCATCTCACTAGCCCTGATGATGATAAATTAAACAAAAGAAAAAAGAAAGAAAGAAATTTAGGAATTTGCCTTGGTTCCCCGCCTTCTTCCTCATAAAAATCTGCTGGCTGAGACCATGTCTCAAAAACAAAACAAAACAAAGCAAGGCAAACAAACAAACACAAATCCCCAAGAAATGAAGAAGATACTTAGGCAGGCAGTGGTGGTGCACGCCTTTAATCCCAGTACTTGGGAGGCAGAGGCAGGTGGATCTTTGTGAGTTCGAGGCCAGCCTGGTCTACAAAGTGAGTCCAGGACAGCCAGGGTTACACAGAGAAACCCTGTCTCAAACCCCTCCCCCCCAAAAAAAATGGTTTAGCGGTTGAGAGTCTATACCAAGGGGGAGAGGGTGGGAGGGTGGGACCTGGAGGGGTGGAGGGAGGGGACTGTGATGGAGATGTAGCTTGAAGTAATAAATAAACATTAAAACAGAAATAAAAATAAAAAGAGTCTATACCAGTTGGGTGTGGTGGCACACACCTTTAATCCCAGCACTTGGGAGGCAGAGGCAGGTGGATCTCTGAGTTCAAGGTCAGCACCTTGAACCACCACCTCCTGGCCCCCTAAAACACTTTTAATATTTTTCTACTCACTAATCATTATGTATAAAATTAATGGTTTTGATGTTGTTGCTGTTTTGTAAAGCTCCATTTAAAAAAATGATTTCTTTCTTTTACTTGCATTGGTGTTTTGCCCAAATGTGTAACAGATTCCATGGAACTGGAGCTACAGATAGTTGTGAGCTGCAATGTGTGTGTTGAGAATTGAGCCCAGGTCCTCTGGAAGAGCAGCCAGCACTCTTAACCACTGAGCCATCTCTCCAGCCCCTGTTTTGTTTGTTTGTTTTTGTTTTTTTGAGACAGGGTTTCTCTATGTGGCCCTGGCTGTCTTGGAACTCACTGTAGACCAGGCTGGCCTCAAACTCCTTCATGCTGGGATTAAAGGCGTACACCACCACTGTCCAGCATCAAATTAATGTATCTTTTTTTTCTTTTTTTCAAGACAGTATTTTTCTGTGTAACAGAGCCCTGGCTGTCCTGGACTCGCTTTGTAGACCAGGCTGGGCTCGAACTCACAGAGATCTGCCTGCTTCTGTCTCCCGAGTGCTAGGATTAAAGGCATGCAGCACCACACCTGACAAATTAATTTACCTTTAAATCATATTGTGTTTGAATATTTGATTTTAAAATCCATGTTTGAATTCCTGACTTAAGTTTGTTTGTTTGTTTTTGAGGCATGTATCGCAGGAAATCTTGAACTCACTACTGCTAGATAGTCTTGAATTTCTGATCTTCCTCTGTTTGCCTCCCAAATGTTGGGATTATAAATGTGCATCACCACATCCAGTTTCTGCGTTGCCTGGACCTGAGCACAGGGCTGTATGTTCAGCAAGCACTCACCAGCTAGCCTCCATTCCTGGCCCCTGTTGACTGTAAGTTTCACTTTAAAATCATTAAATGAAATTTGACTTGGGATTAAAATTTCGAACAAATTTTGAAATGACTTTAAACATCTATCATTTTGTACTCTATATTTTTGGGAAGTCACGTTCTCAGCTTTGACAACCATGCAATATCAAAATATCAATCAACTCTGAATAAAGGTGAAAATGCATGCTCCTCATCCTACACCATCAAAAATTCAGCTAAGATTTAGTTCTTTATGTAAAATAAGCAAGCATATCCATCTTGGTATGTGATAGCTGTCATCTTTAATACATGGTATGCAATTATATGTATAGTGATGAATTGTTTAAAATTCTGTGATTTATCATCAGCAAGGATTTTATTTATATAGTTAATTCATATATCTAAATACCTAGGGTCACATAAAAGTTTCTCAGGCAGCCAGGTGTGATGGCACACACCTTGATCTTAGCTTAGCACTCAGGAGACAGAATAAGGAGGTTTTCTGTGAGTTCGAGGCCAGCCTGGTCTACAGGACAACTTGGACTGCATAGAGAGACCCTGTCTTGAAAAACACATTTTTTTCCTTTAGGCAAAACCAGATTCCAAGTAAAAAATTCAAGCAGCTCTCACCTAGTCCACGGAAACTAACCAGACTACGGCGTTCAGCTCTCACCACGTTTAGAAACAGGTTTCTGTTGCCCCCCATCTAAATAGCTAACAACAGAATCTACTCCTTGAGTATTTCCTTCTTAATACGTAAGGTACAGGACCTTTCTCCGAGACACCCCTGCGCTCTGTAAAACCAGAGGGAGATGCTATACGGCCCCCCGCCCATTCCAGCGCCCACCAAACTCTGTGAGTTTGAGGCCAGCCCTCACTCCCTTGGAGATGCGAGCCCCAGGTCGAGGTCCTGCCCTGAGACTTGGGGGTGGGGTGAGGAGGGAGGTCCAAACGCAGATCCTTCTAACCGAGACCCTGACTTCTTAGAGCGGGCCTGGAGCGAGGGGGATGATGGAGGGTAGCGGAAGGTCTACGTTGGAATGGGTGGGAGGGGGTTGCATGGAGAGTTAGAGATGACTGAGGCAGGATGTGTGGGGGGGTGTGGGGGGGGGGGAGAGGAGATGGGACAGTGTGGGTGGGGAGAAGAGGAGATGTGGAGGAGGGATGAGGAGTGGGAGAGAGGTGGAGGAGTGGGTGAGGAGTGGAGAAATGGGCTGCAGGGGCGTGCTGAATGGTTGGGTGCAGTAAGCTGGGGCTGTCGACCTGCCTTCTGCCTCCCTAGGTCCTCCCTTGGCTTGGCTATTTCCTGGGTTGTAGTCATCCTCCAACTCAATCTGACTCATCTTTGGCACAGAGTGAGCCTCCTGAGCCTGTCCCGAGTTTTGTCACTCTTCTAACTGTGACGGTCACTCTGCTACCTCTTTGCCACTGATCAGGTTCCTGCCCAGTTCAATCTATTGTGTTCTCTGAGAAGAGGAAACGTCTTCCAGTCTTGGTCTTCTCATGCTAAAACCAGATGTCCATTTCTGGGCAGTGACTGTTTGGGATGAAAATTCCCCAGAGAGATCAGGGCTTGGTTGGATATGAGCTCTCAAAGTTAGCCTGGGGCCTGCCTGGGGCTATTCTGGGTCTTGAGAAGAGAGGCACACATCCAGGCTTCTCTGTACAGAGGCTCCCTAGGGAGGTGTGGGAAGGGGCAGTCCACTTTCTGTGAGAGTAAGGTTTCTTCCAGGCCCAGCACATTGTCCCCAGCCAGGTAGACTTTGCTCTCGAAGACAGACCCTTTAAAGGTACCTTTTCTGTGAATCAGTTGTTTCAAACCTGCTACCTCTCACTCCGGTCCCACCACCCTTGCTCCAGGGAGCCTGTTCAGCCTAAGGAAGTTGATTTCCTCCTCCTTCTTCTTCTAATTCATCAGTCTCAGTCACTCAGCTTCAAGAAAGCTCCACCTGGCCTGTAGACATGGCCTTGTTTCTGGGTCTGAGCAAGTTTGGGGATTGGTACAAAGAAAACTGAAGTCAGTAAGTCTGGGTCCTGGCTTGTTACCCCTTCTTCCTAGGACTCTCAGAAGCCCCACTTTCCCCCTCTAAGGCCCAGTGATAGCCTCTCTCCCACATCAATTCAGTGACAATGATTTCAAACAGTTTAAAACACACTACTGTAAAGGAATTTGCCCTTTCAAGGCTGACATTTGTTCCCTCTCCAGAAGATACACAAGCTACACTTTTGTGTGAGCATTCATATTTTATCTTATTTTTATTTATTTTTTTAAAGATTTATTTATTATGTGTACATTGCTCTCTCTGCAGGTATACCTGCAGACCAGAGGAGGGCACCAGATTTTATTGTGGATAGTTGTAAGCCACCATGTGGTTGGTGGGAATTGAACTCAAGACCTCTGGAAGAGCAGTCAGTTCTCTTAACCTCTGAGCCATCTCTCCAGCCCATTTTATTTTATTTTTTAAATTGTGATCTATGGGGTTGGAGAGATGGCTCAGTGGTTAAGAGCACGGGCTGCTCTTCCAGAGGACCTGGTTTTGATCCCCACATAGTAGCTCTTACTATCTGTGATTCTACTTCTGGGGGATCTGCTGCATGCAAGTGGGGCACAAATATGCATGTAGGCAAAACACCTATGCACATAAAGTAAAATTAAAAAATGGAATAAAGCCGGGTGTAGTGGTGCACGCCTTTAGTCCCAGCACTCGGGAGGTAGAGGCAGGCAGATCTCTGTGATATCGAGGCCAGCCTGGTCTACAAAGTGAGTCCAGGACAGCCAGGGCTACACAGAGAAACCCTGTCTCGAAAAACCAAAACTAAAAAAAAAAAAAAAAAAAAGATCTGTGTGGAAATAAATTCAAATAAAGGAAAGATTTACAAAGAGCTTCACCATGTGAAATGAAATGAAACATAATATAAAATAGCCAGGCTGAAGCCAGCTTGAGAAGTTTGTATTTTTGCGAAGTGGGGGTGCTGGGTTATGAGTTTCCCAGTTGCTGGGCAAGCTATACAAGCAAGCCCTGAGAAAGAAGGAGGGATTTTCTTTACTTGGAGACTCAAAATGAAACCTGAGCCCACCAAGGGTCCTGGGGAAGTCTTGCTTCTCTACCAGTTTCCCGTCCCCTGCTTTGTTTTTTTAGATGGTTTATTTTACCGTGTGAGTGTTTTGCCTGCCTGTATGCATATGCATCTTGTGCTCTGGGGCCCTTGGAGACCGAAAGAGAGTGTCAGTCCCCTGGAAGTAGAGTTATAGACCGTTGGGAGCTTACATGTGAGTGCTGG
Organism: Lophiomys imhausi; assembly: GCA_907164525.1. Classification (NCBI taxonomy): domain Eukaryota; kingdom Metazoa; phylum Chordata; class Mammalia; order Rodentia; family Muridae; genus Lophiomys; species Lophiomys imhausi. The sequence goes on along the minus strand of CAJQZJ010032004.1, from coordinate 7,440,632 downwards.
GAACCAAACCTGGCTCTTCTGAAAGAGTGACAAGTGCTCTTACCTACTGAGTCATCTGTCCAGCTCCAGAGCTTAAAAAAAAAAAAAAAGGTAAGTTTGATACACAGCTCACTAGTGCAAAGTGTGTGATTCAGAGCCATGCAGCCGAGATCGTGGCCACAGACCATTTTGGCCTTGGGCTGTGGCTTAGTCGTAGTTTCCTTGCTTGTCATATGTGAGGCACTGTGTTTAGTCTCCAGCAGAGAAAAGACTAGCATTTTTCATTTAGCCTAATTTTTTTTTTTTTTTGGTTTTTCGAGACAGGGTTTCTCTGAATATTTCTAGCTGTCCTGGACTCACTTTGTAGACCAGGCTGGCCTCGAACTCACAAAGATCCGCCTGCCTCTGCCTCCCAAGTGCTGGGATTAAAGGCGTGCGCCACCACCGCCCGGCTCATTTAGCCTAATTTTTAAAAGTTTTTTACATGTTGTGAGCCCGGTGTGGTGGAGCACGCCTTTAATCCTAGCACTTGGGAGGCAGAGGCAGGCGGATCTCTGAGTTTGAGGCCAGCCTGGTCTACAAATCGAGTCCAGGACAGTCAGGGCTACACAGAGAAACCCTGTCTCAAAAAACAAACAAAAAAAGTTTATTACATGTTGTAAAATGTATTGGTACTTCATTAATTTTTAAAAATACCATCCAGTTGTGTGGGTATATCACATTTCACACATTAATTCACAAATTGGTGGACACCCGTGTTGTTTGTGTCAGTGGTAGGGTAACAGAAGGCACAACCCACTCTGCTTCCTAGATGCCCAAAGACTTCTCTTGCAGAGACCTCCACACAGGTGAAACTGGATCCATGATTTTACCACAGAAAATAATTTCAGGACAAGATAATACAGGGCAAGAATTAGAGTTCATTAAAGTTCTTTGTTGGTTGTTGTTTTGTTTTTTGTTTGTTTGTTTGTTTTGGGGACAGGGTTTTACAGGTAGCCCTGGCCAGACTGTAACTCACTCTGTAATCCAGGCTGCCCTTGAACTCACAGAAGTCCACCTGCTTCTGCCTCCTGAGTGCTGAGATTTCAAGTATATGCTATTATAACTGGCTAAAGTAATTTTTTAAAAACACAGATTTAAATGCAGTTGCTAATAGAAAGAGAGACACTCTTGGAAAGAATTAAATACACCCAAAAAAATGGGCAAAGGCTTCAAAGTGGTCACACTTAAGTGTCTTAGCATGTATGTAGGATTTGGAGGCTCTTGGGATGATGTTGGCTAGCATGTTTCTAATGGATTCTCCCTCTTGATCTTTTTCCCTCTTTTTCTTTTCTTTATATATATATATATTTTCTTGAGACAGGATTTCTCTGTGTAGCCCTGGCTGTCCTGACACTCTCTCTTTAGAGCAGGCTGGCCTCAAACTCAGAGATCCAACTGCCTCTGTCCCCTGAGTGCTGTGGTTCAAGACGTGTACCATCAGGCCCAGCTTTCTTTTCTCCTTTTCAGTAAATGAGATTACAGAATGGCTATAGAGCAGCCTTGAATTCCAATCTGGTAAGACAAAATCTTGGGCCATTAGGGTTGCACAAGGGTGTTATGACATGACTTTTATTACAGAAGAGGTTTCTTGTGAAATTCATAGCAAATTGCATGCTTATGGCTAGGAAAGGAGAAAGGCCATATATACTTGGCCTTAAGCATGATTCATTGCTATTTTAAAATCCTCATTTGAAAATATCCCTATATAAGAGAAACACTGTTTCATGCTGAGTATGGCAGCACATGCCTTTAATCCCAGCACTCTGGAGACAGAGCAGGCAGATCTCTGTGGGTTCAAGGCCAGTCTGATCAGCATAGCAATGTCCAGGCCAGCCAGGGCTACACAGAAAAAGCCTGTCTTAAAAAAAAAAATCATAAGCTGGATGTGGTGGCTGTGCCTTTAACCCCAGCATTCGGGAGGCAGAGGCAGGTGGATCTCTGTGAGTTCAGGTCAGCCTGGTCACAAAGTGAATCCAGAACAGCCAGGTTATTACACAGAGACACCCTATCTTGAAAAACAAAACAAATCTCTATTATGTGTATGTGTGTGTGTGTGTGTGTGTTTAAGTGTTCTGCCTGAATGTATGCACGTGTACCACGAGTGTGCCTGGTGCTTGAAGAGATCAGAGGACCTCAGATCTCCTGGAGCTGGAGTTATGGATGGCTTGAGGCATTGTGCAAGTGCTGGGAACCAAATCTAGGTCCTTTGCAAGAGCAAAATATGCTTTTAACTGATGAGCCTTCTCTCCAGCCCATTGAGCTGGAATTCCTGACTCTCAGCTTCAACCAGATTCCAAAGTGAGGGGTCCCTCCTTTCTCTTTCCATTCCGATAGTTTCCTTTTTTTTTTTTTTTTGTTTGTTTTTTGAGACAGGGTTTTTCTGTGTAGCCCTGGCTGTCCTGGATTCACTTTGTAGACCAGGCTGACTTTGAATTTGCAGAGATCCGCCTGCCTCTGACTCCCCAGTGCTGGGATTAAAAGCATGCAGCACCACGCCCCCGGCAATTACAGACAGCTGTGACCTGCCATGTGGGTGCTAGGATTTGAACCCCAGTCCTTTGGAAGAACAGTCAGTGCTCTTAACCGCTGAGCCATCTCTCCAGCCCCTAGTTTCCCCTTTTTCTCTTATAAAAATGTTGATGCTATAACATGTACGTACAGTGTTTGTGCCATGTTCCATTTCTTTTAAGTACATGATTAAGGTTGGAATTTCTGGATCACATGTTAATTTTATATTTAATCTTTTGGAGAAACTGCCAGTACATTTTTTTCATCTTCCAGCTCTATACAGCGTTCCAACTCCTTTGGATCTTTGCCAACACTTTTTTTTTGTTGTTGTTGTTTTGTTTTTCAAGGCACGGTTTCTTTATGTAAAAGCCCTGGCTGTCCTGGAACTCGCTTTGTAGACCAGACTGGCCTCAGCCTCCTGAGTGCTGGGATTAAAGGTGTGTGCCACAGTGCCAAACTCTACTTATTTATTTATTTTAAGGAAGGGCCTCACTATAGCTCAGAATGGCCTGGGCTGGAAATCACTGTAACCCCTTGTGGCAGCCTCCTGAGCCCTGGAATATCAGCTATGATCCTTGATATCAGGCTTCACTGTGGATTTCTGTTGTTGTTTTATAAATATATTTTAAAGATAACACACACACACACACACACACACACACACACACACACACACAAATTTGTTTGCCTCCGTGTAAGTAAGAAGAGGGCATTGTTTTCCCTGGAACTAGAGTTACACTGTAGGCTGTTAGCTACCATGTGGGGGCTGGGGAGAAAACCCAGGTCCTCTAGAAGAGCAACCACTGCTCTTAACCATTGAGCCATCTCTCCAGCCCCTGTTGTTTTGAGACAGAGTCTCTTTATTTAGCCTTGACTGACATGGAACTCTCCAGGCTGGCCTCTAACTCACAGAGATCTGCTTGCCTCTGCCTCTGGAGTGCTAGGGTGAAAGATGTGCACCACAACACCTGGCTTTGTTTTTATTTTTAATCATGTGTCTGTGACTGTAGTTTGGTTTGAGTCAGTGCGTGTTAGAGTGCAGGTACCCATGGAGTCCAGAAGAAGGCACCAGATCAGAGTTACAGGCAACTGTGAATTGCCTACGTGAGTGCTGCAAGCCAAACTCCAGTCCTCTGCAAGCATAGTTCACCCTTTTAGCTTCTAAGCCATCTCTCTAGCCCCCATTGCTCAATTTTCATTGTCATTTGATGGTCTGCAGTTTTACTTCAAGAACACAGTGATGCCCTTGGGCCCCACCTGGCATTTAAAGCCTCCTTGAGCACTTACTTCCTGGTTGATAAGCTGTCTTAGAAGCTGTGGCTAAGTCAAGAGCACATGCTCATTCCTTGGAAAGCATAAGAGTGTTGAAAGTGTGGCTCTGGTTTAGATCTTTGCTTCCTTACTTCCCAGCCGTGTGGTCTTGGGGGAGGTGCCAGCCCTCACCCTGCCCTCCTTTAGCCTCATCATCTGTGAAATACACTTGCTCTAAGGGTCACACACATTTAGGATGGTATCTGATGCAATGGGGCTCAATTCGTGCTGTTGCTGTTGTTGTTTTGAAACAGTCTCACTATGTAGCTCTGGCTGGCCTGAACTCACTGTGTAGACTAGGCCGGCCTTGAATTCAGAGATCTGCCTGTTTGCACCTCCCAAGTACTAGGATTAAAGGTGTGTGCCATCACGTCCAGCAAACCAATCAATCAATATAGTTGGAGGTTTTACTTGCATGTATGTCTGTGCACCATGAACATACCTGGTGCCTGGGTATCAGATCCCCTGGAACTAGAGTTGCAGATAGTTGTGAGCCTCCCTGTCGGAGTTGAGAACTGAACCTGAGTCCTTTAGAAGAGCAAGTTCTTAGTTACTATTCTATTGTTACAGCACCATGACCAAGGCAATTTATAAAAGAAAGTGTTTAGTTTGAGCTTACATTTTCAGAGAGTTAGAGAGTCCATGATGGTGGAGTGAAGGCACGGAGGCAGGAGTGTTTGCATCTTGATCAGCAAGTAGGAGGCACAGATGGAACACTGGGAACAGCAGGAATCTTTAGAAATCTCAAGGCTCACTCTTAGCGACACACCTCCTAGTCCTTCCCAAAGAGTTTCACTAACTGGGGACCAAGTATCCAAACATGAGCCTATGGGGGACATTCTCATTCAAACCACCACAAACAGCTAGCTCTTAATTGCTCAGTCATCATTCCAGTTCCTTTTATTAGTTATTTTTATTTTTATTGTGTATTTATACTTGCATGATGCATGTGTGGGTGTGTATGCCATAGTGCATGGGTGGGGGTCAGAGAACAGCTTTAAGGAGTCAGTTATCTCCTTTCACCTTTACATGAGTTCTAGGGATCAAATTTAGGTCACTAGGCTTGCATTGACAAACACTTTTTCCTGCTAAGCTATCTCACTGGCTTTTTGTTTTAAAAGTAAAGACACAGAATTAAGTTTAAAAAATTCTATATACCATTCTCCTGCCATCAGTAGCCAGAAGAGTTCTCTTTCAGAAACTTCACTTCACTCAGTCAAAACTGTACCCTTAACTTCACCACAGAAAATAATCTCAGGACAAACTAATATAAAGCAACTTCTTTCACAAAACATAATTTGTTAAAGGAGATTTTAAGGATGGAATTAAATATTTATAAAGTTGGTTGGTTAAATGCATGTACGTGGTTTGGTTCCTGATGTAAGGAGTCACATCTTGGGCCTCGCACAGGCAAGCAGATGTTCCAGTATTAAACTACACTTCCAGTCCTAAGCATATTTTAACAATAATGGGTTGTTAGGTATGTGACCATGGAGGCAGTGAATAAGGTACAAATCAGCTTCCACCAAGAGCAAATCAAGTGTCATAGGAGCACATTTCTAGGACCCTCCACCCCAGTTTAGAGTCTATATCTACTGTGAGGAAGTAATGTCTAAATTGAGAGAGAATAGAGTGGGAAGTGATGGGAGAGGCTGGCCTGGCATGTGCAGGGCCAAGCAAAACCAACAAAGAAACGCAAACACAAGTAGAAATTCCTAGAGCTAAGGTATGCGATGATGATGATGGTGCTGCTGTATACATGCACGTGTGTGCACGCACATGTGATAGTGTGCGCTCAAGTGTGCATATGTGTGTGTGCATATGTGCATATGTGCATTCGTGTGTGTGTGTGTGTGTGTGTGTGTGTGTGTGTGTGTGTGTGTGTTGCTCCTGGAAGGTGGGACAACTTGTGCTACAGAGAAAGCAGGACATACTGGGGAAAATGAAGGGTATTCAAAGTGTCTAGAGTATGACCAATAGTATTTACTGAATTTTGTTTATAATTGTCTCCTCTGAAAAATGACCAACCATGGATGCGCACAACTGTAAATCCCAGCACTGTGGAGAGAGAAACAAGAGGATTGCCACCATTGGTCCCTATATCAAGTCCCTGCCTCAGATAAAAGAGGAAGCCAAGGGGCTGGAGAGATGGCTCAGCAGTTAAGAGCACCGTCTGCTCTTCCAGAGGTCCAGAGTTCAATTCCCAGCAACCACATGATACCTCACAACCATCAATACTGGAATGTGATGCTCTCTTCTGGCATGTAGGGGTACATGCAGATTGAGCTCTCATATATGTAAAATAAAGAAATATTAAAAAAAAAGAGGAAGCCAAACTAAAATCTGAATAGCTGCTGTGGCTAATGACTGCCATACCGGATGGTACAGGTCCAGAGTGCAGCATGGTGAAGGTAGGGTGGCAGGGGCAGGCCTCTGAACTGCATGAGGTTGTTGTATGAAGTTTGCATTTTATTCTTTTTTTGTTTGGTTGGTTTTGTTTTTTCAATACAGAGTTTCTCTGTGTAGCCCTGGCTGTCCTGGACTCTATAGACCAGGCTGGCCTTGAACTCACAGAGATCTGCCTGCCACTGCCTCCCCATTGCTGGGGTTAAAGGTATGGACCACCACGCCCAGCTTGCATTTTATTCTTAGTACTATGAAAAGGGGCTTTTGAACACAGCAGTGGGATGACATACATACATCTATTTATCTATCTATTTATTTATTTAATTTAGTTTTTCTTTGCTTACTGATACTGGGGGTCAAATTCAGGGCCTTGCACATGCCACTAACTCCACCACTAGAGCTAACGCTGGACCATGGTTTATATTTTTAGCAGGTTTATATTTTCTGTTAGTAAAAAATGAAGTGTGACTGTGAGTATAGCAACAGAGAAGTAGGGAGACCAGTTTGGAGGTGGTGCAACTTTCTCAGGAGAGAGAAATTAGTGGTTTGGACCAATTAGACAAAATTTTGGATATGGAGCAAGGACAGAGGTCTTCTAATGAAAGAGAGAGAGAGAGAGAGAGAGAGAGAGAGAGAGAGAGAGAGAGAGACCCTAGAGCTGGTCCTTGTTCTCCATGGCAGGACCAAGACTGTACAATTTCAACCATTCTTGTTGGCCACCCTGTCCCCACCTGCTGGCTGCTTCCGGAAGTGCCCTTATAAATGGAAACTGGGGATCCCTGGGGTCAGAACGCTGAATCTTCCCTAGATGGAAATATGGCCGGATGGGTGGAACGGCATTCTTTGGGGCAAATGTTAGACTGAATCTCTTCTCTCCCTTTGGGCGAACATGCTCGTCTCTCCCTTGTTTATGGGTCAGCCAGTTATGAACCACATGGCTACTGGAGGGCACACGGTGGTAAGAATCAGGAGGGGTGGTGGTCAGTGTAGTGAGGCACGAATCCCACACCCGTGTCATCTCCCACCCGAGCCAAGGTCCCAGCATCCTAGGACTGCCTCTGATTGCCCCAACGGCTTCTCTGACTATGAGTGTGGGTGGAAGTGCACCGGTGGAGGAGCAGGGCGTGTCTCCCCAAAGCAGGGTGTGGCCAGTGGTCCGGATGATCAGCCTGATGGCCAGTCACTGCTCCTTGACCGGTCGGCGTTAAACCCACACTGTCCACTGTGCGCGACGAACAGGTAAAGGGTGGACGACACAGAGAGAGCTCGGAGCCGGCTACAGAGGTTCCCGCAACACCATTGCTGTCAGCGTCAAGCCGTGCCCCTCCCGGCCGCACTTCCTCTCTCAGTCCCTGCTGCCGGAGAACCCCGCTAGGCTCGGTGATCTTGGCCTGCAATCTGCTGCCGGCACGCCTTGGCTTCAGCCTGCAGGGTAAGTAGATGGGCAATTTCAGGATGTCCTAGGGGGTTGCGTCTGGAAATCTGACAGTGAGTGATTAAGTGGCTCTCCATGCATCTCCATCCTGGAGTAAAAGTCTGCGTGGGCTTTGGTTCCCTGAACCTTCAGACCTCTTCCTCTGCCAGAATGGGGATCCCAGGAGGTAGGGTAGAAGCCAAGGAGACAGTTGTTGCTGCTGGGGGTTGGGAATGGTGTCAGAGCCAGCAACAGCCAGGATTTGTTTGAGGGTAGAAGATAGACTGTGTGAAAGGAGAATGCCCATGCCGTAAGGTGGGCAGAAAAGTGGAGGGTCACAAATACTAGTGGAGATAGCCAGTCAGGTTCCATGGTTGTTGTGGAAAATGCCCCACCCAATTCTCTGAGGGAACTGGGATCCTGTAACAATTTGAGAGTGGGTCCACGCCACGCTGCCACTTCCTCTCAGCCCTATTCTTTTCTGTCCCTTCCTCCTACCCACCTGCCCCCTACCCCTTTCTCCTACCCCCACTGTCTCCTGACCCCGCTTTGATTCTTTCCTTCGGTTTCTGCACTCTGGGGAAGACAGAAGCTCCCCAGCTCTAACTAGGTCCCAGTGCTGCTCACGTGACGGAGGCTGTGGTTGCAGTTTCTGATGAGGATGAGGTTAGCTATATCAGCTGACCTCTGTGGAGTCTGAGGTGGGAAGGCAGATAGAACTTGCCAGCCCTAAAGCCCCTACAGAGGTGGCATCTGATGTCCTCAGATATGAGTCACACTGGAAATGTAATTGGGCCCTAAGAACTAAAGAACATCATGACATACAGCAAGATGGAAACTCACTTCTCTTTTCTAAGCCGCAGTGGTTCTGGCAGCAAAAGGAAGGATCTGATAGACAAGTAGTTCCCAGCAGCTCTCCCTTTCTAGAATAAGGGGCTGAGAGGCCTGGCCTGGTACAACTGAAGTTTGAGCTATCTGAACCATTGGGCACTGGGCTTGATGTCAGGTAGAGAACGGGTGGGATTGTAAACGCAAACATTCTCACCCCCAAATAGGGATTGAGTCTTCTTACTCTGTTGTATTTTGGTTTTTCCAGACAGGGTTTTCTCTGTGTCCGTGCAACAGTCCTGGCTGTCCTGGACTGGGTTTGTAGACCAACCAGGCTGGCCTCCAACTCACAGGGATCCACTTGCCTCTGCCTCTCAAGTGCTGGGATTAAAGGCGTACTCGACCTTACCCGATGGATTTGAGTCTTTTTAAACATCAGAAATTCCCAAGGGGGAAGCTAAAGACAGTCATGACTTCCTGTGAGATAATATCAAAGTGAGTGACAACTGTGTTAGGTCCCTGCTTCCCAGCCATCCTCATGACACTATCTTCACTCCTTCAAGGCGACTTTTCCCTCCCATAGAGCTAACTGCACTGTGGAGCTGCTTGCTCCTCCCCCACTCCTCTCTCTCTCTCTCTCTCTCTCTCTCTCTCTCTCTCTCTCTCTCGCTCTTTTTTTTGTAGCCTTGGCTGAACTCACTATGTAGACCTGGGCTGGCCTCTGCCTCTTGAATGCTGGGTTTAAAGGCATGCACCACCAGGTGTGGCTCTCTCTTTTATCTTTTATTTTTTGTGGATGTGTGTGTGGGTGTGGATTTGTGTAGGTGCCAGAGGTAGATGTGTTCTTCATCATTCTCAATATCATTTTTTGAGCTAGGGTCTCTCACTGAACTCACCAATCCAGCCAGATTATCTGGTCAGCGAGCCTCTTGTTTCTGCTTTTCCTTACTGAAATTAAAGATATACCTCAGTGTCCGGCTTTGTTTGTTTGTTTTTTCAGGACAGGGTTTCTTTGTGTATTCTTGGATGTCCTAGAGTCACTTTACAGACCAGGTTGGTCTTGAACTAACAGAGATCCGCCTGCCTCTGACTCCCGAGTGCTGGGATTAAAGGCATGTTCCACCATGCCCGCCATTACAGACAGCTGTGAACTGCCATGTGGTGCTGGGATTTGAACCTGGGTCCTTTGGAAGAACAGCCAGTGCACTTGACTGCTGAGCCATCTCTCCAGTCCAGTGTCTGTCTTTTTATGTGTGTAGTGGGAATTCAAATTTAGATTGCCCTGCTTGTGTAGTAAGACCTTTACTGACTGAGTTGTTTCCTCATCCCTCTTTCTTTTATTTCTTTTATTTCTTGAGACAGAAGTATCCCAGGCTATTTTCAAACTCTGAGTAGCTGAGGATGACCTTGAATTTCTGATCTTCTTGCTCCTATTTCTTTGTATGAGAGTGTACCTCGTGTGTGCCTGGCCTGGTCCCTACAGAACACATTAGATCCCCTGGAACTGCAGTTACAGGGAGTTGTGAGCCACCATGTGGTAGTGCTGGGCCTTGAACCCTGGTCCTCTGGAAGAGCAGCCAGTGCTCTTAACCACTGAGCCATCTCTCCAGCGGCTTGCCTTGGACTGCTGCAGGTGGCTTATGTTTTGCTGGGGACAGAAGCCAGTACTTCATGCACTGTAAACAAGTACTCTGTTTACTGCACTTTGTCCCCAGCTCCTGCTCTCAGTTTCTCGAAATCACCTTCTCCAGGTTCCAGCCAGGCCTGCCCCACTGCGGTATGAGAGAGAGGAGAGCCTTCACCTGTCCACCTCCATAGAAGTTCCAGTTTTAAGGAACACCCTCCTCTCTCAGGATGACGTCACCCTCCAGCCCCCCAGCTTTTAGGCTGGAGACATCAGATGGAGACCAAGAAGGCTGTGCTGAAGAGAACAAAGGAAAGCAGGAGCCACCCCCTATGGAATCACCATTCCAGGGCGAGGACCGGAATTTCTCCCCTCAGATCAAAGTGAATCTCAACTACCGAAAGGGACTAGGTACCAGGTAAGGAAGCAGATGGAGATGGGACAAGAGCAGCTCCCACACAGTACTCAAAGTCACGCGGTATCTAGTCCATCACAAGTGTCTCTTCCTCAGAGCTTAGCTATATATTGGCTCCTAAGTCCCACACTTTGCTCTCCAGAGTTACTCTTTCCAGAATGTTCTCCATTCTTGGCCTTCTGCCAAGATTATACTTTTGGTAGGGACACCCTCATCCAGTGCCAAGTATGCAACTGACAATCAAATTCCCCTTGCTGATGTTTTGACTCCACCCATTATGGTCCCTGTGGTAGCTGGCAGCGGTAGCTGAATCCTCAATGCATCCAGGGAGAGAGAGAGAGAGAGAGAGAGAGACAAAGACATTTGGAAATCTCTTAAGTGCATCTCTGCTTTGCCCCAAGGCTGACATAGTCACCCGGGCAATGTGGACCCTGAGAATTGAGGACAGTGGAATTATAGCCCCCTGTACTTCGAGTTTTCTGTGTTCTAGCTACCAGTTCAGACTGTGAGTCTGGGGTGGGGGGGGGGGTTTCTGCTTCTAACCCTGTCAGGGAACTGCACTTGGCTTCCCAGAATCCTCATGGACTGGCAAGACTGCCAGGAAAACCCGTTTCTCCCTGCTCATCCCTGAGATGTGGCCACCGGCCTTGGCACACTGGTGTTGTTTGTGCCAGAGAGCTGTGGCTAGATTCCGTGAGAGCATAGACAGGTGAGTAGTGGGGCTGGACTAATAAAGATAGAATAGGCTCCATGATGGCCTTTGGAGCCCCAGTCTGTGCCTTTCTTATTCCAAGGCCGTGATTGCTGCCCTGGTGGCAGGAAGTACTGTCCTAACAGCCGTATTTTCCAAGCAGACAGAGCCCCTTACGGTGATGGGACCATATGGTTAGCTTGGTGAATGATTCTCATCTGGCCAGAATGACATACCTGTGTGGTGTTGCAGATGTGAGGGCTGGCTCTAGCTACACCATGGCTGCACGGCTGAAGTGTGGACGATACCATTCTGACCTATGTGTCAGAACCATCAGTCCTTATTGCTTCAGCTCACAGGAGAGCTGCTTGTTGGCTTTCTTGTTTTAAGACAGGATCTTGCTATATAGCCCAGGCTAGACCCCAACTTGAGGTGCTCCTCCTCCTTCGGCCTCACGAGTGGTGAGATTACAGGCATGTGCTAGCATGCCCAGATCTCCACAAGCGTTAAGCTGGGACCCAAGAATCCCTAAACCCTGAAGTAGCCTTCTCCTCTTAATTTTCCCTATTTTCGCTCATGTCTTCTTTTCAGGGGCCCCCAAAATTAGGCAGGCCATTGTGAATACTGACATGGCCTGCCCAGGAATGGGTTGCCTAGACTCATTTGGGACTCGGTCTGCTCTATGCCACGCCCCTGTATAGGTTAAGCACTTTGTGATATTTCCTTGGATCCTTATAACAACCCTTGAATATTTCCATCTTTCAAAGAAGAAATAGATTGAGAGAGGTTAAATGGCTTGCCAAAGAGATAGACCCATCTCACTAAACAACTGTCCCCATCACAAGACAATACCAGACTCTGTCTGATGAGCTACAAGAAGCCTCTTCGGGGCTCTGTGCGGCTTCTCAGTAAAACCATGCTCAGCATATGATATTTAGTGCTGGGTGAACATGATAGCCTATCTCTGGGAAACTTCACGCTTGCCCGGCCCAGAGCCTCTCTTGGGGTTGAGATGGGGCCTGACATTAGGCAGCCGCCAAGGTGACTCCAGTTCTGCTCTGTGTGACTTTGGGTAAGCTGCTTTACTTGTTTGCTTAATGGAGAAAAAGGGCGATTCACTACCTGTAGGGCTGGAGTGCAGAAGAATAGTTCAGACTCCGCTCAACTAATGAACAGATGGTTTCTGAGAGGGGGGAGCTCTTCTCACCCTTTTTACTGGTGCTGGGGTCGAACCTAGGGCCTTACGCAAACCAGGTAAGCACTGTACTGCTGAGCTGCACAAGCGCCATCCACTTCCATTTCACCTTCAGACTCAGTGATGCATGCTACCTTTAGTCTGCAGGCACCTCAGACAACCCTGTCCACAGCCATGCACACATTCAAGGGCCACTGTGAGGTGTGAGAGTGGAAAAGACTCCAGTGGATAAAGAGTCTTTGGAAAGATGCTGCCCTGGAATAAGTAGAGCCGCAGTATTGCAACAGATTAAAGTCCCAATAGGTTTCTTCTCCTCACCAGGAGCTCTGAGCTTTTAGAACCCCAGGAGAGAGAAATCCTTGAAAGGCTCCCCGTGTACCCTGAGGGTATGAAGTGCTGCAGGAGTACCTGACTATGCTTCCATGCATGAGGAAGCTTTTGTGCAGGAGAGACAAGAGTCACAAAACACATTTTTCACAGCCAGCAGGATCCAAACCGGTTTGACCGTGACCGACTCTTCAGTGTGGTCTCCCGAGGTGTCCCAGAGGAGCTGGCTGGACTGCCAGAATACCTAAGCCGGACCAGCAAGTACCTCACTGACTCAGCCTACACAGGTAGCCCCTACCCTGTGGTGTTCTTTGTGCTCAGGATCAGAGGGGCAGCTGTTCTTGGGGCTGGAGAGATGGCTCAGTGGTTGAGAGCACAATCCAGAAGACTTGGATTAGATTTCCAGAGCCCACATGGAAGCCATCAACTATCTGTAAAAGCAGTTCCAGGAGATCTGATCCCCTCTTTCTAGCCTTCATGGGACTGCATGCACTATTTAAAAAAAAGAAGAAAGAAGCCGGGCGGTGGTGGCACACGCCTTTAATCCCAGCACTTGGGAGGCAGAGGCCGGCGGATCTTTGTGAGTTCGAGGCCAGCCTGGTCTACAAAGCGAGTCCAGGATAGCCAGAGATATTCAGAGAAACCCTGTCTCAAAAACCAAAAAAAAAAAAAAAAAAAAGAAAGAAAGAAAGAAAAAAAAGCCAGGGCGTAGTCATGCATGCCTTTAATCCTAGCACGCAGGAAAAAGAGGCAAGCAGATCTCTGTGAGTTCGAGGCCAGCCTGGCCTACAAAGAGAGTTCCAGGACAGCCAGGACTCTGTTACACAGAGAAATCCTGTCTTGAAGAGCCAATCAACGGGGACCAGAGACATGGCTCAGAGGTTAAGAGCACTTACTGCTCTTCCAAAGGTCTTGAGTTCAATTCCCAGCAACCACATGGTGGCTCACAACCATCTAGATTGAAATCTGGTGCCCCCTCTTCTGGCCTGCAGGTGTACATGCAGGCAGAACACTGTATGCATAATAAATAAAATATTTTTTTAAAAAAGAAAGAAAAACTAACCAACAAGACAAAAACAAAAAACTGCCAACAAGCTGGGTGTGGTGGTGCACGCCTTTAATCCCAGCACTCGGGAGGCAGAGGCAGACAGATCTCTGTGAGTTCAAGGACAACCTGGTCTACAGAGTGAGTCCAGGACAGTCAAGGATACACAGAGAAACCCTGTCTCAAAAAACCTAAAAAAAAAACCTAAAAAAAAAAAAAAACGCCAACAAAACAAAAGCAAAAACCAAAGGAAAAAATTATGCACACTCTAGAAGAATCAAATGGTAAAGAAATATGAAAAGCCAAGAAAAAACAGCTTGTCATCCTGGCCCACCGCTAACGGCTTGGCAGCTTTGCAGATTTGTTCAAAAGATTGGATGTATAAGGAGTTGCCATATTAAATAATTTATAATATGATACTCCCCTCTCCACTGGATACATTTTATTTATTTATTTGGTTGTTGCGATGGGGATTTCACTATGTAGCTCAGGGTAGCCTTGACTTAGTCTCCCCTTAGCCTCCTGAGTGCTCCCAGGTGTGTGCTGCCACGCCTAGCTTGATGGTGCAGGTGTTCTCCTTGGCGTAGCCTGACGGTCATTTCATCAACCAATGCCTGTATATGAATCCTCGGATTGTGGTTTGGGACCTCGGTTTGTTATGTGCTTGGCCTTGTGTGTGCAGAAAAAGTTTGTTTGTGTTATATCCTCATTTTATAATAACCCTAGAATGTTTTTATCAAAAAAGAAAATAAACGAAGAGAGGACAGGCCACTTACAGAGGGAGGAGTCAGAGCCATTAAATGAGGGAGACACTTGCAAATTCTGCCCTGGATTTTTTCCCCTCCTTAAACAGGGGTCTCATGTAACCCAGGTTGACCTCAGTTATGTAGCTGAGGAAGACCTTGATTTTCTGATCTCGTCCCCACATCCCCAAGTGCTGGGATTACACACCTGTGCTGCTACCCTGACTGGTTTATGTGGTGCAGAGTTCAAACCCAATGCCCTCAGCCCTGCCCTGGATATTCATGTGCAGATATTGAATGTTCCAAACATGGTGGCGCATGCCTTTAATCCCAGCATTGGGAAGACAGAGACAGGTGGGTCTCGGTGAGTTAGTTCCAGGCCAGCCAGAACTACAATGTAAAAACCCGTGTCAACCACACAACAACAACAACAAACCCACACAGATAATGTTACATATATATTGAGTTAGTTAGGACTTAGAAATTTGGTGTTAAGGCAAAAATTGTAGTGAGGCCTGTTGGTATTTTAATGCCTGGTCTCTGGAGCCCTGGTGTCTGCAACCAAGTTGTGTTGCCACCAGTTGCATAGAGCAGCCATCTTTTCTTATCCTCCCACGGGATACTCTGGAGCCTGGGTCTGATGTGCAAACTGGCAGATGGCCCAGCCTTTCTGTGCCTTCCCCTGTCTCCTTGCAGAGGGCTCCACTGGAAAGACGTGCCTAATGAAGGCTGTGCTGAACCTTCACGATGGGGTCAATGCCTGCATCCTGCCGCTGCTGCAGATCGACAGGGATTCTGGCAATCCTCACCCCCTTGTCAACGCCCAGTGCACGGATGAGTTCTACCGAGGCCACAGCGCGCTGCATATTGCCATAGAGAAGAGGAGCCTGCAGTGCGTGAAGCTGCTGGTAGAGAACGGGGCAAATGTTCACGCCCGAGCCTGTGGCCGCTTCTTCCAAAAGCACCAAGGAACTTGTTTCTATTTTGGTGAGGGAGCTTTCCTTAGCTATGTGGGTGTGAAGCTTCGTCCAAGGTCACATGGTTAGTGACTGGCAGAGCTCACACTTAACCCCAATCTGCCTGCTTCTAACCACCTGGTTGCATTACTGCTTGTTTAATGAGATGCTTAGTCCTCTATTAGCAAGCTCAGTAGGTACCCAAGTGCAGACTGGGGAGAGGATGGGCTGCAGGAACTGAGCTGTGCTAGGAGGACTCAGCAGGCCGACTCGGGATAGTCAGGGTGGAGCGTGTAGCTGTCATGCAGAAGGCCCTGAGTTTGACTGTTTAAAGTTATGTCTGTGTGGTATATTTATTAGTACTTGTTCATGTGGGAGCCAGATGTTGATTTCAGGTTTCTTTCTCTCTCTCTCTCTCTCTCTTTGGTTTTGTTTTATTTTTATTTTTTCCGAGACAGAGTTTCTCTGTGTAACAGCCCTGGCTGTCCTGGAATTTGCTTTGTAGACTAGGCTGGCTTCGAACTCACAGAGATCCACCTGCCTCTGCCTCTCTAGTGTGCTGGGATTAAAGGTTTATCTTCCCATGTCTTGCTATGGCTGTCATTTTATTAAGCGAGCCATTGCCCTATCTCTCTGGGTTTCATTTTTTTTTTTTTTTTTTTGGTTTTTCGAGACAGGGTTTCTCTTTGTATCCTTGGCTGTCCTGGACTCACTTTGTAGACCAGGCTGGCCTCGAACTCACAAAGATCCGCCTGCCTCTGCCTCCCAAGTGCTGGGATTAAAGGCGTGCGCCACCACCGCCCGGCTTTGGGTTTCATTTTTTAACACCCCTCCCCAACTCCTCAAAACAAATAAATAAGTGAAGATAACACCAAGACCTGACCCACTACCACCACCAAAAAACCAACCAAAACAAGATAGAAGCAAACATACAAAAAACAAACAAAACAAACAAACAAACAAAAAACTCCACCAAATCAAAACCAGCGTGATCAAGAATCTGAATGAAGGGGTAGTGGGTCAACTCTGTCGAAGAAGCCGGAAGGACAAGGTGGGGAGGGGACATCTGGTTGGCTGCCTCTTATTCTTCCTGATCTGCTTCAGGGAGACCTGGACTTCTGCCTGAGGAGCAGGAAGAGTGGTGGGATGGAGGCAGAGGCTCAGGCTGCTCTCTTGGTCCACAGGCGAGCTACCTCTTTCTCTGGCTGCGTGCACCAAGCAATGGGATGTGGTGACCTACCTCCTGGAGAACCCACACCAGCCCGCTAGCCTGGAGGCCTCTGACTCCCTGGGCAACACAGTCCTGCATGCACTGGTAATGATTGCAGATAACTCGCCTGAGAACACTTCGCTGGTGATTCACATGTACGACGGGCTTCTCCAACTGGGGGCCCGCCTCTGCCCCAGTGTGCAGCTTGAGGATATCTGCAACCATCAAGGCCTCACACCCCTGAAGCTAGCTGCCAAGGAAGGCAAAATTGAGGTGAGTACTGTCCCCCTCCTGCCTCTCTCGGCTGCAGCAGGCCTCAGGGAGGCAATTCATACTTGTGCATAATGCATTCTGCTCCCTGTCACCCTGGACCCTTCATTATCTGCCTCCCTTCCCTGTCAACCTCATCCCCTTACGTTCCTTTTTCACCTTCAATTCCTTTTGTTTTGTCTTGTTTAACTGACTTTAACCGGGACCATCTGTGTGGTTATAGGTTTCAAACCACCCACTGGTGCCTGGCAGGCTCACAGGACAGCAATGACTGCCTCTCCCCAAGAACGTACTAATAGACAATGGTATAGTAGGATGGGTAGGGTCCTCTGAGTCCTGTCCCAAACTATGGTCAGCCATCGACAGGCTCAGTCTTGTGCAAGCCTAGTGTGGTACAACCAGGGCAGGCTGTAAGATCATGATTTCAGCTGTCGTGTTAAGCACAGAAGACAGCTCCTTGCCACCCTTTTCTCAATATTCTGGCTCTGACATTATTTCCCTCTCTTCTGAAATATTCCCTCAGCCTGGGATGGAATAAATGTCCTGTGTAGGGCAGAGCACGCAATGGTCCCTTATTCTCAGCTGTCATTAGTCTCTCTACATTTACTTCAGTGCCTTGCAGAGAGAAGCTCTATGATTCTGGGTGGGCATAGTATTTGCTTACAGGAGGAGATATAAATATTCAGAAGGAAGTTTGATGCCATGTTGCTTTAGATAAACAACTATAATAAGTTTGCATATAGGGCCTAAGACCTCCTCAGCCATGGAATTTGACCAACTCTCCAATAAACTCTGGGAGTATCCTTAAAGTCAGTTGAGTTCTTTATTATTATTATTATGAGATAGTGCTTTTTAAAAAGATTATTTCTATTTTATGTGTATGAGTGTTTTGCCTGTATGTACATATGTGTACTGAGAGAATGTCTGGTGCCTGTGGAGGTCACAGAAGGGGGAGAGGATCTGATGGAACTGCAATTCCAGATGACAATAAGCTGCTATTTGGGTGCTGGAAATCGACCTGGGTCTTCTACAGAAGCAGCAAGTGCTCTTTTTTTTTTTTTTTTTGGTTTTTCGAGACAGGGTTTCTCTGTTTAACAGCTCTGGCTGTCCTGGACTCGCTTTGTAGACCAGGCTGGCCTCGAACTCGCAAAGATCCGCCTGCCTCTGCCTCCCAAGTGCTGGGATTAAAGGCGTGCGCCACCACCGCCTGGCTAGCAAGTGCTCTTAAAACTGAGTGATCTCTCCAGGCCCTGGAGACAACGCTAGTGGTCACTGCTCTGTTGCTGTGACCAAGGCAACTTAGAGAAGGAAGGGTTTATTTGGTGTCATGGTCCCAGAGGGATGAGTCCATCACCATCAGGGCAAGGAAGCATGCCGACAGGCAAGCATGGTGCTGGAATAGCAAGTAGAGAGCTAGCTCAGCAGCCAAGCAGGAAACAGAGAACAAACTGGGAATGGAAGGCCACCCCCGGCTCCTAAGCCTACCTGGGAATGGAAGGTCACCCCGGCCCCTAAGCTTACCTGGGAATGTAAGGTGACCCTGGCCCCTAAGCCTACCTGGGAATGGAAGGTCACCCCGGCCCCTAAGC
>CAJQZJ010032004.1:7391620-7422069 GCA_907164525.1 Lophiomys imhausi | reverse complement strand
CTAAGCCTACCTGGGAATGGAAGGTCACCCCGGCCCCTAAGCCTACCCAAAGAGCACCACCAACATGGGTGGGACCACGAATTTACATGCCTGAGCCTCTGGGGGACACTTTTATTCACACTAACACAACTGCCTTTTTCCTATATTTTGTCTAATTTGCTATAAGTCTTGCTATTAGATTTTCTGTAGATTTTTGTTTGTTTGTTTGTTTGTTTGTTTTTTGAGACAGGGTTTCTCTGTGTAGGCCTGGCTGTCCTGGAACTTGCTCTGTAGACCAAATCGACCTTACACTCTGAGATCCACCTGCCTCTGCCTCCCCATTGCTGGGACTGAAGGTGTATGCCACTACCAAAGGGCAGATTTTCTGCAGTTTTTTTATTTTTTTGAAAGATTTATTTGTTATGTATACAGTGTTCTGTCTGCATATATGCCTGCATGCCAGAAGAAGGTACCAGATCTCATTATAGATGGTTATGAGCCACCATGTGATTGCTGGGAATTGAACTCAGGACCTCTGGAAGAGCAGCCAGCAGAAGTGCTCTTAACCTCTGAGTCATATCTCCAGCCCCTTTCTGCAGATTTTTTTTTTTTTCGAGACAGGGTTTCTCTGTGTAGCCCTGGCTGTCCTGGACTCACTTTGTAGACCAGGCTGGCCTTGAACTCACAAAGATCCACCTGCCTCTGCCTCTCAAGTGCTGGGATTAAAGGCGTACGCCACCACCGCCCGGCTGCAGATTTTATCTACTGTGACATTCACATTTTTTCCTCACATTGTAAGCTTGAAAAAAAAAAAACCTATATGGTCACTCAGGAGGCAGAGACTGGTGGTTCTCTATGAATTCCAAGTCAGCTTGGTCAATGTAGCAAGTTGTAGGTGAGCCAGAACTACAAAGTAAGACATGTCTCAAAAAATCAAAGAACCAAAGAAAAGAAAAGAAAAAAGAAAGAATGGTTGTGTGTTTTTTAAAAATTGTTTTGGACATATAGAATTTAAGTTTTTTGTATGTTTGTGGCTGGGTATGGTTGCTATAGTCTCAGCTACCTGGGAGGCTGAAGCAAGATGATCACTTGAACCCAAGAATTCAAGAACAACATTGGCAATATTGTTAGCCCCTGTGTGAGCAGCCAAGCCAAATGGAACTTTGAGGGGTAGAGTGATGGCTCAGAGGTTAAGAGCACTGGCTGTTCTTCTAGAGGTCCTGAGTTCAATTCCTAGCAACCACATGGTGGCTCATAACCATCCCTCTTCGGCCTGCAGGTATACATGCAGACAGAACACTATACATATTAAATAAATAAATCATTAAAACAAACAAACAAGCCGGGCGTGGTGGCGCACGCCTTTAATCCCAGCACTCGGGAGGCAGAGGCAGGCGGATCTCTGTGAGTTCGAGGCCAGCCTGGTCTAAAAAGCGAGTCCAGGACAGCCAGAGATACACAGAGAAACCCTGTCTCGAAAAAAACAAAACAAACAAACAAACAAACAAAAAACAAATGAAACTTATATATATAATTATCTTTTCCTTCAAATTCCTTAGCTTTCCTATTACTTCTACAAGATTATATATGTAATACATGATTACATATAATAAATATTGTATTTAAAATGATTTATTTTTATATGTATGGATATTTTGCCTGCATGACTGTTTGTGCACCAACATGCAGATGTGTCTTTCCATCTCTATTGACATAATGTAAATAATTACTCATATATATGCCCAGAGACTTGTCTCTTCATCTATTCTAGATCCTTCTGAGATTAGCCATTCCAATATGTAGTTCCTATTGTATGCTATATAATAACATGATTGTGTATGTGCCATCATTATATAATATAACATACATATATACAATATATAATATGTTATATACACATATATATATACAGTATATAATATACATATGTCTATTTTCTTCCAGGCTTTTCAGTTTTCTCTTTCTGTTTGTTTGCCCTGAGACAGAGTCTTATCAGCCCAAGGTGTACTTGAACTCTATTTATTCACATTTATCCTGTGTGTATAGAAATGTGAACACGCGCCATAGCACATATGTGGAAATCAGATAATGCCTTGCAGGACATGTTTTTCTTCTTCTACAGAGTGGGTTCCAGAGATCAAACTCAGGTCATCAGGCTTGAGAGGAAGTTTACTCATTTAGCTGTCTTGCTCTGACCTCTCACCTTAGCTTCCCTGGTGCTGGAATTATAGGCGTGCATCATCATTCCTGGCACTTACTTGTTTTTAATTTACTTAAAATTGCTTTATATTTATTTTATGTGTCTGAGTGATTTGTCTGCATGTATATTTGTGCACCACGTGTGTGGATGGTGTCTGCAGAGATCAGAAGAGGGTGTTGTACTTGAACTGGAGTGACAAGTGGTTGTGAACCACTATGTGGGTGCTGGGAACTGAACCAGAGTCCTCCGCAAGAGTAACACGTGCTTTTAGCCACTGAGTCATCTCTCCAGCCCCTACAGTTTTATTTTTAATGTTTAAAACTGATTTGTTTGAAAGCACTTTTGGTATAAAGAGTAAGCTCTCATTTTTTCCATCCCAAGTAGCTTGTAAGTATCTAAATTTTATTTTCAGGGACCCTTCACAGGCATATAGTCTGTAGTTGCATATTGCTAGTGTTAAGAATGAAGGGACATTTTAAAGCTTTTATAAGGTCAAGATAAAATAAACATAACTAACAGGTTTTTTGGGGGGTGTTTTGGGGTGTTTGTTTGTTTTTTGAGACAGGGTTTCTCTGTGTAGCCCTGGTGGTCCCAGAACTCACTCTGTAGACCAGGCTGGCCTTGAACTCACAGAGATCCACTTGCCTCTGCCTCCCGAGTGCTGGGATTAAAGGCTTGTGACACCACCACCTGGCTTATAAGTAAGAGTTTTAATATTATTTCCTGCTCTCAGCTCCTGGTGCTCTTATTGGAGCAAGTGCACCTTTTTCCACTGTCTAAGAGTCTGGCTGGGGCTGCAGAGATGGTTTAGTGGGTGAGAGTCCTGGCTGGCTCATCCAGAGACCTGGATTTGATTCCTGGCACACACAGATCAGCCCACAACTGTCTGTAACTCCAGTCCCAGGGGATCTGATACCCTCTTATGTCCTCTGTGGGCCCTGCATATATGTGGTCCACAGACATAGATGCAGGTGAACCTCCCACCACACATTTAAAACAAACCCCTCTAAAGATACGGTTCTATGGCATGTGTAAATTGCTTCCCAGTCTGCACCCTCCTTGTCCTCATTCCTCATGTATGAAATCAAAGACTTCTTAACCTGTTTTGGAGTAGGGATCTCTTTCTAGTCTGTTGAAAGTTCTGCACCCCAACCACAGAACTGCACACACATGCATAGCTGGTGGTCCCTGATTTCAAATGACCTCAAGTTCCCAGCTGGGATACCTGTGCTATCTGAGGAACTCAGGAAAGAAATCCATGGGGTAGGAGGGGGAAAGAATCAGCCTGCTTGCCAGGCTGTGTCTATATGTAGGATGTAAACCTGACAGTTCAACTTTGGCTGGGTGTATGTAAGAGCTGAAACATGCTAGGACCTATGTACCCTGCAAGGGCTCAGTGCTGCCCAGCCCCAATATAGCATTAGTGCAGGGCGGCTGACTAGCTGGTGAGCTTATATGACTGTCCTGCAGATTTTCAGGCACATTCTGCAGCGGGAATTCTCAGGACTGTACCAGCCCCTTTCCCGAAAGTTCACCGAGTGGTGCTACGGTCCTGTCCGGGTATCATTGTATGACCTTTCCTCTGTGGACAGCTGGGAAAAGAACTCAGTGCTGGAAATCATCGCCTTTCATTGCAAGAGCCCGGTGAGTCCATAGGGTACAGGTCGGCCTAGAGGGTCTAGCAAAGGGCACGCCCCCCCATCACTTCACAGTACAAGGACCGGAATGGAGGGAGGTGGGAGGCACTTTTCAGGGATCCTGGGTCTGGAAACTGGTTCCCCATGTGCTCCTCTCCATTTCCCTTGGCCCTTGGTGGAGCCTGCCATGACGTAGGTGCTTGTCATAGCACTAGCCAGCTGTGTCCTTCCTATCGTGTGCTCTTGCCTCTCCCTTTCCCACCACAGCACCGGCACCGCATGGTGGTTTTAGAGCCACTGAACAAGCTCCTGCAGGAGAAATGGGATCGGCTCATCCCAAGATTCTTCTTCAACTTTGCCTGTTACCTGGTCTACATGCTCATCTTTACCATTGTTGCCTACCACCAGCCTTCCCTGGAGAAGGCAAGAGCTGGGTGGGGCCGTGTCCTGGGGTACACCTGCCTGAAGCAACCCTGGAGTTAGAAGGGTCGAGGCGCTAGCACCATCCCATCCTACCAGAGAGGACTCGGAGGCTTAGGCGGCTTGAGGGGTATACCCAGAGTTCCTCTGGAAACAGTCCCCTAGGGTAACGACACCACTGGCAGTAAATTCCTACTGGATGCTTGCCAGATGTGAGCCAGTCAGTCTAAGTGGCCAGCATGTGTTAAGTAATGACTACCCACTCCAGTCTCTGGGATGAAAGGCTGCCATGCTCAGTTTACTACTGAGGCAAAGGAGAGGCACAGGAAGGTTAACTATATTGTCTACAGTAATAACAACTCTCAGTGGTAGAGATGACGACCCGAACCCAGAAAATCTGGCTCCAAATCCAATCCTAATAACTGCTATCTCATATACTTCTAAGGGACTGCAGTCGGGTCCCTTCCCCAGAGCCCATGTCCTCTCTGTTGCTCCGAGTGCAGGTTCGGAGTCATCTCACCTGAGGCTCTTGGAGAGCTAGCTGTTGGGGAGCCAAGACTCCAGGTCTTATGGGAGTGTTTGTCTCTTCAGCCAGACAATCCCTCATCAAAAGCGACTTTTGGGGAATCCATGCTGCTGCTGGGCCACATCCTGATTCTGCTTGGGGGTATTTACCTCTTATTGGGCCAGGTAAGGACTCCTTCCTGTTTCTCCACCTTATGTAGCTCCCAGTCAACCAAGAAGCAAACCAGGACATTACGGGGAGTGAACTGTCCTCTCTTCACTGCTGGGGAAACAGACTCCCCTGCCCAGCCTTGCCAGAGCGGAGTGTTCTGGCCCTGCTTTCTGGGGCCCTGGCACCCTTCCTGCAATGCTTTCTGGGGGTACCTGAGGGGTGACAGATAGTTTCTGTGTTTCTAGCAGTGCAGGCTCTGCTTCCTTAGAAATAAAGTCTGAAGGCCCTGCCCCAGGTCCTTCAGCTGGCTGGGGAATTCCTCATTTGGGGAACACAGAAAGCAATTGGTAGGCGGAACTCAGTCTGGCTGCAGGCTTATAGAAGTCCGGCTAGATGTCAAGATATAGTGACCTTCTTAGAGGGGGCAGAATGTGGCACCAAACTCAGGTTGGTTGAAGTACAGGATGCTCCCTGGAAGGCCAGGGAGAGGTGGAGAGAAAGCACTCTTCCTCCATTCTGTGTGCAGTATGCAGGCCCTCCTTCTGGATCCATAGGGATCAGGAGGCCCATGTTGTCCGAGCTGGCTTTGAATTCCTGAGTTCAAGTATCTTTCTGTTTGAGCCTTTCAAGTAGCGGGGATGGAAGGTGTATGCACTGCACACTTCTTGGCTGTGTATTTGGAAAAAGAAAAAAAATCAGAAATTATCTCAGCTTTCAGAAAGGTTCATGAGTGCCCCAGCCACAAAGCTACTCCCTCAATAGGCAAAGTGGCACATGCCTGCAGTCTCAGGCACATGGGAGGCTAAGGCAGTAGATGCCCAAGTTCAAGGCCAGGTTGGGCTATGTCTTAGTTAGGGTTATCATTGCTGTGATGAAACAACCACGACCAAAAGTAACTTGGGGAGGGAAGGGCTTATTCAGCTTACATTCAGGATACTGAATCACAGTCCACTGAAGGAAGCCAAGGAAGGAATTCAAATGGTGCTGAAGCTTGGAGGCAGGAGCTGATTCAGAAGCCATGGAGAGGTGCTGCTTGCTCTTCATGGCTTGCTAAGCTTGCTTTTTTTTAGAACCCAGGACCATCAGCCCAGGGGTGGCCCCACCCACAATGGACTGGGCACTTACCTCCATCACTCACTAATTAAGAAAATGTCCTACAGGCTTGCCTACAGCCTGGTCTTATGGACACATAAGTTCACGTTTCATAGTTGAAGTTCCTTCTTCTCAGATGACCCTGACTTGTGTCAAGTTGACATAAAATTAGCTATATATTGAGGGGGGTACAGTTTTAGCCCCTGAGGTGGTGTAAGCCAGGTTCCCATACCAGGAAGCAAGTTGGGGACCTGGAATCCACGTCACGGGGCAGCCTGGTTGCACTGAAAGCTGAAGAGCGAGTCTCACATCCACAACCTCTGACCTCTCTCCTCCACAGCTGTGGTACTTCTGGCGCCGCAGCCTGTTCATCTGGATCTCGTTCATGGACAGCTACTTTGAAATCCTCTTGTACGTGAGTCTTACGCCTTTCCCACATTGTCTCTGTGGTCTGGGCGAGGCAGAGTGTACCAGGCTGGTTGTGGAGGCTAGGACACAGGGCCCCAAGTTGTTCTAGGGGGGGAGAATGGGGGTGTATACCAGACCTGGGATTCCTGGCTGATGGACGACTTGGGCCCTTTCAAGCTTCCATCTTTGTAGAGCCTCTTTCCATGAAGTGTCTCAATTTTTGAAGACACCTTTGAGAGAGGTATCATTATTACAAATAGGAAGCCCAGTGCATAAATAAATAACTTGCCCAGGATTGGTGTAGCTCCAGACAGATGGAGTCCTTCTGAGGTGATAGAGGCAGTCAGTGGTGGTCGGCACAGTCTCATAAGAGTTGCAGGGATATTACCAAGTGGCCTGGAATCTGACCCAGATCTTGTCCCCATCCAGCCTTGTCCAGGCCCTGCTCACAGTGCTGTCCCAGGTGCTGCGCTTCATAGAGACGGAGTGGTATCTGCCCTTGCTAGTGTCATCCCTGGTGTTGGGCTGGTTGAACCTGCTTTACTATACACGTGGCTTTCAGCACACAGGGATCTACAGTGTCATGATTCAGAAGGTGAGAGAGGGGGTGAACCAGGTACAGTCAGATTGGAGAGGGCTGGACACACTTCCCAGTAGACATCTTTTGGCCCTCACGGCGCAGGAGAGAGCAGAAAAAAGCATGAGCTGTTTGCCCATGTGTCATTTACCCAGACATTTGTCCAGCATTACTGCAGGTGTGAGCATGCATGTGCCTACATGTCTTCACACATATGCAGCTCCGTACACACCAATTTGTTGGCAGTTGTCCACATAGGAACAAGTGCGTCCTTCATAAAGGAGTGGATAATATGCACATGAATGTATCCGTTTGTCTGAGCCTTGGGACATGGGGGCATTTGCACTGCTGTACATGCATTTATTTAACATGTGTTTATGAACACCCACTGTGGTCTAGGTTCTTTTGTAAGTGTTGGGAACACAGTAGTGAGCAAAACAGACAAGTCCTTGCTCTTTTGAAGTTGATGTTCTAGTGTCTGGAATGAAAGTGTTAAGAAAACAACAGCCCAGGATGTTGGTGACTATAAAACCCTACAGAGGAGACATGCAGGACAGGTTATGGAGCATGACTGGGGCAGATGGTACTTTAGAAGGGATGGTGAACAAAACTGTTTCAGAAGAGGGTTGTTTTGTTTTGTTGTGACAGGGTTTCTCTATGTAGCCCTGGCTGTCCTGGAATTCACTCTGTAGACCAGGCTGGCTTCGAACTCAAAGATCTGCCTGCTTCTGCCTCCTGAGTGCTGGGATTAAAGTGTGTGCTTGAAGAGGGTTTTTTGTTTTTGTTTTTTTCTAGTCAGGGTTTCTCTGTGTATCTCTGTGCTGGACTCAGTTTGTAGACCAGGCTGGCCTTGAATTCACAGAGATCAATCTGCCTCTACCTTCCAAGTGCTGGGTTGTCCTTTGTTTTTGTTTTATTTTTTTGTGCAATGTAGAAGATGGAATTTGGCCCCCCCCCCATTCAAGCTAGGCAAGCCCTCTATCACTGAGATAGACCCACAGTCCTTTAGTGGTGACCTGGAAGAATGAGTCAGATGCCTCAGAGTGGAGGAGTAGGCACTCTCTCCAGAGGGAACAACCAAAGTGAAGGCAAAGAGCCAGACAGCCAGGGGGTGAAGAGCTGCAGAGCTGAGGAGGTCAAGTGTGGGGGAGGGAGTAGGCAGCAGGTGGGTGCCTGGGTTTTAAAAAATTCTGTTAAAATAGGGACTGAAGAGATGTCTCAGTGGTTAGGATCAATATCAGGCTCTCATACATGTGTGCAAACACTTTCACCCACTGAACCGGAGGCAGATTTTTAAAAGATTCCTTCTGCTCAGAATGACCTGTGTTTGTGCACACAGTCTGTGGGAGGGGGCCCTACTTATGGGGTCTGCGGGTTAGAATGCTGTGGGCCATTCACCCAGGCTTCCCTTGGGCTTGTGTGTTCTAGGTCATTCTGCGAGACCTGCTTCGCTTCCTGCTGGTTTACTTAGTCTTCCTCTTCGGCTTTGCTGTAGGTAAAGACCCTTTTAAATGTTGAGTGTATATGTTCATGTGCAGGGCAAGCATGCAGAGAGAACTGTGCAGAAAGCTGGGTGTCTTCCGCTATTGTTCCGTTTTACTGCTTTGAGACAGTGTCTCTCTCGGAACTGAAAGCTCGCTGTGGAACTGAAAGCTCGCTGTTTTTTGACTAGCGTGGTCAGTGAGCTCTAGTGATCTGCCTGTCTCTGCTCTGCAATGCTGGTGTTACAGGCATGCACAGCTCTAGAATTTTAAAATTGCATTTGTGTGTGTGTGTGTGTGTGTGTGTGTGTGTGTGTGTGTGTGTGTAGCTCAGAAGACAACTTCTGGGAGGTAGTTCTCTTCTTCCATCAAATGGAACTTGGGGGTCAAATTCAGGTCATCGGATTTGGAGGCAAGCACCTTTACCCGATGAGCCATCTTTCCAGCCCTAAGCTCAGTGTTTTGGTGTGGGTGCTGGAGATTCAAACACAAGCACCTTTGCCCACGAGAATCTCCCAGTCTGAATACCCACTTCTGCAAACTGCCTGGTGGTCTCCCGGACTGAGACTCCCCCACTTACTTACTTACAGCTCTAGTGAGCTTGAGCCGGAAGGTCCAAAGCCACAAAGACTCTGAAGGGAACAATGCCACAGTGACAGAACAGCCCATGCTGGATCAGAAAGACGAGGAGGCCCCCCTATGGGGGCATTCTGGATGCCTCACTAGAACTCTTCAAGTTCACCATCGGTATGGGTGAGCTGGCCTTCCAGGAACAGCTGCACTTTCGTGGGGTGGTGCTGCTGTTACTGTTGGCCTACGTCCTTCTCACCTATGTCCTGCTGCTCAACATGCTCATCGCCCTCATGAGCGAGACTGTCAACAGCGTCGCCACTGACAGCTGGAGCATCTGGAAGCTGCAGGTGTGACCCCTCTCACCCCCCACCCTTGGGACCCTGCTGGCCAGCCGCACCCCACTGAAGGCTGCTGATGGCTCAGTCTAGCAGGATCAGCCTCTAGATCGCAGCCATTCTTCAGAGGGTTGCTGTGAGGATCAGATAAGCTCAGGAGTATGAAGTGTCCAGGACAGTGCCTGGCACGTAGTAGGTGTTCATTGAGACAGTTACCATGATTATTGGTATTATAATTGAGACAAGAGTTTCACTATGTATCACCAATTGGCCTCCAACTCACAGCAATCCCCCTGCCTCAGTCTTGTGAGTGCTGGGATTATAGGCGTGAGCTACCGTGGTTGAATATCAAGTGTGTCTTGAATGCCTATTAATGGTAGGGCTGTGCACCACAAACCCAGCAGAGAACAAGAAAAAGGCCCCTCCTGAGATCCACATATGTAAAACATAGATTGATGTGGGAGGAGGTGAGAAAGCTTGCAGGGGTTTGATGTGACAGCCCCTCACCCCCACACGTGAAGAACCAGTACATGTGTCTTACATGCCCAGAGAAAGGATGTGTAGGTTTGGACCAGGGACAGCCTTGCCCTGGAGGTTGGATTCTGCTGCCAAGTTATTATTACTGTCTTTGGGCCATTTCCTCCTTGAGCCTCGAGTGCCAGCACCAGCAGGGTCTAGGATGCCCTGGTGTGTGTTTGTGTGTGTGAGAGGGGGAGGGGGTGGGGGGGGTGACATGGTCTGGAGTGCATACGACCAAGTCACTATTGCACACCCCCTATCTGTTGACTTTCCAAACTCCACCCAAGGCGTCTTTCCCTTAGGTACCAGATGGGGAAACTGAGATTCTGAGAGGACTGGAACCTTGTGACCCACAGGAATAATATTGCGGCTAGATCCCAGTTTATGCACTAGGCATATATACTGTAAAGTTCTGTGAGGGTATCTTCTTTTCCCCTTGCCCTGCGTACTTCTTCCTCCAGGCAGGGTCCCAGGCTACTCTGTTTGATGTGTCCTTTGTCCCCAGAAAGCCATCTCTGTCTTGGAGATGGAGAACGGTTACTGGTGGTGCAGGAGGAAGAGGCAGCGTGCAGGGAGGCTGCTGAAAGTCGGCACCAGGTGGGATGGTATCCCTGATGAGCGCTGGTGCTTCAGGTGAGCAAGTGGGGAGGACACAGCAGGGGCCTGGCCAGCTCAGGATAGCTTCATGCTCCTGAATGGCTGCAGGAGCCAGGTGTGGTGGGAGAGGCAGAGAGGAGGAGAACCAGCATAATTTATCTAGGCAAGTAAGGTCAGGGATGCTGGGTCTAAAAGACACATAGACCCCACTCCCTCACCCTGCTGTAAAGCCTGTGCTTTTAGCCTGTGTAGCCCTGCCATCCCAGTGGTATAAACTTAAGGTCCCCTCCCTGGTGATTCCTGACTTCACCTCTAGTCAAGAATCTAGCATTCTGGGTCTCTATGGCTACCCTCATCTCTAGATCTTCCAGTCTGATCTTGAAGGTATATCCACTTCTATGAAAACCAAGCTTTTCAACGTTCAGAGAAGATGGAATTACCATGAGGGGGAACGTGGTGACAAATGTTTAGCCACAACAGGGACTTTGATGGGCAGCAGCTGAGCAGGGGATGAGACAAGGGCTTTACTCATGACAAGCAGCCAAGAAAGAGCTCAGAACCTGAAGCACAAGGGCACACCTGATCTCACTTCCTGGTCTCTAGTCGCTCTGGGAAACCCAGACACTGAGAACAGCTGAGAAGGTTGCCTTTTCCTCCACATGGACATCTGGCCTTAGGGGCGAAATCAAGAGTCACAAGGATGTGGGGTCCAAGCTTGTGGGCTGTGGGTGGACGCATGCCTTGTTAGAGAAGGGCAGAAACAAAGAAAACAAGACTACCTTCCTCGTTATCTGTACAGTCCACTGTGGGGAGGAGGGTGATCCCTTCCCTGGGCAAAGCCTGCTGGGCTACTGCAAGCTTCCCTGAACTTCAGAGCTGTTTCATCAACCACAGGGTGGAGGAAGTGAACTGGGCTGCATGGGAGAAAACCCTTCCCACCTTGTCTGAGGATCCATCAGGGCCAGGCGCCACTGGTGAGTTGCCTTGGGGCTAGAGCCCTTGCCCTAGTTCTTGTGACCATGAGTTGAGGGTTTGCTGTCAACACAGCTTTTGAGAGTCCTGGTGGGACCCAGAGCCCTGTTGTGCGGTTGCTTCAAGGCTGCACCCTCACCTACTCCTCCTGCAGGCATGGGTGCCTTACTCCCTGTCTGTCCCAAGCCTGTCCTGATGGCCTGTCTGGGGAAAGATTCTCAGCTCAGCACTACTCTCTGCAAGTCAGCCCTTCTGCCTCACTGGCCTCTCTGCTGACTTCTCCCCTGTCTTGGTTATCAGTTGGCCTTTGACCAGGCCTGGGCTGGATTTGGGTTCCCAGCAAAGGAACAAGTTAGGAAGTATCTTCCTGAACTCCTCCATTATGTCCTGGCCCACTGCACAGATGGCATCTCCCTGGCCTACTGCTTTGACAGGTCAGTTAGGCTGACCTGAGATTTCCACCACTACATAAGCCCCACCCTCTTAAACCCCACAGTGTAAGTCACTTCCTGTAAGTCTCTGTGGCATTTGACCTTTCTCTTCTAGTACTTCAACAGCCTTTCCTGTCTCCACCTCGCTGCCTCAACCCAAACTGACTCCTCCCTCCCATCCCAGGGATGCTCTCCACAGCTTTCATGGGTTCTCCCCAATTTTCCCTTCTCTTTCCTGCCAAATAGCCCCATCCTCTCCCTAATACCCTCCTGAGTTGCCTGTGACCTGTTACAAGGAGGCTCTCCTGGCATCTTGCTGCCCCAAAACCTACTGGTTTCCTGTCTCCTATCTACTTTCTCTATCCCTTCATGCAATGCCAGGCTAGTGAGTTGTTTTGCCCCTCATCTGGTCCAGGAACCCAAACCCTGCTGCATGCTGGCTGCACCAGCTTGCAGCTGCAACAGCCTTGGTGCTGCCCTACCATGTAGCATGTGTGTAGCTCCACCCTTCACACCCAGATGTGGCACCTCTACCCAGCCCTCTTATCTGATGCTCTAGGGACTTTTGAGTTTCTATGGGGAGACCCTGAGTGGCCCATGAAAGGGGTCAGGAGACTCTGGTTGAAGGAGGAAAGCAGGGAGATGGGACTCCAAGATTGGCTGTTCTACTCAGAACACGGTGGGCTTTCATGGTTGTTGGCCTCTCGTTTTCCTGACACCTACTTCCAGGGAAACCCTGAGGGCAAAGCCACAGTGTTCCTGCTTCTGTTTACAGGTTATGAAAAGAACCCAGCCTCTAAACCTGGGAAGAACCTGGCCTCCGAGGAAGATCACCTGCCCCTCCAGGTCCTCCAGCCCCAGTGATGGCCCCAGGCTGACAGGAGAGAGCCGGGAACTGAGGCTACTGAATTTTGGTGGAAATATAAATATTTTTGCATAACTAATTCTAGAAGCATTATTTGGAAAAGTTACTGGGATCTTGCATTTTAATATTTGCATGTGTCTCCAAGAGCCAACATGTGTCAGAGGCTAGTCTGCTCAGAAACGCTCACTGGCCACATGACAGTTCCAGCCCTGCCCTTTTCCACATGGCAGGCTGAAGGCTGTTTGTTAGAGGTAGGTCGAAGACTGGGTACAAATGAAGCCATTTTCCCACCTCTAGGGTGACAGTCTCCTTTCAGCTTTGGATTATTTCCCCCCCCACACACCTGGGCTCCAGTTCCCCATATCTCCTCACCATTCTTTGCAGGAAAGCCAGAAGTGCTTCTCTTGAGAAGAGAAGCAAGGCATCTCTGAACCCTTTAGGCCTGAGAGCAGTATCCTCAGCCTTGCACTTTTTTGTCCATGATTTCCAGACCCACCCTACCCTGTACACCTTTTGCTTTTATGGGAGTTTGATGAAAAGTCCTTAGTACTTTTTCTTAATTATTCATGAAGCCTGAAGGGCCTCATATTTGAGCCTTTGACTTGGCATTTGCTAGATGTTCCTGTGGCTTGGAACACCCAGAAGGAATAGGACAAGGGAGACCTGCACCTGTCTTAAAGATTCAAGACCGAATGACTCGAGTTTGAAATTATCTTTCAAACCAGGGCTAAATTATCCGGGACTATTTTTGAAATAGTTCCATTTCTTTCCTGCCAAATACCCCCATCCTCTCCCTAATACCCTCCCGAGTTGCCTGTGACCTGTTACAAGGAAGCTCTCCTGGCATCTTTTTTTTTTTTTTTTTTGGTTTTTCGAGACAGGGTTTCTCTGTTTAACAGTTCTGGTTGTCCTGGACTCGCTTTGTAGACCAGGCTGGCCTCGAACTCGCAAAGATCCGCCTGCCTCTGCCTCCCAAGTGCTGGGATTAAAGGCGTGCGCCACCACCGCCCGGCTTCTTTCTCAGGTAACACCTGAGACCTACAGCAAAGAGTCCCCCTCTTGCCAATTGAGGTCCCCACTGAATAACTTTAGTCTGTAAAAACACTTCCAAGCTGGACAGTGCATACCTGTAACCCTAGTACTAGTGAGGTAGAGGCAGGCAGATCTCAGAGCTCCAGGTCAGCTTGGTCTACAGAGCTAGTTCCAGGACAGCAAGTACCATGCAGAGAGACCCTGTCTCTACAAACAACAAAACCAGACCACACCATAAAACAAACAAACAAAAAACCAACAACAACCCAAACCACTTCCAAAGTGGAACATGATATTTGGGGGAACCTGAATCTGTGTTCCTGGCCATCGTCACTCTTATTTGGCTCCAAAATAAACAATCTTATTCCCTTTAAGAATGTTTTTGTCTGGACACTTCTCTCCCTCCATTAAAATCCTACCTTTATTCTTTGGACCACCTAGATTGCAGTCTCATGACCACCTTTCTAGTTCTGTCGAAATGAGTGGCTTCCTCAGTATATTTGCATACGAAGTGCATGCAAGCATTGATGTGTTTTGCTGGATAGCATATCATATATAGTAGCTCTATCAGACTTTGCACTGAGGTGTTTTGAGACATGATTTTATTCTGTAGGCCAGGTTGGTGAACTCACAAGAACCCTACTCCGGCTTCCTGAGTGCTAGGACTACAGGCTCATGTATCCCAGGCTGGCCCAAACTCTTTATATTGCCAAAGATGATCTTGAACTTCTGATTTTGCTGCCTCCACATTCCCAGAGCCTGGAAGTTTGACACGATGCCCAGTTTATGCGGAGCTGGTGATAGAACTCAGAACTTATTGTTTGCTAGGGAAACACTACTAATTGAGCTACGTCCCCAACCAGGAAGAAAAACCCGAACAAGCTTATATACTGAAGGAATAGCATGAGCAGTTTTCTACTGCCCTTGAAATAAGTCCGATCCAAAAGTCTCTCTGAGTCAGAAGTGGAAAAGGCACCGGGCAATGGAAATAGATCAAGCAAGAGCCCCGCTCGATTCTAGGGTTTTTTGTTTTTTTTTTTTTCAGACAGGGTTTCTTTGTGTATCCTTGACTGTCCTGGACTCACTTTGTAGACCAGGCTAGCCTTGAACTCAGAGATCCACCTGCCTCTGCCTCCCTAGGGCTGGGATTAAAGGCGTGCTCCACCATGCCCGGCCATGCTTGATTCTAATTAATGTGATGAGGTCTGTCTGCGTAGGGTCCTGAGAGGTTCCGTGGATATGCTCAAACAGTGATGGGATGCAGAATGGCCGGATCATTTACATTTAGCAGCAGCTGCTGTTTCTCAAGCCTCAGAACAGTCGATATCTTACCCTGCATTCCCAGGTCCCAAGGATTAGTGGTTCTCCACTACCCAGCTAGGTTATATTGGCCCACTTTTTTCTTTTCTCTTTAAAAAACTTTAAATTTTGAGACAGGGGCTCACTAAATTGCCCAAGCTAGACCCGAATTCCTGCATCAGGCTCCTAAGCAGCTGTAACTACAGGCTGCACTGTAAGCTCCGACTCCACGTTTTCAAACGCCACACGAACTCAAAAGACTGAGAGAACTCGCAGACCGCTGGGGAAGGGCAGCGGTCGGAACCCCAAACAGCGTTTAAATCTTCACGCAGGCGCGCTGAACTCGCGGCGCACTCCGCTACCCAGAATTCCCGGGGCGGAGGAGACCACTCGGCTCAACGGGACGGGGGGGGAAGACGATCTGCGGGCCTACGAGTAGGTGCGCTGGGAGTTCCCGCGAGCCTTTGCGCCCTCATCCTCCCTCCTCGGGTGAGGAGTGGTTTATTCCGAGCCGCTAAGAGCAGAGCACGAGGGAGCGGGAGTCTCTCTGCGGACGTGACGGGGTCGTTTGCTGCCGTCTCCTGGAGCCGGTACCTGCGCCTGCGCCTGGGCCTAGTGGCGCGGAGCCGGAGCCATGCTGAGCCCGGTCCGGCCTCCCGGCTCCGCCGTGGGTGCTGCGCAGACCGGAGGGAGCCGGGTAAATCGGGGCCTGCATCCCGGGGCGCCTTGCGTGGGCGGGGGGTATCGACTGCCCTGATGATAGTACTAATAGGAAGTGCCGTCCGAAGCGACAACTGACGACGTCCCTACTGATCTGACTGCGGTCGCTCAAGCCTCCGCGATTCATCGGTCAACACGAATGTTCGAGCTGACTCTTGGTTCTTACCCTTTTAACCTTTCAGATGGGGTGCCGCCGTGAGGTGAGTTTCTGGGGCCATTGACCTGTGGTGTTGGTGTGTTCCAGTCACAGCCCTCCGGTAAGGATTGCATTCGCGCTCATGCTTTTGGCAGAAAAAAGGTAGCATTCCTAGTACCTTTCTCCCGAGGCTGGCGATGGCTCAGTCGTTAAGAGGCCTGTTACTGTGCCATACTATTATTACCTGGTGGCATGGCTCATAGTCTCCTGTGGCTCCAGCTGCAGGGAAACCAATTATGTTCTGGCTTGTGCAGTTTCATTCACACGCACCCCCCCCACACACACGTGGACACAGGCGTAGTTTAAGGAGCAGGGCAATGGATATGCTTGACTGCTGTGATGAGATCCCTTTTAGGAAGTGCCGTCAGAATCGATAATTGACGAGAATGGCTCCTTGCTGACTGTGGTCAAGCCCTTACCAGTTGCTGGTGTTCAGGATTAACTAGGTCTGAGCTCTAACAACTGCTGTATCCCTTCAGGTTGGAAATCTAGAGTGGAGGATTGCCAGCTCTCATGGCCTCCTGTGAGGTAAGCTTTCATCCAGGGATTTTAGTTGGGTTGGACCATGTCATTTTGACTTGCAGTTAGTATTTTTTTTTTTTGGTTTTTCGAGACAAGGTTTCTCTGTGTAGCCCTGGCTGTCCTGGACTCACTTTGTAGACCAGGCTGGCCTCGAACTCGCAAAGATCCGCCTGCCTCTGCCTCCCAAGTGCTGGGATTAAAGGCGTGCGCCACCACTGCCCGGCTAGTATTAATTTGATATAGGCATCAACTTAGCCTGTACTTGTACTGGCTGTGGTCCTTGGGGGTGGTTAAGTAAAGCAAGGTGGAATGCACAGCAGAGCCATTTCTGTTAAGTGTGTCTGGTGTCCATGGAGGCTAGAAAAGGTCAGGTGGTTGTGAGCCACCGTTTGAGTGCTGGGAATCAAACGTGGTCTTGTGGAAGAGCAACCACCAGTCTTAAACCTAGAGCCATTTTCCATTCCACTAACTTAGGTCTTAAAGATTTGACTACCATTTGGGTCCTGTGGATTGAACCGAACCGCACTGGTTTGGCAAGAGACATCTCACTGGTGCTGGCACTTGAAAAATACTACCCTTGTAAGGTCTAGGATATGCTTAGAACTGTAGGTTTCACTGGCAGGTGGTGGCACAAACTTTGAAGAATCCCAGCACTTGGCAGGCAGTGTTCAGGCCTGGGACTACAAGAGACATCTTGCCTTAAGAAGCCAAAAGAGAAAAAGAAAAAAGGCTGCCATCAGAAATTTCTTGCTTCTGCAACCCTCCTTAGGAGTATGTCCATTTCCTTGAGTGCTGAGTGCAGCTTGTGTTGGCAGCAGTGGCAAAGAAGGAGGTAAGCTTGACCTGCAATGACTAGTTGTCATTATTCTGAAAAAAGATATCAAATGATGAGGTCACCTAAAATAGCTGGAATTACCGGCAGATTGTTAGTGGTGAGCCTATGGTTTTCTGAAGGTATCTTTACATGTTCTGAACACCGTTGGTCTGAGCGGGAGTGATTCTGAAATTTAGTTCCTTTGCAGGCTGTATCCCCGGGGGAGTCTCCAGTCATCCCTTCAAGATCCTGAGAGGAACTTTCAGATGTTGATATGAAAGTACTCCAAGGATGTGCCTGCCAACTTTGTTGTCTAGGCACATTGGTAATCCTGTCTCACAGGAGGTCCTTCGTACACCTTTTAATAAATCTGTTTAAAAGATTGATTGCTAGTGCATTGGGTGAATTCATTAAGCTGTGCGTGCAATTAACCATTAACAAGCACTATGTATAATAAAGCACAATCTTTGGTATTGGTCCTTAAAAACATGTATTTGAAGAGTAAAATTGAGTGTCGGGTGTTAGGCAGTTCAGCTTTAGCACTGTAAACTTCTGGTCAGTCTAAGTTGTTTTCACAACTTGGGCAAAGATTCCAAAGCATCTAAGGCACCCACACTCAATTCCTGTCCCTTGGCTGTATTTGCAGTATAGTGAGGAACTCCTATCTTGTCCAGATCCTATAAGCCATTTTGCCTCTAAGGTGTTGCTTGTCCGCCAGATTTTGATCAGTTCTCTTAGGCTCATTGTGAGGGGCTAGGGAGTGTTTATTGAAAAATGGTGGTTACAGGAGCCCCCCATTTTTCCTCTTTGCTAACTAGACCTTAAGTGGTCCTGGAGCCTTCTTAAATAGGCTTCTCTGTATTCCTGTGTTGGACTCTTAGACCGGGCTGGCCTCAGATCCACCTGCCATTGCTGGGATTAAAGGTGTGCACCACACCACCTGGCAGGGGAAGGGGTTTGGAATACAGCTGGTAGGAAAAGAATTGTGCTGGTTGAGGGTTAAGGGGACTAGCCATAGTACTGCCCTGAACAGTAGGATTGCCAGCCAATAAAGGGAGGTCTGCAGCTTGAACTTTCTGAACTATATGCCACATTCAAGAAGGCCCTGGGATTTTGGAAGTAGGTAAATGGTCCAAGGATCTTAGACTAGATGCCACTTTGCCTTAAGTGGCCTGTTGTGTCTGCCTGAATTGTAAGTGGACCCAATGGAGAGCCCCTGGTCCATATGCAAAAGTCTGGGAGGACAGTTGGAGACATCAGACCCCCTTGAGCAGGTAGGTACTGGGAATTGATGATTGAGGACAAAGTACTCTGATCTCTTCCTGGTGAAAGCTGGGTGGGGCTGTCCACAGCCTCCTGATGGAAGTTGCCCCTAACCAGCCTTAGCCATCCAGGAGGGCTCCCTGGTTAGGACCCCTATTTCCATGTCATGTCTGAATCACAGCCTCTCTACTCTCAGGGTCCCTGGCAGATGTAACAGGGCTTCCTCCAGGATCCTGCTGACTTGTCCCTTCCCTGGCCTCTTCCCCAGTACCTGGCCCTTCCCCCAGCTCCAGGATGGTTGGTAGGTGGCCCTGTTTTGGAGAGCGCTTGCGCAGGCTGAGCAGGAAGGGCTGGGGTAATGAAAAGATGTCCACATTGTTGCCCAGGTCAATCCATGTGACATTGGGGAACTTGCTGGGGTCCTTCAGAGTGTCTGTGAGGTCCCTCAGCAGAGCCCGGGTCAGTCGGTTGCCATTGAGGGCTAGTGTGGTGAGGCGAGGCAGGGTACTGAGTGCTGGCAGTAGCTGCAGGACCATGTCATCGGTGAGGCCTGTGAAGCCTAGCTCCACACTGTCCACTTGCTCTCCACAGCGCTGGAGATAGCTGGTCACCCGTTCCAGGTCACGGGAAGTCAGAGGAATGCCTGACAGATCCACCATGTTGTCTGGAGGGTTCCCAGCTAGGAGGGCCTTTAGACTGAAAGAAAAGGAGCAAGCAGGGCAGGCCTTTACTGGAGGCAGTAGTGTCAATCACCACAGAGCTAGCCTGTCCTTAACCTGAGACCTCATTTTTTTTCTGTCCCCTGCAAGGATGGAGAGACTAGGGAGTCCTGCTTCTTTGTGATTCCCCAGCATCCGCTTTAGGCTGAGCAAGTGGCCAGAGCATGAGGTTTGAGACTGCCATTCCAGGAGCTCTCCAAGCCTGTGTACATGTGTAGGATATGACGCCTGCAGTTTCCTCTTAATTCCTTTGTTCCCTACCCTGTGCTTTCTAGCTAATTAAGGTCTATGCCTCACTTGTTTGCTAAAAAAATGGAGCCAACCTTTGTACAGGGTTATAAGGAACACTAAACACAGTGTTGTAACAGTGCCTGCTAAAGGCAGATGAGTAAATGCTGTCCTTAGCTACTTGGGCTGAGCTCCCACAATTGAGTGGCAGCTGACCTGCCTCCAAGAGCTGAGGACAGCAGGCTGCTGAAAGCAAAGGGCTCCTGGAGGCTTGCTGCTTCCATCTCCTCCCTGTACCTGCTGCCCTGTACCTGGTTCTGGAGCCCAGACCACTTGGCCCTGTGGTAGATGTGGCCCCCCAACTCCTGCTCCCATTGGTGAACTACCCATTCTCTTGAGTTTCTAAGTGACTGAAGCACTTCTGCCCTGGGGCCAGCTCAACTTGCTGTAAGAGCGTATGTTTATGGCAGCTCAGGGTCATAGCCAGCCTCACCCAAGAAGCTGGGAGATGAATTTATTTTGTTGCTTGAAATTGGAGGTAAAACTCTCAAAAGCATGAGTTGTTTTTGGTTTTTTGAGACAGGTTTCTCTGTGTATCCCTGGCTGTCCTGGACTCACTCTGTAGACCAGGCTGGCCTTGAACTCGCAAAGATCCACCTGCCTCTGCCTCCCAAGTGCTGGGATTAAAGGCGTGCGCCAACACGACCGGCAAAAGCATGAGTTTTAACTCCCTAGAATCCTGCCTAGAATTTGTTGGCTGTGACATTAGTGTTGGGTTCTCCATCAATGTCATTAACAAAAGCCAACCCAGCATCCTGAAGATGGCAGCAGTCTACACCCCAGAGTCGGGTGGGTATAGGTTTGAATCTGTCCCCACTGCTTTCCAGATTCAAGATCTTAGCCAGTAAAATGGCAAAACTATTCTACCCCATTCACTCTAAATACTTGTTATGGCCCTAGGTGCTGGGCAGTGACCTAGGCACAGTTATCACAATGGTGAACAGAGTGGACAGGAGCCCTGTTTTCCTTTTATCATGGAGGAGGCAGGAACAAAGATGATAAAGTATATGATTTGATGTAAAGATAAAGCAAGCATGGGCCATCAGAAGAGCTTGCTAAGAGTCCCAACAGAAGCAGTGTCAGGTGGGAAGGCTCCTACTATAAAGCTGGTGTGTGTGTGCCACCAGGAAGGTCACTGTAACCCAGGTGAGGCAGCATGGAGAAGTGAAGACCGAGGAGGCATGGGCTGATTACACAATGCCTGTTTCAGTTCTATTCAAATGTGATAAGCCTCCTGAGAGGAGTGAGCAAGTGTCATTTATACGGTCCCCAAATGGAGGACGGACTGAGCCTGTGTGCCAGCTTTGGCAGACAAGACGTAGCTGGTCATGGTAGCACATACCTACAATTCCAACACTTGGAAAGGAGCAGAGGCAGGGGGCATTGTGAGTTAAAAGCTAGCCTGGGTGAGACTTTAGTGAGACTAAAAATCTCAAAAAGCTGGGTGTGGTGGTACATGCCTATAATCCAAGAACTGGGGAGGCAGAGGCAAGTGAATCTCTTACAAATTCAAGGCCTGTCTGGTTTGCATAGTGAATTCCAGGCCAGGCAAGGCTACACAGCAAAGACCTTGTCTCCAAAAAAACAAAGCTGGGCATAGTGGCACATGCTTTTAATCCTAGCACTTGGGAGGCATATGGGTCTCTGTGACCAAGGCCAACCTGGTCTACACAATGAGTTGTTCAAGGATAGCCAGAGTTATAAAAACACCCCCCTCCCCCCAAAAAAGACCCAAACCAATCAAAAACAAGGTGGAGGGGTAGGGAGAATTGGAGAGGTGGCTTAGCAGTTAGGAACATATAACTGCTCTTGCATAGAATCTGAGTTTGACCCTAGTACCCACACCAGGCAGCTTACAACTGCTTGTAGCTCCAGCTCCAGGGGGATGAGTCCTCTAGAGCAGTGGTTCTCAACCTTCCTAATGCTGTGACCCTTTAATACAGTTCCCCAAGCTGTGGTGACCCCCAGCCATGCAATTATTTCATTGGTACTTCATAACTGTAATTTTGCTGTTGTGAAAAATAAATATCCAACATGCAGGATATCTGATATGTGACCCCCAAAGGGGTTACGACCCACAGGCTGAGAACTGCTGCTCAAGACTCTGAGGGCACCTACGCTCATATATGACTACACAGACGAACACACACATAATTATTAATATTTTATTACTTAATGTGTATGGACATTTGTCGGCACATATGTCTATGCACCGTGTGCCTTTCTGTCCCTGGAGGAGGCCAGAATGGACTTAGATCCCCTGGAGTTACAGATGGCTGTGAGCCTCCATGTGGGTGCCAGGAGTCTGAACCCCAATCCTCTGCAAGGGCAGCCAGTGCTCTAAATCGCTGAGCCATCTTGCCACCCCTATGATGGTTATTTTTATCTTATTTTATTTTTGAAGTTTTTCGAGACAGGGTCTCTCTGTGTAAAGCCCTGGCTGTCCTGGAACTCACTCTGTAGCCCAGGCTGGCCTTGAACTCACAGAGATCCACCTGCCTCTGCCTTAATCCCGAGGGTTGGGATTAAAGGTGTGCGCCACCGCCAGATGGTTACTTTTAACTGTCAACCTGAAAAGATCTAGAATCACCTGGGAAGAGCCTCAGTAACTGTAGATCAGGATGATCTGTGGGTGGACTGGGGAACTGTCTTGGTGACTGAGTTAATTTATGCAGAAAACTAGGCCTGTAGGTAGGCAGCATTTTTCTCTGGGTTTGGGTCTGGGACTGTTTGAGTGGAGGAGAGCTGAGAACTTGGCATGCATGCGTACATGTTCTCTCTGCTCTTGACTGTGGATGTGACTAGTGGCTTCAATTTCCTGCCATCTGTCTCCCCCACAGTGGACTGTAACCTGGCACTGAAACCTCTCCCCTTAAAGTTGCTTCTATCAGGTGTCTTATCCTTTCCAGTCCCCTGAGAGCCACCAGGATGATCTGGGCACAGCATCAGGATCGCGCCAGTCTTTGAGCAGGCACGCCACTGTGTCATGTGCAAAGAGCAGGAGTGCTTCCTTCTTCAGGAAGCCTGTCTCTCAGCCTGTTTTCACTTGGTTCTCTCCACCAGACCTGTGTGTATTGTGTCTCGAGCCCTCTAGCCTCTTGGTCTTTAGGGACTATAAAACTCTGGAGGGTCTTTACTAATTCATGATTGCGACAAGGCTAGACTCTAGATTGCCTGGAAGGACATACATCCCAGAGAACTTTCTGGAAGTGGTTTGTGCTGGCTATAACTTGAGGCAATCTTCTTGCCTTAGCCTCCAAACTACAGGATTACAGAGGCATAACACCTGCCTGGCTTCCATCCCAGAGTACTAGGTACACCAGGAACTACAATTTCCTCCTCGCCTGCCCATCTGAGGGCCATACTTCTCAGCTCCTACCCCAGGGGTGTCCTTTTCAGCAACTCTCTTGTACCTGGAACGACCAAGTTATTTTCTTGGCCCTTAAATCCAGCATGATCTTACCTTCTTTAAGCATCCCCTCTGGCTCATGCCCTTCCCTCAGCACAGTGCCCCAGTAAGGGTATCAGTCAGTAGGGCTGGGGCAAGGCAGACTAGGGGACTGCCACTCACCAGGCCTGTGGCTTCCTCTTCACCAGCCCTCGGTGCCTCCTCCACTGTGAATGAGGGCTAAGGTGGTAGGTCAGCTGCCGGCACAGCTTCTCCATGGCACCCAGTGCATCACCTTCCTGCAGAGACAATCACAGGCACAGGTCTGTGAAGTGTCCCTGGAGGACCTGGAGGTGCCCTGATCCCCCTTCCAGACTCCCTAGCTCTCTGGGAGCTCAGCATGAGAGGCCTGCTCTGCTAGCTGCAGTGAGTGCCTTTGGCAGGAGCAGCAGGTACAAGCTATGTTATCCATGTGGGTGCATATGTGTGCATGTGCAGTGTGTGTTGGGAATCAAACCCAGAGCCTCAAACATGCTAAGCAAGTGCTCTACTACTGAGCCTCTGCTTTGAGAATTTGTTATCACTGGAAAACCTAACATTTATATAAAAAGTCTGGATTGCTGGAACAGACCTGTTGAGCAGGACGTTATATGGCCCCAGCCAACTCGCAGTATTAATCATTCTGTTCACTCGAACAACATACCTTTGAGTCCTTACTAAGAAGCAGGGCTATGGTCATGAACAAAGGTTCTTGTATTTAACATAACAAAGTATCTTATTTTTATTTATGTCTTTCCCCACAGTGGGAAAACAGAAATCTGAGAGGGCCAAGTCTTTCCCAGTGCAATCTGTCCATCTACACTACCTGTCTGCTTCATCAGCATTTAAAATTTTTATTTCATGTGTATGGATGTTTTGTTTGTATGTGTGTCTGTGCACTGTATGTATGCAGTGCCCACAGAGGCCAGAAAAGGGCGTCAGAGTCCCTGGAACTGGAGTTACAGATGATTGCTAGCTACTGTGCGGGGGCTGGGAATCGAACCAGGGTCCTCTTCAATAGCAGCCAGTGCTCTTAATTGCTGACCCATCTCTCCAGTCCCTTTTCATCATCTTTTGAGTTTGTGACCCTGAGTACTATGGCTGAACTGTGTCCCTTCAACAATTATATATTGTTTCCCTTTTTCCTGTTTTTTTTTTTTTTTTGGGAGGGGGGTTTGAGACAGGGTTTCTCTGTGTAGCCCTGGCTATCCTGGAACTCTGCCAGTAAGTTCCAGACTGGACTCGAACTCAAGAGATCCGCCTGTCTCTGCCTCCCGAGTGCTGAGATTAAAGGCATGCTCCACCACACCTGGCTTTCTTTCCTTCTCTCTCTCTCTCTCTCTCTGAGACAGAGTTTCTCTGTGTAGAAGTCTGTCCTCATTCAGGGCAGACATAATTCTTTCCTGGGTAGAGTCATTTCTGGCTGTCCTGGAATTCACTATGACATTATATAACCAACCAGGCTGGCCTCAAATCCACAGAGATCTTCCTGCCTCTGCCCTCTCAGTGCTGCGATTACAGACGTGAGTCAGCACGCCTGGCTTTTCTGGGCTCTTGATCCGTGGTTGGCTGAATTCCTGGATGTGTTCACCGCGGCAGACTATTCACTGCAAGCTCACTGTGCACTGTGGTAGTGACTCAGTTAATCCTACACACCCATGAGAAGCCAGTGTCTCTCTTCCCCTCACAGGGGACAGCTGAAGTGTGAGGTCACTTTAATTTGCTCAAGGCCACCTACAAAGCCAGGACATGGAAGTGCACAATTTGGTCCTGAGTCCACATTCTAAATGATTTCATAGGCTGCTGCTCCATTAGCAGAGTGACAAAGGTAATCATAACTGAAAGCTGATTCTCGCCGCCCATCCCTGGACTGGGACTCTCACTTCTCCAGCAGATCTGGCACAGACACTGTACTGAACTGATTCTCCTTGAAATGGGCTTGGTGTCTTTCTATTAAATCTCTCCACTGCGGTTAACCCAGTGGTAGTCCAGTGGCTTAAATGACAGAAATTAATGTCCCCACTGTTACACAGGTGAGAAGGCCAAGATGCCACCTCTCCTCTGGACATGTCTGTACCCTAATCACACCAGCTATATTGGCTTTAAGCAAGCCCACTCATACAGTCTCATTTTTACTTTAACTACTTTTAAGTGGAAATCAAAATACAGTGATAGGTAGTGGTGGCACACACCTTTTTTTTTTTTTTTGAGACAGGGTTTCTCTGTGTAACAGCCCTGGCTGTCCTGGACTCACTTTGTAGACCAGACTGGCCTCGAACTCAGAGATTCGTCTGCCTGAGCCTCCCAAGTGCTGGGATTAAAGGCGTGTGGTAGAGAGATCTCTGTGAGTTCGAGGCCAGCCTGGTCTACAAAGCAAGTTCCAGGACAGTCAGGGCTACACAGAAAAACCCTGTCTCTAAAAGCCAAAGAAAGAAAGAATATAAAAGAAAAGGAATGAAAGAAATTAAGAAAGAATCCTCATTATACATCGGAGGAACTGAGATTCAGTGGGCTGTGGCTGACAAGAGTAAGAGAAGAAATTCTGATCAAGTGGATGAGAGAAGGGAGCCTGTGACTGATGCGACTGAAGGTCTGGAGAAGTGGAGCATCTGAGCACAGAGCCACCAGGGCAGCCTGAGACTGATGGGACTGCTCTGGAAGGGACCTTCTAGTTCCTCACAGCCTCGCTGCTCCCTGTTGCTTCAGCCTGACTACAAACTGGAATTCTCCACTCCAGGCAATCTCACCAAACCCCTGGAGTAGACATCACATTCCTAGTCTTAGATTCTTGCTTAGCCTAGTCACACAGGGTGGGTACAGGTGACACAGGCAATAGAATGTATCATTGGGGGTTGCAAGGGAAGTTGGTACAGAGGAATGGTGGGTGAGATTTATATCCTGGGATTTTCTTACTGGGAGATGGGGTGGGAGGACTGGAGGCTGAGAGGGTGATAGAGGGCCATGCCCATGGAAGGGACTGAAAGTGACAGAGGTCATACGAAGGTCAGAGAAGGTGTGGGCAGAATGAGGATGAAGGGATTGGGAATTTCGGCTGGAAAACAAGGGGCTTGGGATAGTATTATTGTCAGTGTGACAGGATTCAGCGTTACCCGGGAGATGGGCTGCTGAGCACACATGGGCTGTGA
The DNA here is from genome assembly GCA_907164525.1 of Lophiomys imhausi. Lineage (NCBI taxonomy): Eukaryota > Metazoa > Chordata > Mammalia > Rodentia > Muridae > Lophiomys > Lophiomys imhausi. The sequence goes on along the minus strand of CAJQZJ010032004.1, from coordinate 7,395,881 downwards.
AGCAGTTATCTTGACTATGGAAAGTGAAGCAGGAAGAGGCCTCCTTCAGCTGAGCAGAAGCATGCACGTATCTCTACTTTTTGTTTTTTTGAGACATGGTTTCTTTGTGTAACAGCCCTGGTTGTCCTAGACTCGCTTTGTAGGCCAGGCTGACCTCGAACTCACAGAGATCCGTCTGCCTCTGCCTCCCGAGTGCTGGGATTAAAGACATGCACCACCACAAGTATTTCTGTCTTTTGATGGAGTATGCAATGTGACCAGTTACTTCAAGGTCCTGCCACCTTGATTTCTCCCACATGATGGATGAACTGTCCCTTTGAACTGTGAGCCAGAATAAACCCTTTCTCAGGTTGATATGTCTTAAGTCACAGAGGAAAAGCAGGCATGAAGGCAGGGTGGGGACTGACCTGTTCTTGTGGGCACATGCTGAGAAGGAGGAGTCTATGGGACCTCCAGCTGGGATTCTTCAGAATCTGTTTGAATCCCTGTCTATGGAATAAGCTGAGAGGGGTGTGGAGAGATTACTGGACAAGTAGACAATGAAGGTACAGAGAAATAGTGTGAGTGAAACTATGGGTACCTGGAAGAGGGTGGCTGAAGACACCTTTGGCGGCCATTGTAGGGCCAATGAGGGCCTTTCCCAGCACAGGCTTGGCTGGGGTGGGGTGAGTGGTGGTGGGGACCAGTAATGGTGACACCTGACTTTGGAGGCATAGGGCATATGAGGGTACGGCATGACACAGAGGTGGCACACCAACACTGGTGCTGAGTGGGCAGGTCCGATAGCAGCGGATTAACTTTAGTTTTAGTTAGTGTACAAAATAATAGGTTCCCTTATGACATTTTCATACACATATTATTACATCTTATTCACATTCTCTCCCCTACTGCTCTCCTCTGTCCTCCTCCCACTTGCTGATCCCTTTGTGTTTTGAACAGCTCCCTTGAGTTTTCACGTCCCTGGGAAAACCGCGATATTCTGTCTGTCTTTGCTCCCATCCCCTCGATTATTCCTGACTGCTCCCCTGCCTCCAAACCTCCTCTTCCCCATTCTAGTCCAACAAGGAAAGTGCAGCTATGATGGGGAAACAAAGGCTCAGGGGCCTAAGGACAAAAGGGGCCAATGGATGGTATGGGGGGGTGGGGCACACCCACCATCATTTTGGGATATTCTGGCACAGAACTGTTGCCAGTTTCCAGAAGAAGCTGACCCAAAGCCCACAACTGAGCTCCTCTGCTCTGGCTCCTCCTCTACTCATTTCCCTGGGTTTCCGAATGCCCCGGGGCCATGCCCTCCCCTGTCCAGCCGGAGCAGCTCAGGCAGCGGAACCTTAAAGAGAACAAAGGCATGAAGAGGACTGGTAGTGCATGGTGTTGGCCACAAGGGGGCAGGGGAGCCACAGGGCGAGCAGCCTGCTGCTACCAGGGAGCCCGAGAGAATCTCGGCTTTCTTATTGGCTAAACAAGGACAATAGCTGAGCTGGCCAATTAGTTGAGGGTAATTGTAAAGAGCACCCGGGATGAATTCCCTTCTGCTTGCCTGAATTAAACATACTATGGGTCTGTGTTGCTTTGTTTTTTTGTGGTGCTTCAGATCCACCCTGGCCTCAGATAGCGGCTAGCACTGGCTACACCTCCACCCTTACCGGTTACTGAGCATCTAGAAATCATTCTATGCATTTCCTCCATTCACTTGGGTGCCTACGAAGGCACAGAGCCCTACCACTCCCACTTTACAAATGAGGGAATGGATCCAGACGTTGTCCCTTGAATGCTTCTACCAACCTACCTGCTCTACTCCCCTTGTTAGAAACCTGGCCCTTTGCATATTAATTCAAGGTGCTTTTATCCTTTTCCCAACTCTTTCTGTTTTCAGGCTCCCTTAAGGCCTTCTCCAAGGAGAGAACGGGATCAAGTAGGGCCAGACCCGGAGGAGAGTTAGGGTGTGAGTGTGTGTGTGAGTCCTAGCTGCCTCCCAGGTGTGGAGCAGCCACATCTTGTCCAACCCTGGCCAAGGGACTCTGTGACAGCAAGCACTGCAGGTTACCCATGTCTGCATGCCCTGGGCCTACCACTTTCCTTGGGAATTTCCTTTTTCTCCAGACAGTTCAGCTCACTTACCATTGTACAACCAGATGTCCCTAAGCTTCTGGCAGCTGGTCCAGAAAGCATCTCAACATGCCAGCAGGTCTGCATGAGACACTTTCTAGTGACTGGAATTGACAAGTGAACAGGGACCACTGGTAGCCATATTCCCTACCATGTGGGGGGATGGGAAAGAGCCTTGTGAGGAGGAAACAGGATGTAATGCAGCAGAGGGGCGGGGATGGATGGACTTACACAGCATGCTGGCTCAGCAGTTCCAACGCCTCTATAAAGCTCACTGTCTTTCGTTCCACAAGACACTGGACCGCGTGGGTGTCTGTTCATTGCAATTAACTATGCAGGAGGCTCACTGTTAAGACTGTAGAATCAACTCTTAGCAGCTCTTCTACCCACCCACGGAGAAGGAAGGAGTGGAGGCATGGCGCAACTGGCAGGACTCCAGGCACTGCAGTCTCTCTAGACCTGCCCAGTGACACTGTCCTCAAGCACTGGGGAGGGTTTGTTTGAGGGACTTCTCCATGATCTATTGGAAGGAGGCCCAGGGGCTAACAGCCAACCTACAGGCTTCCCTGTCTCTCAACTGTCAGGTGTCACCTGCCACCTTTGTTACGCAGGCAGGGCACCTCTGTAACAGCTTCTAGGACTCCAACAACCTTGTCCTCCACCAGGCTTCCCCCAATCACAAGTTTACTCATTCATTACTCAGTTTCTGACTGCTCCACTTCATATGCTGGACACTGTTTAGACAGACTGCCTGCTGGTTTTTTCTCTGCTTGCCCAGACCCTTCCCCATTTTCTGCCCTTCTCCGCTTGCTTGCTGGACTGTTCTGAAGAGTTCATCACCAGGTTCTCTTGTCACTTGTTTCTAGTCGGGCTCAGTTAATGGGAACAACAGGACAAGATGGAGGAGCAAAAGGTCAAGATCACCTCATACGGTGTGTGTGGGAGTCTCCCAGACCGCCTCATCCTTCGCTCCTGGTAGCCCTCCCAATGTAATCTCCTTGCAAGATTTATCAAGAGAACGGAATAGTTTCTAGGGCAAGTATCCTGGCTAGCTCTGTGATATGGGACACTCAAAGTAATCCGGGGGAGACAGCTACACGGCCTCCTGCCACCAACCCTGTAGTGTGCCTCGTGAGTGAGGCTGGCTTCAGTCAAGCCTGTCAAGCCCATCACTGTCAGCCTTTCCTTCCTGACCTGCAGAGACTGTTTAACAACAAATGCTTGCTTCTAAGTTTCAGTTAATTTATTCGTTTTAAATTAAATTTTTTAGGTATGTGTATGTATGAGAACGAGTGTGTGGGTGGTCAGAGGACAACTGTCGTGGCACCGGGTTATAATTGCAGCCATGGTGAGGTGGAGGTGGAGGCAGCTAGTCTAACACACTTGATGAAATTCCAGGCCAATGAGGGACCTTGTTTCAAATAAAAGGTAGAAGGCATCTGAGGAACAGAGGGCACCTGTCCTTAGATCTCCACCAGCACGTGCATACAAGTGCATGCATGCATTTGGGTACATACTTACATCCTCTTACTCCCCCCACACATGCATGTACACAACACACACACACACACACACACACACACACACACACACACACAAAATCACAACAGAATGTGCTGTTTCCTGCCTGTTATAAGATATAACTGAACAAGATGGATGGAAAATCCTCGAGTTTTTTTTTTTTTTTTTTTTTTTTTTCCCCTTAAAGACAGGGTCTCACTTTGGAGCACTGACTGGCCTGGAACTATGTAGACAAGGCTGGCTTTGAACTCACAGAGATCTGTCTCTGTTCTACTCTTGAGTGCTGTTCTGTAGTTAAAGGCTTAGAGTCTATTCTAGTGGGTAAAGTAGACATCAAAGTAACCATTATGTAAATTAGGGATAATTTGGATTTCTATGTATGTATTTTTCAGGACAGGGTTTCTCTGTGTAATAGTCCTAGCTGTCCTGAAACTTGCTTTGTAGAGCAGGTTGGCCTTGAACTCACAGAGATCCACCTGCCTCTGCCTCCTGAATGCTGGGATTAAAGGGGTGCGCCACCATCCAGTGTTAATTTAGATGCCTGCAAAGAGCCCTATGTTAAAGGTTGGTCCTCAGCTTGGTGCCACTGGGAGACAGAACTTTAGAGGGAGTCTAGTGGGAGGGGTGGGTC
>CAJQZJ010032004.1:7380226-7391610 GCA_907164525.1 Lophiomys imhausi | reverse complement strand
CACTGGGAGACAGAACTTTAGAGGGAGTCTAGTGGGAGGGGTGGGTCATTGCTGGTGTCTGGTTTGAATCTGAAGTGTCCACCCACCACACAGGCCCATGTTTTGAGAGCCTGTTTCCCAGCTGGTGGATTATTTTGGGTTGTGGAACTTTTAGGAGATGGGTCCTAGCTGGCAGAAGATCACTAGGAGTCTGAAGACACTGGCCTAATCCCTGGTTCTAGCTTTTTTCTGTTCTTTCTGGTCGGCCATGATGTGAACAGACTCCCATATAGCTGACAGTCTTGATACCTCTGTCTGCAACCTCTGAGCCACAAGATAAGTGGCTAGGAGAATGTCCAATTCAAAGACCTATGAGAAGGAAGTCCCAGTCAGCCATGAGTCAGTGCAGGTGGCTCACCTGGGGCTGCCTCCTTATCAGTATGGACATTTCTTTCCATGCCTGTCTCACCTACTCCTGGAAGAGTCCTAGAGGATCCAAGGCTGGTCCTTGAACCTCCAGCAGGGTAGGGACCATTCTGTTGGCTTTGGAAATCCTGGTCAGAGAGCAACCTTGCTGTTTTCTAAGACTGGGCCTGTGGAGACCATGTCTTACCTGCTGTTCTTTCTTACACTGTACCACTATTTCAGTACCCTGGTGGCACGCACGAGGTGCCACAGACCAAGCCCGCAAAGGTATGGTTCATGAGGTATGTCATTTAGCTCTCAGCAGGAGGGAGGTAGTTTTGGTGCCCTTTTGGGGTTGTGGAAAATGAAGCTCTGGTGATCAAGGGATGTGGGAAAGGTGAGCCCATGCAGTACACTGAAGGTTTGTGCTCTACCCCCATTTGTGTGCTGGAACCCTATCCCCCATGGTGGGGCCTTCGGGAGATGGCTAGGTTATGAGGGTGGAGCCCCCCCCCATCAAAGCTGTTCTAAGATAGAGCTAGAGAACTGCTTGTCCTCTTCCACTACGTAAGGACACAGGAGAAAGCAGCAATCTGAGGTGGAGAACAGGGCTCCTGTCAGACGCCCCAACTCTGCATTTCTGGCCAGATGTGAGAAACAATTTTTTTGTCCAGAAGCCCTCAGGCCATGGTACTTCATGCAGCAGCCTGCGCTGAGTAACACAGACTGATATGGCCCCCCAGCCCCACCTGGGCAGAAGGGAAGGGTCAAGGAAAGGAGCTCTAGGTTCTCCTGCCTAGCCTGGTCCTGTGTCACTGGGCCTGGTGAGGCAGTTAGCACTTCCTGCTTTGCCCAGCCCCAGGTTTGCAGAGTGGGCCTCATCACTCTGCGGTCCTGAGAGGCACAACCTACTTCAGTAACTGTTTTCCTCAACTCTCAAATGGACATGAAAGTAATATTTCACCAGTTACTTGTTTATTTCTGAGAGCTCCATTACCTGTCACTCCTCCCACTTCCTGTTCTAGAAAAGGCAGGGGTATGACAGCTGCAAGGCTTCTTTCCTCAGAGGCCTGGTTCTAGGGCTTTCCTGTTCCCCAGGGTTCCAGCTTCAGCTGCTTGGCTCCCATGGTTCTCGGCATCAACTAGCTCCTTCCCAGTGCACTAACACTCATGACTGGATTGCTTTCTGTCTTGTATTTGACTCACAGCTCCTTGACCCGTCTTCTGCTGACCCTGGCCAGCGCCCATTTCTACAGCCATTCTCCCTCCTCTCTAGATCTTGGCACCAGGCAGCTCCAAGAGCCAGAGGGAAGATCCCAGAGGAAGCCACAGACAGGGTCAACCCTGGAGCCTCTTTTCCCCTGAGGAAAACTCCAACTCCCTAGGCAACCATGGTCAGGTCTGTGTTGCCTAGAAAGGGCCCCCCTCACACCTCAACTGCCTACCGGCTTGGGGCAGTGGATGTAGCGTGCTAGACTGATGATAAGGTCGTGTGTGATGGGGTCCACCAGGTTCCGGAAGCTGGCGTAGCGATACAGCACGTCATCCAGGGAGGTTGACTCCATACCCAGGTCCTGAAAGAGAAGGGAATGCCCAGGGGTCAAGTGCCATCCAACCCACCAAGAACACCCAGAAAAGTGGGTGCAGACGCTGGAGGCAGCTCAGTTCCTCCAAGAGCCCAGGCAAGGAGGAGTCTGGAGCACATCCCTTATGGACAAAGGCAAGCCCTGCCTGTTCTGTCTCTACTGAGGTGCAGATCTATGTCAGCAACACCCAGTCTCCCAACATTCATGCAAGCCCTGGTTTATGAACTTCACCCCAAAACAGTGTCCCAAATAGCCTTTGGCTCTTACCAGGATGAAGCCACAGGTGGCCAGCTTTAGTGCTCTACCTCATGGGGCAGGCAGTTTGGGACACATAGGAACATTCCTCTGCCTCAAGACAGGACAGTTTACTGATCTTTATTTCTATTTTCTTCTTGCTTCTGAACTTAACTAGGACTGCTCTTTTTATAGAAGGGCCAAGCTCAGTGTTCCTTTGCCACAGAACCAGGGGATGGGGGAAAAATCTCACCATGGGAACTCAGAGTATATAAAGTAGGGGCCCAAGGGGAAGGGGTACATATCAGTGAGCACTGCTGAATGGGGTCGGATGCAGCAGAAACCATAAAAACAGGGGTTCCACTGGTTTGAGGAGCTTCAAGGTTTTGGGGGGGCAGAAGGGTCTAAGGCACACTCCCCCCACACATAGCACTGGGACATTTGAGGAGACAGCAGAAGCGGGCTGCAAAAGCACTTCTCCAGTTTCTCCCTAGGGTAAGCCATAGCTTCATTCCAAAGGGTTCTCCTCTGAACGCTGAGGAGAGGCCATTTTTATTTCCAAAGCACAAAGATTCTTAAGAAGAATCTGATCAAACAGGCCTCGCCTACCTTCTTCCAGTCTATCCCAGTAGACTGCACTCTTTGTCCTCCAACTAGACATCTACATTGTCCATAAAACCAGAGATTTTGGGGGCTGGGGCGATGCCTCAGCAGATAAAATGCTTGTAGTGCACATGTGAGGAGTGTGAGGATCTGACATGGGGGCCGGGCAGCCCCATGCCTTTGAGTAGGGAGATGGCACACCACTATTCTGGATCTGCAGATGGAAACACAGGGTCTGACTTCTCATAACAGTGGCATTTTAGGGCAGTGTGTGTAGACACAGGCCTCATTCCAGGCTGTCTGGCAGGGACTGATCAGCCCTCACTCACCTCTAGGGGTGGGCCAGGCCACCGATGATGAATTCAGACTGAATATGGGACCTGGGTTTTAGCATTGCACCTCTGAGAGCAAAGAAGACTGGGCTTCTGCCCCACAGATCTGAAGGGAGCCAGGGTACCAAGCCCCTTCCCCTGTGGGGAACTTCATAGAGAACTCTGCCTTCCATCCAGGGTTAGACAAGATGAGTGCTATGCGCTGTGGTCTCTGTCACTAAGTTTGCTGGTCACCCAGTGACAAAGCAGTGTGGCTGAGTGCAGAGGCTTCTGAAGAGCTGGCTGGCAACTGTAACACTCCCCTTGACCTATGTCCTCTGGTTGTTCAACCCCTCACCCACGACGCAGCCCCTCAGGTAATCTACCCAACACCTCCAAGCCTGTGCCCTCTCTGTATAACACAGAGACCCTAGCATCAGAAATCAGTGAGGGAAACAAAACTAAACATGAGTAAAGCTTCTGGCAGGGACCACAATGTCCCCTGTGGCTCCCTAAAACCCCCTCCCACCCTGTTTGTGCTTCACTTCTCTACCACACCATGCAGCTCCTTTGGCCCATAGACCCACATGAGAATGTGCTGAAAGCCATTAACTCTTCAGGAAACACAGGAGTCAGGGCAGGACAGAAACATGGGCAGTCCAGGCAGCATATGAGTTCCATGTTGGCCCTATGGTCAGGAGGGTGTGCTAGGCTGTGCAGAACCTTATGATTATTACCCAGGAATGAGGAAGACATCCTCCACCCTGTCTGAGGCGTAAACTGGGAAAGCCTCAATTTCAAGGGCATCAGAAGGCCATGTGGTTGAAGGGCCTTAGACCAGCAGTGTCCCATCCAGACCTCTGCGTAGAGGTCAAGGCTCCTTTCTTGGAGACAGGAAGGCAGAGGAAAGTGGCAGAAGCATGGTGGCGAGTCCCAGGGCTAGAGGCTAGATAGACCCTTGGCTGTGAGAAGAAGGTCAGGGGTATGCAAGTCTTTCTTTTCTTTTTCTTTCACTTCTTCTCCTTTTCTGTGTAGCCCAGGCTGGCCTCAAACTTGCAACCCTCCTGCCTCAGCTTCCCAACTACCAGCCATGCCCTGCTAGGGGTTGTCCTGCCGTCTGTCCCGCTCCCCTTTGGCTGTTGACTGTCCCTCACCTGGGAACATCTGTACTTGGGGGTGACTCACACCCAATGTTCTCAGGACCCCATATACCCTTTAGCTTACATTAAGTCTGTGGCAAAAGACCCACCCTCCTTGGGATGTGTTTTTTTTTTCCTGACTGTGAAATGGGCAGGCCATCTACAAACGTTATCAAACTGTGTCCCAAGGTCCTGGGCTTGGCAGGTGGTACTGGGGGATGGGAGGGAGGCAGAGAAGCTCTTGGTCTCAAACAAATGAATAAACAATCAAACTACTCCTAAGGAAAATTGGAAACATTGGAGAAGATGAGTGGGCTTCTTGCCCTCCATCTAGCCACACTGAGTCCCATCTCTACAGCCCCCCACATTCCAAGCATGTGAGGAGGTCATATTCTTAGAAAGATCACAAAATACCACTGGCTAATCCAGAGAGTGGGCAGGTCTGACTGGGTACAGACTGCACCTCTCCAGGGCCTACCCTTAGTGGCCTCTTCCACCTCTCAGCTCAGGAGCCCCACAGCTGACAGTGGCTGTCTCTATGGTGGGTCTATCTCAGTGAAATCATAGAGCTGGAAAAGGTGGAAGGAAGATATACCTAACAGGAGGGGGGCAGGTTGGGTAACTGAGTCTCAGGGTAACACCTTCCTGAAGAATTCCAGCTGGGGTGGGGCTCCCTAAGGTCTAAGGGTTACAGTAGGAAGCACCAACCTGGGGCTGGGCAAAGGCTACTGTACTTACTGCTTACTTGATTTCTGGTTTCAACTGTATCCAAGGACGTTTGTGCTACATCAGGACGTATCTGGGTACTTTCTCTATGTCTTTTCCTCTAATTCAGTTCATTGGGGACTTTTATGTCACGGTCCTTAAGCTAGATATGAGGGAGAGGGGCTAACTAGCCCCTCAGGGTGGCTGCAGCCTGGGATGTAGGCATGAGGGTATTAGTGCTGCATGAGGAAGAATCAAATCCAGATGTGGCCCTTTCAGGTCAGCAGTACCTTGGAGGGGCTGGCTTGCCTTGCAACAGTGAGGCACCCAGGAGGATCTCATCTCCCTCACTGTGGCTCAGAACAGCACATCTTGAGGAACTGCGTGCACAGATGGCTGCTCATCAGAAAGTCTGGGCTCATATTACAGAACAGCAGGCACTGGTGGGAGCTCTGCTAGGAGGGTGTAGCCAGGCTAGCCCCAAGCCACTAACTGCTCCCTGACTTGAAATGCTGTGCCTAGAGGTGGCAGGCACACAGGGCATCTCAGGAGGTGGGCACCCACAGGACACCATCTCTGATAAACAATGGAACAAGCGAGGATAGGCCTAAAGCCAACACTATGGGCCTCTCACAAGGTCAAGAGCGAGGGTCTTTCCTTGAGAAATCCGAGGCTCTTCAAGGGCCTCTCTCAGTGACATGACCTGTATCACACTGGGCTTTCTGTATAGATCCCAGCCCCAAACAACCTGCTGTGAAAGCCTGAATGTAGCAGCGGCTGCAGCCATGGAAACCAGCTGTTGGTAGGAAGCAGGGCACCAGACATTCACAACAGGAAACAGCCCCTCTCCTCACATCATTATTCCTTTGGAAAATTCAGTTGCTCTTGTAAAAATCTATTTTTCTCATATGTAAATTTGCTTTCAATTTTTTTTTTTTTTTTTTTTGGTTTTTCGAGACAGGGTTTCTCTGTGTATCCTTGGCTGTCCTGGACTCACTTTGTAGACCAGGCTGGCCTCGAACTCGCAAAGATCCGCCTGCCTCTGCCTCCCAAGTGCTGGGATTAAAGGTGTGCGCCACCACCGCCCGGCTTTGCTTTCAATTTTTAAAAAAAGATTTATTGGGTAATTCAGTATTCTGCCTGCATGTAAGCCTGCACTCCAGAAGAGGGCACCAGATCTCGGTTGTAGGTGGTTGTAAGACACCATGTGGTTGCCAGGAATTGAACTCAGGACCTTTGGAAGAACAGCCAGTGGTTTTAACCTCTGAGCCATCTCTCTAGTCCTTGTTTTCAATTCTTTTTTAAATAAAAGGAAAGCTTTGTTGAGATGTAGTCCCCATATAATTTATTTATTCGTAAGACACAGTCTGGAGATGGGGTATAGCTCAGTGGTAGAGTATGGGCATGTGTGAGGCCCTAGGTTCACTCCTCAGCAGCAAAAAAAGCTAAAATTCAGTGGTTTTGTTTTTTAAAATGCATGTTCAAAGCTCTGTGCAGCCACCATGATAAATTTTAGAACATTTTCATTACCAAGAAACTCGGAGCACTCGCCATCCCCAGGGCTTCCCTCTCAGGCACTGGACAGTCATCTGCCTACTTTCTGTCTCTGTGTTTCCTATTCTGGATTTCCTTCTCCTTTTGTTGTCTAACTGTAACCACAGATCTTTCCAGCAACCCTGCCCTCTCCCTTATTGTTACTAATTTTAAATTAACAAGCAAGCCCTTTAGAGCTCCTTCTCCAAAACAAACAAACAAACAAACAAACAAACAAACAAACAAACAACTTGACCAGGCATAGTGGTGCACACTGTTTATCCCAGCACTCGAGAAGCATATTTGTGAGTTCAAGGCCTGATCTACTGAGTGAGGTCCAGGACAGCCAAAAGTACAAAAAGAAACCCTGCCTTCAAGAAACAACAACAACCAACCCAACCCCCCCCCAAATTTGCTTATTTTTATTTTCTGTGAATGATTGCCTGAATGTAGGTGCACTGTGTGTGTGCCTGGCACCAGGGAAGCCAGAAGAGGGCAGGGCACTGGAGCCCCTGGATGGCTGTGAGCCACTGTGTGGGTGCTGGGAACTGAAGGTCTTCTGTAAAAGCAGCCAGTGCTCTTCTCACTGAGCCCTCTCTCCAGCCGGCTCCTTAAGTCCCTGTGTCTTAAGTTCTAATACTGTAATTAGCATTTGATAGGCTTTCCACAAGGGAAACCTCTTTGATGCACTGAGATTTTAAGGACTACCAAAACCATCCAGGAGCTGCTGTGGTAGGAGAGCCTTGTATTTTGGGGAGAAAGGGACTCAGAGGGAAGCAGGAAGGAGGGACTCCCAGGGAAGGCTTTGACTCTGCATCCTGAAAAACTGCTCTGGACACATGGGTAGCTTTGCCTATTATTACTATGCCCAACTCTCCAATGAAGTGCCTGGTCCATGTGGGCACAGATTATGTGCTGGTACTGGGGGTTCAAGGGAAATCCATGCCCACAGCTGGTATCTGGGAGAAAAACAATCAATCCAAGGGACTGGGCCCTAGGCTTTCTACCAGAGAGAGCTCACACCAGGGGTACAAGGACACAGGAAACTGTCTTCTTACATTTTCTGTTGCTATAACACAATACCTGAGTCCGTGCAACTTACAGAGAGGTTTATATTTAGCTCCTGACTCTAGAGACTGGTAAGTTCCATGCAGGTTGTCACATTTGGTGACGGCACCGCACAGCATGAGCACGTGTGGAAAAGACACTGACCCACTTTGCAACAATGTGTGCTGGAGAGAACAAATCCATTCCCATCTGTGAGAAAAATATTAAACGTTCTTTAATGTCAACATTTGTCCTGGCTTGTGCATTCCTTTTTGTAGCCTTTGTTACTAAACCTGGGGGTCTCAGATCTAGGTTTCTGCTGCTGTTGCTACTGTCATAGTTACTTTTCCCCACTTTTTGTGTGTGCACAGTATGCAGACCTATGTGAATGTTTTTGACTGTGTGTGTGTGCACATGTCAGGAATCACCCTTGCTCTTCCACCTGTGCACTGACACAGGTCTCTCTATCAAAACCAGAGCTTGCTGATATGGCTAATCCTGGGATTTATCTCTGCCACCTAAGGCTGGAGTTACAGGTGGGCTGTGACACCTACTCCACAAGTATGTAGCAGTGGTGGCTTGAATGACAATGGCTCCCATAGGCTCATATGTTTGAATACTTGGTCTCCAGTGGTGGAACTATTTGGGAAAGATCAGGACCTGTGGCCTTATTGGAGGAGGTGTGTCACTGCGGGGCAGGCTTTGAGGTTTAAAAAGCCCAGGCCATACCTAGGTAGCTGCCTGTGCCTTGTGCTTGTAGGTCAAGATGTAAGTCCTCAGCTACTCTCAGCTCCAGAGCCGTGCCACCTGCTGCTATGCTCCCCACCATGACAGTTATGGACTCTAACTCACTGGAACTGTGAGCCCCCAAATTAAACGTCTTTATTTTATAAGTTGCCTTTGTCACGGTGTTTTGTCACGGCAATGAGAAAGTAACTAAGAGAGTGGGTTTCTGGGGACCTGGACTCCTAGTCCTCAATGCCTGCAGTGCAAGCACTTTAAGTGGGCCATCTCCCAGCTTCTATTATTGTTACTTTAAAAGTGAAAATAACATGCTGATCAAACCCGGCATTGTATACTCAGGTTTGCATGCACAAGCTCCTAGAACTCTGCACTGGGCTTGCACACTGGACACTGCTTCTTGTTTCCTGTCCAGTGAGACTGACCGGTCCCTACTACACTCTGTTGTCTTGCACTCAATCACCCATTGCCTGTTCCCCTCAGAACAGGGAGGGTTCTTTCCTGACACAGACTACTAAAAATTCATTTACACCTGAAGATAATTAGGTTCAACAGAAACTTCAAAATGTCAGGAACTTGACCGCCCTTAGGTATTCAGTAATGCAGACACCCGAGGCTGTCTGAATTTTGTTTCTCCAGCTGCTTTTCCAAGGCCAGGCTCCTATAGGCTTATGTTTGACACTAAACCCCAGCTGTGTTTCCCAGGAGTCCAGTAACATAAGTGGTATTGTCATAACTCTCAGTCATCAAATAGGCAACCCATTCACGATGATCCCACATTTCTAGAAACTTTCCCCTAACTCTCCAACTACTCTAATGTCCCTGCTTCTCGGTGCCCCCAGCCCCAAACCCTGCTGTTATCCAGTTCTCTAACCTGCCTTCTTTGGCCTGATCCAATTCTAAGATCCAAAAGGCCCTGCCCTTCATAAGGCCCCCCAAATAACAAGTACTGAGTGGAAAGAAACTAGAACACTGTTATGTGCATTGCTGGTAGGAAGTGAACTGGTGTGGCCACTGCAGAAAATCGTACTGCAGTTTCTAAAAGAATTATATGCAGAGCTGTCGTAAGATCCAGCAATTCTATGTCTGGATCACAGCCAAGAGAATTGAAAGCAGGGTCTCAGAGAACACTGCAAACTCACATTTAGAATAGAGAAAAGAGAACTTGTGGCTCTTCCAGAGGACCTGGGTTCTGTTCTCAACAACCACAAGGTAGCTCAAAACCATTTCTAAATCCTGTTCTATTAAATCCAATCCCCTTTTCTGAACTCCCCAGGCACCAGGCACACATGTAGGCAAAAAACTCATACACATAAAAATTTTAAAAAATCTTAGTTTTTGTAAAGGGTAGAAGCAAACCAAGTGACCATGGACAAATGAATGGATCAAGAAAACCGAGTGTTTCAGCCTTAATACAGAAGGAAACTCCTGGACATGGTGCTATATGTCTTTAATCCCAGCGCTCGGGAGGCAGAGGAAGGCAGATCTGAGTTTGAGGTCAGCCTGGTCTACAAAGTGATTCCAGGACAGCCAGGGCTTTGTTACACAGGGAAACCCTGTCTCAAAAAACCATAAACAAATAAATAAATAGGGAAATTCTGACAAGTGCCAAACAGGACGACTCTTTTTTTTTTTTTTTTTTTGGTTTTTCGAGACAGGGTTTCTCTGTATAACAGCTCTGGCTGTCCTAGACTCACTTTGTAGACCAGGCTGGCCTCGAACTCACAGAGATCCGCCTGCCTCTGCCTCCCAAGTGCTGGGATTAAAGGCGTGCGCCACCAACGCCCGGCCAGGACGACTCTTAAGGACATTAATTTGAATGCAATTGAAGCTAGCCATGGAAAAGTAAATCTTGTATGATCCACTTATGCAGGCCCATGCAGTAGTTAAACACATAGAGACAGAACAGCGGTTATCTAGAAACAGGACAGGGGATTGTGGGACTGTTGCTTAACAGATATTGACTTTCAGCTTTGCCAGATGAGTTCTGGAGACTGGCTGGATCGTCTAATGAACTTTACACTTATCTGAGAGGGCTGGGCTGTGGCTCAGCAGAAGCTTGCGTGGTACACACGAGGTCCCAGTGTTGTCCTCAGCATGAGACCAAAGCACTAAAGAAGTTAAACTGAGCCGGGCAGTGGTGGCGCACGCCTTTAATCCCAGCACTTGGGAGGCAGAGGCAGGTGGATCTTTGTGAGTTCGAGGCCAGCCTGGTCTACAAAGTGAGTCCAGGACAGCCAGGGCTACACAGAGAAACCCTGTCTCAAAAAACCAAAAAAAAAAAAAAAAGAAGTTAAACTGATAAATTTCATATCATGTATGTTCTGCCACCATTTGAAAAAAAGAAAGTGAGACCCAGGCCAGCAAACATACACATCATTAAAGCCAGGCATGGTGGTGCATGCCTTTAGTCATACTCTCTGGAGGCAGAGACAGGCAGACTCTGAGTTCAAGGCCAGCCTGGTCTACAGATGGAGTTCCAGGACAGCCAGGGATACACAGGGGAGCTGTCTTGAACCCTCCCCCCAAAACAAAAACCAGCCAGGCAATTGGTAGCACATGCCTTTAATCCCAGCACTTGGGAGGCAGAGGCAGGTGGATCTCTGTGAGTTCAAGGCCAGCCTGGTCTACAATGTGAGTCCAGGACAGCCAGGAATACACACAGAGAACCCTGTCTCAAAAAACCAAAAACCAAACCAAACCAAACCAAACCAACCAACCAACCAACCAAACAAACAAAAAAACCCAACCAACCAACCAACCAAACACAAAAACCATACACATCATCATGGGGCAGGAAGAAAATGCATGTTTGTCTGGCTTTCCCAACCTCTGCTTTATTACATGGGGTTGCTAAATTTTTTTTCCTTATTATGTGTCCCTGCTGGTTCTAAAGTTCTGAAGTTGTGTGTCACTATGCTTGTGTTCCGAATCACAGTCAGAGAAAGATTGGTATTTTTCTACCTATTTACAGTCCCGTTCCCCCCACCCCACCCCAAGCTTCTGCCTTCTAAGGAAAACTGAAGTTGGCTCTCAATGTCTGTTCATCTTTTCTGGATGATTTCTAGTGGTGTGTGACCTCAGTGCCTTCCACACCTCTC
>CAJQZJ010032004.1:7367700-7380216 GCA_907164525.1 Lophiomys imhausi | reverse complement strand
TGACCTCAGTGCCTTCCACACCTCTCACCTCACGGTTTGTGACATCAGCACCACATTCGCTGGGAAGGATAGTATTTCAGTTCTCTGCCCCTGATTCTCCTCTTGCTCTTCACCTTCCTTGTCTCATTCTGCTCCCTCCTCCCCCATATCTCGGCCTCTTTTGGTGGCCTTTTGTTCCTCTCCCACCAAGCTCATTTGTTTGGGATCCTGCAGTTCAATTTCAGAGATGAGGCTCAGGTTCCCAATAGTTATCCTGTTTCCTACCCCCTGCCCAGTCCACTTGCTCACTCCTGACGGTGATATCTGGGGACACTTGACCCCTTCAGAATGGCTTTCTCCTGGGGTAAGAGCTGAATTCACCTCTGGCTGGCTAAGACCAGCCCTGGAGAAGACTGGGCATCGGCTGTTGTGACTCTGAAGTAGAAAAGGGACAGCTCAGATCTCCACATCAACAGGTGGAAGAGGCTGGGTCCATGGACACTGTAACACGCTTGCAGGGCATGTTCATTACTGTGCTGGACCATGTGTGGACAGCCACAACACCTCCCTGGTCACCTTCTTCCTGCCTGTGGTCTTCAGCTGCTCTCTCTGAAGGATGCAGACACAAGCAAGGGAGGGAGAGTGGGGAGGGCACCCCCAAATTATCACTCCAAGTCCAGTCTCTGACCTGTGGGTGGTGAAGTCCTTAGGCTGACGGAGAAAGTGGCTTCCCACCTTCCTTCAGAAAGCTTAGATCCCTTCCTTCTAGGGCCAGGTCCTCGATGCCTACAGGTCTCTCCTAAACTGCCCACCTGCCTTTGCTTGCAGTGTTCTCACTGTTGGTCCCCCACCCCCATTTTGTTTTGTTTTGAGGGGGGATTGTCTACTGAGGTGAGAAGGGAATGCTGCAGGGGAAGCCACAGAGGGGTCTGGTAGACACTTTCTATTTTAAGACTTTCTTTCAAAGATCTGCCCTGCAGGGAATGAGCTGGCGTCTGCCTCTCTCCCCCCAGGCGTGACTCCACAGTTTCCGCATCAACACAGTGGGGAGAGGAGGGAGGGCCACAGCTCTGAATACCAACTGGAAAGGTACATGACAGCCCCAATGCCTTTCAGACATTGCCACAGCCCAAGTGCAAAGCTGCCTAATGAGCTTGTAATCACACACAGCCCCTGCCAGAAGGAAATTAATGTCCAGAGGGCAAACAGGAAATGGCGAGGCAGTCTCTCCTCCAGACTCAGGGGGCAACCCAGGCAGCTTTTCTCAAAGGAGGGGACCTGCCAGGGAAACACCCTGCTGCAGCTGGTGCCAGAACTCCTATCTCCTGAGTGACTCTCCTTCCAGGGGAATCCCGGGGGAGGGGAGGGAAATGTCAGGTGCTGTTAGGAAACACAGACAGCTCCGGGAAACCTCCAGGGAGAGAAGCCAGGCCGTGTTGGAGCTGAAGAGCCGGAGCAGAGCTTCCTAGGCGGACAATAGTGTGGGAAGAAGGGTAGCTTCAGAGCATCCCAGGAAAGAGAGGGAGGCTTGGGATATAGCATACATCCAATGTGAGAAACACCCATGGATACATGGATGTAGAAGGTTGAATGGTGACCCTCCCATCCCAAGACACCCTCATGCTCTTGTACCCAGAAACCAAAAAGTGACCCCCATGGTCTTTGTAGACTAAATTCATTTAAGAGCCTCGAGAAGATGTTGTCACTTCTGTTTATTCAGGTTTCCCAAATCCAACCCTGGTGTCCTCAGAATAGGCAGAGAAGTGGTGACTCAGGGCAGAGCTGGGAGGGATGTGACAGCCCCTTGAAGCTGAAGGAAAGAACAAACTCCTGTTGTTTGAAGCCACCCAGTTGGTGGTAATCTGTTCCAGCAGCCTTAGGAAATTAGCACAGTGGCCTGAGAAAAAGCTGGTGCTTTTTTGAGGGCTTCAGCAGGTGAAAGGGGGACAAGACTCCTGCGCGGCTGACTGCTGACACCAGCTGAGGTCAGTGAGGAGGGCAAGAAGGCCGGCACTGCTTAGGGCTCACTCGGCTGGCTTCCATCTCCCCTAGTCCTAGGGCTTCTGTCTAAGGTTGTCAGTTCACACAGTAGGGTGAACTAGTCATTTTTTGACTACTTTCCCCAAAGATGGTTGACCAGTTCAATATGAGAAATTGGATTTAGAATTTAGAAGGAGATGGGCTGGAGAGATGGCTCAGCAGTTAAGAGCATTGGCTGATCTTCTGAGGGCCCAGGTCTGATTCTCAACACCCATATGGCAGCTCAAAATATGTTTGTAACTGCAGTCTCAGGGGATCTGAAGCCCTTTTCTGGACTCCGCAGGCACCAGGCATGCATGTGGTACACAGACATACATGCAGACAAAATACCAATACACATAAAAATAAAACAGAAAAAAATCTAATCCGAGATATATCAGTTGTTAAGAACACGTGTTGCTCTTGCGGAGGAGCCAGGTTCCAATCCCAGCAGCAGGATGGTGGCTCACAATCATCTACATGAGTATGAGGGGATCTGATACCTTCTTCTGATCCTTGAGGGCACCAAGCATGCAGGTGGTGTACATACATACATGCAGACAAAACACTTATACATATAAAAATTACAAAAAAAAAACAAGAGTGGGTGTGAGATATTCAGAGGCAGCACATATGAGTCCTTGAGTTTTATTCTAAGCATTGGAAAAAGTATCAACAAGTAAAGAAAAAAAAAACCCTCAAAAACATGGAAGTTGAGTGTGGTGGTGCACTTTTTTTTTTTTTTTTTGGTTTTTCGAGACAGGGTTTCTCTGAATATCTCTGGCTGTCCTGGACTCGCTTTGTAGACCAGGCTGGCCTCGAACTCACAAAGATCCGCCTGCCTCTGCCTCCCAAGTGCTGGGATTAAAGGCGTGCGCCACCACCGCCCGGCTGTGGTGCACTTTTAATCCTAGCACTTGGGAGGTAGAGACAGGTGGATCTCTGTGAGTTTGAGACCAGCCTGGTTTACAGCGTGAAATTCTATCTGAAAAAAATTTTCAGATGGTAAATTTGCTTAGCGTTTATGTTTTTATAAAAATGTTTTTGTTATGTGTATGGATATTTTGCCTGTATGTATGTCTGTGTACCACATGTATGCAGTGCCCTTGCAGGCCAGAAAAGGGCATAGGCTGTGCTAAAACTGGAATTACAGATGCTGTGAGCCATCATTTGGGTGCTGGGAATTGAACCAAGATCGTCTTCAAGAGCAGTCGGGGTTCCTAATTAAGTCATCTCAACGTGTGTGTGTGTGTGTGTGTGTGTGTGTGTGTTTGTGTTCCTAGTTCCAGCTTATGGTGCCATTAGGAGTGATTATGGTGGTGAAACTTAAGAGGGATCTCGTGGGAGGTCTTCAGATCACTGGGATGTGCCCTTGAAGGAGACAGGACAAGCCCAGTCCCTTCCTATTTCACTTTGTGTACATAAGGTAAGTGGTTTTGCCTCACTATGCACTCTTGCGGTGATCTGCCTCCACAGGCCAAAGGGAAGGACTAAAACTTCTAGAGATTTGTCAGAGCAACCTTTTCTTCAGGTCTCACTGTCTTTTTCTCTTTTTTTTTTTTCTTTTTGAGACAGGGTTTCTCTGTGTAACAGTACTGGCTGTCCTGGGCTCACTTTGTAGACCAGGCTGGCCTTGAACTCACAGAGGTCTGCCTGCCTCTACCTCCCAAGTGCTGGGATTAAAGGTGTGTGCCATCACACCCAGCCTTCTGTTTTTTTTTTTTTTTTTGAGACAGGATTTCTCTGTGTAGTCCAGGCTGTCTTGGTACTTGTTCTGTAGACCAGGCTAGCCTCAAACTCAGAGATCTCCCTGCCTCTGGCTCTCAAGAGCTGGGATTAAAGGTGTGCACCACCACTGCCCTAGATGTCTGTTTAGTAGTGGAAGCTAACTAGCACATTGTATGTATTTTTCAACAATAAAGAAAACCCACCAAGGCCAGGATTTAGGAAGTATATAAACAGAGGTAAAGTCTTCATTGGTTAGCATGTCTGTAGCAGGATTTAATCACATAGGAAGCATATCTGGGGATGTGATGTTCCCTGACTCCCTGAGAGTCTAATCAATAGCACGGTCCAAGATACATGGTCCTGGTATTCACACAAAGATGTTGCAAGAGGCAGACATGGGGGGTGGGGGGATGGAAGAATGGGGCATGAGTGTTGTTAAAGGACTCAAGCAATACAAAGGGTTTGATTTAGTGGTTAAACCATCCTATGGTATGTGTGGAGGGGGGGGGTCATGGTTGAGTCAGAAGATCAGAAAGGAAATAAAGGCACTTATTTCCAGAAGCCTAGGGTTGAGAACACGCCCTAGAAGTGGGTGCTCAGCGAGTGAAGGCTTTAGTGCTGGACTTGCCTCCTCAGCCACAGGGAGTCCCTAACCCAGAAGGGTCCAGAATTAAGCAGAGGGATTAAAAAATTAAATCAAGGCTGGGCATGGTGACGCATGCTTTTAATCCTAGCACATGGGAGACAGGCAGACGGATCTCTGTGAATTCGAGGCCAGCCTGATCTACAAAGTGAGCCCAGGGCTTGTTACACAGAGAAACCCTGTCTTGAAACCCCGTCCCCCAATTTAAATCAAAACACGGAGAACCAATGACTGCTGAGTGCTTAGCCCTAAACAGGATGTTATCTCCCCCTCCCAGGCTCAGGAGACATCTCAGAAGATGGGGAGGAAAGAATGCTAAGAGCTAGAGGGTGGGAAGAAGTATTGTGGAATGCTGTTTTCCAGACACAAGTTTGTTTGAGCCATGAAGTAACAGCAGCTGTGCATCCCATCATGAATGGGGGAGGGGTCAGGAGGTAGCTAATGGTTGCTGGGGAGGGGGAGGCATTTCCTTCAGAGGTGTAAGTCACTAGTGAGGTGCCCATGCTAATCTCCCACCCACACTCATGCAAGCAACTGTAATTAAAGTGAATGGGACACAGACACAGACAGACAGATGGATGTATACAGACATGAAAGTAGAAAGGGGTGCTAGTTTAGGGAGAAGTAGTTTGGAGAAAGGGAGAAGAAAAGTTTAGGAGAGAGGAACATGATCAAGATATATTGTATACATACATGAAACTGTCCAAAAAAATAAAAAATAAAATCAACCAACCAACCAACCAACCAACCAAAAAAACAAAATAAAACAGAAAAGAGAGGCCTGGGTAGACAACTCAGTGAGGGATAAAAGTCCGCTGCCAAGCCTGGTGATCCCAATGGTGGAAGGAGAGAAGAGACATGTAGAGTAGAACCCAAGGGCTTACATGCGTGTTCCTTGGCATGTGTACACTCATACATCCCAACACGTAAACACACAAAAAGTAATAAAAATGACAAACTGATTTTGGTCTTTCTAGCAGAACACTGAGAGGAGATTCAGCAGTTAAACTTATGGCAGCTTTGAAATGTGTTAGCAAAGTCCTGCTTTGTTAGGATGGGTATTGGTGGTGAACTTGAGAAAACTGGATACGGGAGTTAGAGAAGTGATGCAGTGGTTAAAAACATGAGCTGTTCTTACAGAGGATCAGGGTTGGATTCCCAGCACCCACATGGTAGCTCACAATCTTCAATGCCCTCTTCCGGGCTCCATGGACATTGCATGAACTTGGCATTCAAATGCACATGCAGGAAAACACTCACACACATGAAATAAATAAATCTAAAAAAATAAAAAAATAAGTTAACAAAAAGAAACTGGATACGTTAAACTCAGAAATCACTTTAAAAATTTTAGGGGATCTGAGGTCAAGTGTGCACCAAGTGTCAATGCTTGGGTTCGATTTCCAGCTCTTACAGAAGGAGGCTTAATTTCCTAAATAGCCTCCTTGTCCTAGAATGTAATTGTGAAAAGGTATATGAAATTGGTGAGTTAAATATAAAGGTTTAAGAAAACAGACGTGTAGTTGTCCACGCCTTTAATCCCAGAACTCAGGAAGGAGAGGCAGGTGGATCTCTGAGTTTGAGGCCTGGTCTATAGAGCAAGTTCCAGGACCGTCAGGACAGAGAAACTGTCTCGAAAAGCCAAGAAGGAAAAAAATAAATGAATAAAAGCTTGAGGAACCCCTAGGCTTTCCACTAGGTCATGCTGAATATTAATTGACAAAATCTCGGTGCAGGAGCAAGCTGCATAATTACTATTCTGTAACAGGGATCAGGAACACAACAGCAGTCCCAGAGGATTGTGAGAGAGTGCAGAAACTCCTACTGCTTGGCAGCACTGCAGACACCAAGACATTCTAGAGCAGCGGATCACTGGGTTGTGGTGATGCTGGTGTCAACAAGGACAGTTCACACAATTAGGCAGAGTGTATACTATCTGATGTTAGCAAGTGAGCCACTGGTTTATGTGTTTACTCTAATTAATATGTATACATATATGTGTGTGGGTGTATATTTAAACAGCATTTTTTGAGAATATCACACATGCATAGCATGTATTTTGATATTTACTTTCCCCTCCTACTTCAACTCCTCCTTGCCCATCCATGTGTGTGTGTATGTATGTATGTATGTATGTATGTATGTATGTATGTATATGTCAAGGGACATGTGAGCATGCTCAGTTTAACATGCTTTCCTATACATCGCATACTGAAAAAGTGGAGGGTAGGGCACAAACACAGCTGGGAATGGTGCCTCATACCTCTAATCTCAGTACTTAGGAGGCAGAGGCAAGTTCTGGAGTTCAGGGCCAGCTTTGGTAATATAGTGAGTTTGAGTACAGCTTGGGCTACATGAGACCTTGACTCTTAAAAAATGAAATAAAAGAAAAAAGGGCCAGTATGATGGCTCAGGGAGTAAAGACACTTGCTGCACAGGCCTGGTGACCTGGAACCCATGTAAAGGTGGAAGGAGATAACAGACTCCACGAAGTTATTGTTTGACTTCCACACATACCGACACACGCACCCACACATACACATCACGGACGCACATAAATACAAGATTTTAAAAGAAAACCAGCAGACACGAATACAGTTGAGAATTTCATTTTATAGCGAGCAAAATTTGCTCTAAGTTACCTAGGCCTAGGTCACTATGTGGCTGGTTCCTTATAACTTTCCCTGGAGAGTCTTCTAGTTTTGGAGGCTAGAAATCCCAGTCACATGATGCAGATTCTTGGTGGGTGGGCCTGGCTTTTAGGCCCTGCGTGTGGAGTGGATGTGCACAAGTCTGTTTTCATTGCTATTTTAGTGTGCATTCCTACTTATGGAAACAACTTCACTGTAAAACAAGATGCTAGATCATACCAGAAGCTGCCTTAGATCTATCTAGTGTTTATCATTCTTTTTTAAAGACAGGAGTCTCATTATGTAGCACAGGCTAGCCTGGAATCCATCATTCGGCCCCGCCTCCTTAGTGTATCACATCTGGATTTAGCATGTCTCCTCTGGTCGTCCCCCCCGCCCCGTCAGTTTTTTGAGACAGGGTTTCTTTGTGTAGTAGTCTTGGCTGTCCTGGACTCACTTTGTAGACCAGGCTGGTCTTGAACTCACAGAGATCCACCTTCCTCTACTTCCCGAGTGCTGGGATTAAAGGTCCAGCTCTCTGTTTTTTTTTAAACTGTGTATGTATGATGTGTGTTTGTGTGAGTGCAAGTACATGTGTAGCAAGGCCAGTAGGTAAAGTCACAGGGGAGTTTTGTGAGTTTGTTATCTGCTTCCATCTGGGATCAAACTAAGGTTGCCAGTCTTGTGTGGTAAGTGCCTTTACTCCCCGAAGCATCTCACTCTTGACTGCAACTGAGGCCATGTGGAGTGATCCACCTGGCACTGTTTGGGTATGTACATGTAACTCTAGGATTTCATATAATAAAAATACTCAATGATGTGTTTTATAGAATGTACGGTCAGTACGTAGCCTGTGTGTACATATACACTCAAACATTCCCCCAATAACACCACGGATGAAGTCATGCAGATGGCAAGTGGGCACATCTAGATCAGGGCGGGGGGGGAGGAGGCTGTCAGATTGAGAGTCAAAGGCTCACTGCTCAGGCTTGGGAATCACCAAAGCAAAGTTGCGAAAGTAATATATAATATACCATACCATAACACACACATGTGCGCACACACACACACACACACACACACACACACACACACACACACTATGCTCACATGCACATGTGTGCGTTCTTCTTTTGAGACAGGGTTTCTCTGTGTTGCCTTGGCTGTCCCTGAACTCCCTCTGTAGGCCAGGTTGGTCTGCCTCCCAGAGTGCTGGCCTGCCAGTTGTTTTTCAATTCTTTAAAAATGGCACCTTCTGGGCTGGCGAGATGGCTCAGTAGGTAAAGGAGCTTACCATTAACTTTGAGAACTGAGTTAACCACCAGACATGGTGGCACATGCCTTTAATCCCAGCACTTGGGAGGCAGAGGCATGCAGATCTCTGTGAGTTCAAGGTCAGCCTCGAGACAGAAAAAACGTCTCAAAAAAAAGTAAGAGAACTGAGTTAGAATCCCAGGGTGGAAGGAGAGCTGACTCGTGCTGTTACCCTCTGACCTCCACACACTGTGGCATGTGGGCACACAGATACACACACAGTAAAATGGAGGTTTAAAAAGACAGACACACTCAGGGGTTAGAGAAATGGATTGGTGGCTAAGAGCCCTGATTGCTTTCGAAGAGGACCCGGGGGTTCGATTCCCAGCACCGACATGTTGGCTCACAAATGTCCTTAACTCCAGTTCCAAGGGGTTCTCCACCCTCTTCTGACCTCCAAGGGCACCAGGCAGATATGTGACACACAGACATACACATAGGCGAAATATTCATACATCTAAAAATAAACAAATCTTTTTAAAAAAGGCCCCCTCTGGAAATAGATACCTGACTAGTGCCAAGTGTAACTTAACTATAACCCAAAAGGATGCTTTCTTTCTCTTTAGAAAAAGAGGACTGGTGTAATTCCCCCAGGGTCACAGCTCCTCTCTAGACGTGGGTCAAGATGGACAGACATGATACCCAGTTGTGGGCTAGTTGCTTTGTCACTCTTTGGAAGGGGTCCAGTGGCAGGAAGCAGAGAGCAGAGAACATAAAGAATTCAACAAATCACGGTCCGCCTCCTCCCAGACATTCTGGCTCCCAGTGAGTCTCTCTCTCCCCACCCTCCCATGCTTTCTGATTCTGACAGGTGTAGCATCCATAGTATCCCCCAACTGATTCCCTAGAGCCTCCCACTTTCCCAGAGCCTCTTGCACAACTGAGATTCTGTAGACAAAGTGGGGCAGGGGCAGAAGTCCCAGAAGTCCCCAGGCTCCTGAATTCCCTGAATTCTTGGCATTTTCCATTTCCTCTTGGGAAATAGTAAAATCAGCTGTTTATACCTCTGGCAAACCATTCAAGTCCATTATCCCTTTCCCATGGTAAAGTCTGTTCCATTTAGATGAAAGGTTCATTCCATCACCAAAGGGTTCAAGGAAAGAGGCTGAAGGACGACCTGGAGGATCCACTGGCTCCCTTGCAAGGGAGCCTTCACAGGAACAGCCTATTTCTCAGAGTGAGGATCGGAGGTCAGGGGGGGTTTGAGTGCCTCAGTGACTGAAGCAGCAGGACAGAAGAAACCCAGGGCCCCTAGAAGTTTCTAACTCCACCTCTCCTGGCCACCAGCCCTTGGGAGTTACTATATTAGACTAAGTTCTCCAAAGAAACAACCAATAGATGCATGTGTGTGTGTAGAGGGGGAGAGAGGGAGAGAGAGCTTGGTTTATTTTAAGGACTTGGGTCATGTGATTGTGGGGGCTGGCAACTCTGGAGTCTGTGGAGCAGGAGGACAGGAGGCTGGAGGCCTACTCAAGACCCGACATTGCTGTCTTGTTTTTGCTGCTACAGGGCATGTGGAGGCAGAATCTTTCTTTCTCAGGGGGCTTGCGTATTTTCTCTAGCGACTGACATGGCCCATCCATGCTGCAGAAGACAATGCTCTTTTTAAAATGCCAAGATGTACACATGTGTTGCATTTAAAAACACTTCTAACCACATTTAGACTAATGGCTGACCAAACTGGGTGTCATGGTCTAGCAAAAGGGACATATAAAATTAGCGCACAGTGAAGTGAGGGTCTCTATTACTTTAAATGTCTACATTAGAGGCAAGGCCAAATCTCCAGTATTTGGACTCGGACCACTTGGTGTCCTTCTGGGCCTGAAAGATGACTCAGACTAGATGAAGAACTCAGCTGGAATCTAGCAGCTTACTCCCAGCTCCAGAAAGGACCCTAAGCTGGCTGAGGGTGAGGCCTTGTCTAAGTGAAACTTAGCTGTCTGTCAATCTGGGCAGTGGAAAGAGTGGATAAGAAGTCACGGTTCTGGGCTGGAAAGATGGCTCAGAGGTTAAGAGCACTGAGAAGACTGCTCTTCCAGAGGTCCTGAGTTCAATTCCTAGCAACCACATGGTGGCTCACAACCATCTATAATGAGATCAGGTGCCCTCTTCTGGCCTACATGCAGACAGAACACTGTATACATAATAAATAAAAGTCACGGTGCCCTTCCTGAGTGCTTCTTAGCAGGTGCTACGGAACCCCCCCTCCCCCAGCCAGGTGGAATCATCCCCACACAGCCCTCAGGGCCTGATGGTCACTCTGGTGGGTGGATGTCCCAGGGGCCATTGCCACCATTGCTATAGCTGCAAGGGAGAAACGAGCTTTCAAGGCTAGAGCGAGGAGACAGCTATACCCCCTGAGAGTGGGAAGGATCTTCATCTGGCTTCTGGGAGGCTCCTGAGTGTGTCCACAACTTCCATGGACACTTGGGAGGGAGGAAAGAAGTGAGGTGGAGAGGGTAGAGATGGATGAGGGGGAAGGACCAAAACCACAGGGCTAGCAGGGTCCAGTGCTTCCAGCCTGTGTCCTGGACCCTGCCCACAGTATTAACCACAGTGGATATCTCCTAACATAAGCACCACTCAGGCAGAACCTGTCCCCAGCACTCTTCTGATGGCTGTCCTGGCTCCTTTGGCTTCGAGGATAGGCTTTTGACAATTTAGAACAATTTCTAGTGGCTGGAGGTGGAGTTCAGTGGTAGTCTGCAGTTAGCAAGAAACAGGTCCTGAGTTTGATTGTGACACAGACTCTTTTTTTTTTAACCCGCACACACATTTTATGACTGGAAAATTGTCTGAAATTCATCCTAACACCTTCTCTCTCCTTTCCAGGCTTGTCCCTTCTTCCTGTGGTGCCATCCCCAAGAGTCTCCTTTTCTGGCTCTTGGAGCAACTTCCCTTTGAAAACCATTTCTATTCTATTATTCTTGCCCTGCTTGACTGGGCTGATTTTCAAGCAGCAAGAGCCATTTCTTGAGGGGTGGGAATTCCTGGAAAAGGTAACTTGGATGGTTTTGTGTCTGAATTTCCATATCCCAAAACAGTCATTCAGTGTTCCTGAAGGTCTATGGTCTATAAGCTTCCTGGAAATCCCTGGGCAAGTGTGCTGTCCACCATTGCTTTTACGGTGAAACACAACTCCAGGAGGACATGGACAACTTAAGTCTTCCGCTGGGAATAATAAAAGTTCAGTAGATTGGCACAACCTAGAACAACTAAATCGACTGAGATTACTGAGTCTGGAGGAACTGGGTTAAGTGCAGGGCATGGGACACATCCAGACTGTAGTTCTTTGGAACTGCTAAAGGAAGCTTCCCAGGTAGCCTGGGAAGCAGGAAGGGATTCACGGACCCTGGCAGTCTGAGAGAGCGCATTAGGGATAGACACTGAATCTTTGCCTGTCTCCTGGGTGCTCAGGTAGAGAGAGTCCAGATGCATTCAGGGTGTCTTTGATTTTATCTGATGCTCCTTAATAGGTAGGAGTGTTGAACTGGAACCTCCTAGGACAGTAGTTTTCCACCTGTGGGTCATGACCCCTTTAGGGGCTGAATGACCCTTTTACAGGAGTCCCATATCACATATCCTGCATATCAGATATTTACATTATGATTCGTAACAGCAGCAAATTACAGTTATGACATAGCAATGAATGTAATTTTATGGCTGGGGGTCACCACAACATGAGGAGTTTAATACAGGTCACCACGTGACCCTGTATTAAAGGTTCGCAGTAGTAGGGAGGTTGAGAACCACTGCCTTAGAAGACTCAAGAGGATGATGGCAAGCGCTGGTTGAGAATCTTAAGTCAAGCTCTGGCTGCTGTCTCACCTACTGCACTGTTCCTTGCCTTAGGTGACCTGAGAGGTGGTGCTGAAGGATTTGGGAGAGGGAGTAGCCGATCAGCCTCAGCATATGAAAGCCTGAACTTCTACGCACTCACCAACGCTGCTGCTGAACAGCTGTGTACCTGAGTGGGGCTGAGCTATGACGGTGCTAAATGGGCTCAAGGCTGCCTGTGGCGGAAACCTGGGTGATGGGTGACTTGGCCTCACTCAAACGGCTTTAATACTTCAAGTTCTTTGCTGGGCTGCCAGGAGCTGGGGCTTAGTTAAGCTCTAACAGGGAGGCAATGAGCTGTCCAACGTCAGTTCATTACTTGACCCCTCAGTTTCCGTGTCTCAGCTTAAGAAATGATGTTCTGGC
>CAJQZJ010032004.1:7353322-7367300 GCA_907164525.1 Lophiomys imhausi | reverse complement strand
AAAAAAAAAAAAAAAAAAAAAAAAAAAAAAAAAAAAAAAAGAAATGATGTTCTGCAAGTGTCACCCAGAGAATGTGGCTCAGGATAGTGGTGCTTCCCATCTTTCTATGTCTGCCCTTACCTCCTTCCTGCTCCTGCGACCGGAGAGCAAGAGGGGGCCCTCTGTGACATAGGAGGACATCAAGGAGGGGACCCAAGCTACTTGCCCTAACCCAGGGAGCCTGAAAAAATGTTGCATTAGCCACTAATGCAGATACAGGCTTCCAACACTTCTCCAGCCATCACTACCAGGGCAGCACCTTGGGAGACCCAGTCTGGGTCAGTTCCATGTGACAGATCATAACTCCTTTCTGGGTCATTTGTACCTCCACTAAACATCTAAACTCTTTACAGAAGGCCTCACCCATGGAGCTGTGGGAACCCCTTCCCATCCACCATCCATTTCCTCCAGCGAGAGAGGAAGGGGTTGGTTGGATCTAGGGAGATGGGATTATAACCAGGGTAGGGCAAGGTGGTCAAGGAGCCTATCAGAGCCAGCACCTACCTGGTGCCAGGGAGGACTACAGAGCTCTCTCATGTATCCTCTGGAGTCCAGCTCTCTGTGTTCACTCATACACTAGTGAAGAGATACAGGGTGGGGGGGGGTCAGGATATCACAGGCCGTGGTAGGAAGGGTGCTGGGCTGGACAGGTCCAGATGGGAATCTAGACTGTGTAAGTCTAGATGCTAGCACCTGCCCACAGCACTTAGGGAGGGAATCCTGCTCTGCCCAGGAGACAACCTGAGGCTCAAGCCCAGAGCTGTAAGGAGGTACAAGCTGCATGGATGAACTTTACAAGTAAGAGCAGGTAGGGGGCCTATGTCTTCCAGACATCAAGTTTGAGTGCTGAGAGATTTTTTAGAGGAGAGGGGTTTCTCTCTGAGGTCCTATCCCTTGCTCTTGTCCCTTGGTGGGATAGTGGTGTCTGATGGGCCTCCATGGGCAGCCTGTGGCTACAGTGGTGTTCCATGGAGACATCAGCTGTGGTGTGGGGGAAAGTCACAGTTCAGAGAACCCAGAGAGCAGAAAAGTACAGGAGAGACAAAGTCCTACTTAGGAAGTACCAGGTGGCCTGGCTTCTTGCAGCTGGGCCTGAGTGTCTGTGACCACTTATAAGCCCCACTGGGGAGGAGGGATGTATTCAGTGGCCTGTGTACCTGTGAAGTCCCCTGGGCCACTCTCAGTCAGAAGTAAGCCAGGAGCTGGAATCTGAGTGGCCACACGTAGATAGCTCTCACTGCCCACCAGCCACCGTGGCCATTTCTGTTCCTCTATTATTTCTAGAATGAGTCTCCAGATTCAAAACAGCAGGTTCCAGTTTCCAGCTAAAGTAACCACACTGCTTAGCTGAATACACATGCCTGGCACGAAGAGCTCTTGGGTCTCAGCCACCCTCTGTGAAGCAGGGCACATTGTTGCTGGTCACTTCCCCACCAGGTTGCATGCTGCACCCCCATTCCTGTAAGCTGCCCCTTGATGAACAGGTGCTCAACTACAAAATACATTAACTTAATTGCTCATTTTTCTTTTTGCCCATCTATATTTTATTTTCCATAATTACAGAATGCTGCTTTTTTTGTTTTGTTTTTCAAGACAGTGTTTCTCTGTGTAACAGCCTTGGCTGTCCTGGAACTTGCTTTGTAGACCAGGCTGGCCTCGAACTCACAGAGATCCCCTGCTTCTGCCTCTCAGGTGCTGGGACCAGAATGCCATTTTCTATAGTATATTTAAAAGCCTACTATTTGTACTTTAAATAACACTGCATTAATTCCACATTTTTGTAAAGGAGAATGGTGGTACACAACTATAATCCCAACACTTGGGAGGCTGAGGCAGGAAAGTTAAAGGTTTGAAGCTAGCCTGGGACACATGGTGAAACCATGTCTAAAAAGAAAGAACAACATGAATCAACTATTTAAGGAATTTAAAATAGGCTGGGGTTGCAGCTCAGTTGGCAGAGTACTTGCCTAGCATACAGGAAGCCCTGAGTTGGATCCCCAGGACTGCATGAACTGGGCATGGTGGTGTATGCCAGGGATCCCAGCACTCAGGAGACGGAGACAGGAGGAACAGTCCAAGGTCATCTTTGGCTCTATACAGAGTGGGGGCTGGCCTAGGCTACACCCTGACTTAAAAAGAGAAAGAAAGAGAATGAACAAATGAATATGGTCTGTGGATCCACACAGACTGGGTCTCCAGCGCTTGTTCTCCTTGCCTAAAATCCCCTAGAATCCCCTCCTGCTCACGGCTTCACTGCCCATCTTCTTGTGTGTAGGGTCGGGAGGGGTACAGAGGGAAGCCCACAAAACTCAGGCAGACTAACAAGAGACATTTGTGTTGTTTTTTAAAGAGGTCCATGTAGGCTGGTCTTAAACTCCTGATCCTATCTATATCTCCTCAGCGCTGGTATAAAAGGCATATGACACCACACCTGCCCTAGGAGAGATTTTAAAAAAACATTTATTTATTTATTATGTATACAGTATTTGCTCTAAATAAATGCCCAGGCACAAGATCTCAATGTAGATGGTTGTGAGCCACCATGTGGTTGCTGGGAATTGAACTCAGGACCTTTGGTAGAACAGCCAGTGCTCTTAACCTCTGAACCATCTCTCCAGCCCTAGGAGAGATTTTTTAAAAAGTTTGTTTTCTACCCAGGGAAGTCAGA
Source organism: Lophiomys imhausi (assembly GCA_907164525.1). NCBI lineage: Eukaryota > Metazoa > Chordata > Mammalia > Rodentia > Muridae > Lophiomys > Lophiomys imhausi. Next base: position 7,364,593 of record CAJQZJ010032004.1, on the reverse strand, counting down.
GATACAAAATATGGAGAGACTCAGAGACTCAAAGAGAAGCCACAAGAAGCAGAAAGTAGAAAGGCCGGAAGATGGAGAAGGTCACAGAGGAGACACAGGTCAGGGGGCAGCACTGCAGGTGAGCACAGTGTTTACCCTTTCTGCTACTGTAACAAAATGTCCCAGGCTAGTAGTTTATACAAAACAAGAGTTTCAAGTTTATTTAGTTCACAGATCTAGAGGTTGAATACCCAAGGGCACAGCATGGCATTTGTTGAAGGCATTTTTGTTATATCTTAACAGCATGGAGAATCCCAATGGTGAGACAGGGCAAGGGTGTGTCAGCTCAAGCCACCAGTCCCATCACAAGAGCCCCACCCCCATGAGCTTATCTTATCCTAATTACCTGCCAAGGCTACATCCCCCATACACTATCACCATGAATTTGGAGGTTAGCTGTGTAACCCACAGGATCTTAGGGAGAGCATTCAAACTACAGTACATGGTCCTCAGGCTCAAACTGAGTCTGCCTCTGCAGGAAAACACACTTGGGACTCCCTAGTCTCAGCTGGACTCCTATGTCTATCCTGGTTAAGATAAAGTTAGAAACATCAAAATGCCATATCCCCTTGAGCAGCAGCTGTCGGCGGAACTCCATATGGTTGCAGCAGCCAGGAGTCTGAGCTAATAAAAGTTAAAAAAAAAAAAAAAGAAGAAGAAGAAGAAGAAGAAAAAGCAAAGCTGGGAAATGCTCCCAGAGAGCCACGGGGGCACCACTCAGAGGGGGGGGGGGGGGGGGGGGAAGAAAAGCAGGCGCAGTCAGAAGGGGTCCCGCCCCTGTTCAGCATGCCAAGGTCCTGAACACTCAACTCCTTAAGTGATGGTGAGGTCCCATGATGTGGATGGCTGGGCCTTTCCCCTTCCAGTACTTAGTGCAGGAAGGAGGCTGGGCAGCTGTGTCTCTCCCCTCCACAGGCATCCATTGAAGCCCTCCTGGCTGGGGCCTTCAGGACAGGCTGATGTTACCAGGACCCTGGAATTGGTGTCCTTAAAAAGAAATCCCCAGAGAAGCGTTTTACTCCTGTGCACACAAGGGCACTCAGAACCACATCATGGACCCACATCAGATGCTGAACCTGCTGGGGCCTAGATCTTGGATTTCTAGCCTCTGGATTGTAGTTGCTGATAAGCTATCCAACCTCTGGTGTTTTGTTCTAGCAGCCTGAAGGATCTGATGTAACTGGCAAAAACATAGCCAGGAAGATCTACAGTAAAGACCAACAAGCACACACATACATGTCTGCAAATATCCCTGTGTACATGTGTGTGTTTTCTCATATAAAACTCTCATTGTTGTTCCTGGTGGGAAGGTGAGTCAGATGGTTGTCTAAACATCTCTATTTAGAAGGGACTCTCGTCCAATGCTGACCCCACTTCTGTGCATTCTGATGGAGACACATAGAGAAACTAGTCAGCTGGTGAGAAGCCTCTGATTTACTGGAGATAATTTACTGGAGATTATGAGGAGCAGCTATTGGAACCCAAACATCAGGAGGCTACCTTGGCCAGAGTTCAGATGGAAATAATTGAGAAATCTGAGCCAACCCCAGCTGACTCACAGACAGCACACCATGGCCAGGATCCATGGGCTAGGGGGAAGTGTGCCTGAGACACCTGAACTGTGTCTATAGGCCATGCATGGTGACACAGGCCTATAGCCTCAGCAGAAGCAGGTAGATCACTGTGCGTTCAAGGTCAACCTGGTCTACATAGAGTTCCAGGAATGCTAGAGCTACACAAGAACTTGTCTCAAAAACAAAACAAAGGGCTGGAGAGATGGCTCAGCGGTTAAGAGCACTGCCTAGTGCTCTTCCAAAGGTCCTGAGTTCAATTCCCAGCAACCACATGGTGGCTCACAACCATCCACAATGTGATCTGGTGCCCTCTTCTGGAATGCAGGTGTACATGCAGATAGAGCACACATATGCATAAAATAAATAAAATAAATCTTTAAAAAAAAAACAAAAAAAAAACCAAAACAAAACAAACCAAAAAAGAAAAACAAACAAATTAACAAAACAAAAAACCAAACAAGAGTACAGGGATTTTCTGAAATCTGACCATGGGTCAAGATACCAGGTGTAGAGCTCAGTCCCAGGAAGGCCAACACAGGAATGCCCTGATTCTGGGGGAAGGGCAGTAAGACTACAACCCTGCACATCAGAGGTGGAGGCTAGGATATGACAAGTGCTCAGAAGAGAGATTGCATTTAAAAATAGCTCCTGGCTGGGGTATGTGTTTATTAAAATAAACAATTATAAAAATGTTTTTGTTTAATCTCAGGTGTGAGGGTACTTAAGACAGGTGTAAAGTATTAACTGTCTCCTGAGCTAGCAGGGCCATGGCTTAACCAGCTGAGCAAGTTTAACTCTGAGAACTTGGGAGAGAGGAATAAAAAGCCAGAGCCCTGAGGAGAAGGGGGCTCTACAAAGAAGTAGAAGAAAAGGGTGCTCCCCCAAACCGCTGCTTGTTCTTCCTGCTACTGTCTCCTGGTTTGTTGGACTTCTACTGAGACTGGTATTACCCCCAAAGGACCCCATGACCCTAATCAGCAGGAAGTAGCTCAAAGAGAACTACTACGCCCCCTTTCACCTCTAATCTTCTTTCTCTCCTGCATAGTGTTGGGGAGTTGGGAAGAACAAGGGGTGGAAGGGAGGTAGAGGTATTAAGTACAGTAAAATAGAGTGTAAAATTAAACATAGTAATAAAATAATAAAAGCCACTTGTTCCACCTGTCACTCTTCAAAAGGATGGCATCCGTTCCCTCCCCTGCCCCACCAGTCTGAGAAGACAGACAATAGCCTACTCTAGGCCCTGTGGTTAGCTTGGCCACTGCAAAGGTTGCTGTGTCCCTGGCCAGTGTCCCTGGAAGCAACAAAGCAGGTCCTGACATCAGAAGCCTCTGTACCTTTATCCCTGGAAATGCTTGCACGCAGCCCAGACAGACTGGCAGAGATCAAAAAGGAAGGTTCCTTTGTGGAGGGAAAACACATGCGATCCTGCAGGAGCTGACCAGGAAGGGGAAGGCCCAAGTCTCCCATCAGGCTTTGCTCTCCTCCCGCCACCTCAGCAGAGGCCCGAGACTGCACCTGCCCAGTGGAATCCTGTGGTGCCAAGGCTGGGCACTATGCCACCCCTCTCTCCAAGAATACCTTAGCCTGGCAGGATGCCAGGCACAGTCAAGCTTGTGGCCATCAGGGATTTCCTGAAAACTGACATGCCCAGAAACCCAAAAGCAAATGCACAGCCATACCAGCAGCCTCATGAGTCAGATGGAGTGCTGAGACAGGGCATCCATGTGCTTCCTGAGGACGCACCGTATTGACAGTCTATACACATACCTCTGCAGCACAAGGACTTTCTAAGGACTATCAAAGACCTACATGTTCTCAGTACTGTGCCACGGGTACTGGTGATGGTGGGTCTCTACTCTCAGGAAGCACGTGACCTTGTCTGACAAACCAAAGGTCATGGGGGTGGACTATGAGCGACTAAACACCCTGCACTAAGGTGGGACTGACATGCTAACTAGATGCCAGAGTGTGGGCAGGTGTGGTCAGGAAGGTGGCCTGCTGAAGGTAAAGGACATGTGTGGAAACAAGAAGATGCATTCCAGGGGGAGGAAGAAGAGGTGACAGTGGAGACCTGCCTGCTTAGTGTGTGGTGGCCTTCCCATTGGCTCACCTATAGAGATTCTCTTGGGAGGGGTACCGGAGGGAAAAGATGACCTTCAAAGGTTGCCGTGCTTGTCCTTCTGTCTTTGGGCGGGGACCTGCCAGTTAACAGGGAGTCTCCAGGTGCCTGGATATTATCTAGCTCCTCTTGGGTCAGTGATATGTGTAGCACCCTAGAACTCTTGTTCTTGTGGGTGTGGTTTCTGCTCTGGGGCATAGGACAACAGCCCTGCCATTCTGGACAGTACCCAGAGCTGTGACTCCAGGCCACACCAAGGTGTGGCCAGTCAGGCAAACAGAACACCTCTGCCTATTAGGGATACACCACACCAGTAGTAAACGAGCCCAACTGGACTCTCTACAGGGAAGTAGATGATAGGGTTTGGATGAGTGTCCTTCAAAGACCATGAGTCTCTAGTTCTTGGGAGGTAGTGGAAATTTTAAGAGGTGGGGACTTGTGGGAGGTCTTGGGACCCTGGCTCCTTCCTCTCTCTTTCTGCTTCCCAGCTACTATGAGGTGAGCAGCTTCCTCAGCCACACACTCCCTGCCATGATGTACTACCCTACCACAGGCCTGAATGACCACTACCTGAAACCACTGAAGCTATGAGCCCAAACAGAACCTTGCTTGTAAGTTGATTTTGAATCCTCAGGTATTTTGTCATAGTAACAGCTGACTAACACAGTAAGGATGTTGATGAATTCCAAGATTGCTCACCTCAATGGTTCCTCTTATTCTGCTATTCCACAAATTCAGACAAAACAGTCTGAAATTTTGGGGACAGAAGAGAAACTGTGGGACCGAGGGAGTGGCGATGGACTGTCCATGCAGCCCAGCATTTACTCTTTGTCAGACCGTTCTTCCCCAGCAGGTCTCCTTAAAGACGACAAGCCTAAGCCCCAAAACCCGAGATGCTGGAGAAAGCAGAAGGCCTAGGTGAGGGATGTAATGGGGTGAGAGTGGGGGAATGGCTTCTTTTATCCTCGTGAACATCTGTTCTAGACTGCTTTTGAATGAGGAACTCCTTGGTTTAGGTCTGAAGAGAAAGGCCACACAATCTCGCCCCTAGCCCAGCTACATCCAAAGCATACCAGATTCTCCTGGTTGCCATGAGAACACATCTTGATTGGCAGTGCCAACAAAAGTTCACACACTGGATAGCATTTGCTCTGCTCAGTACCCAGAATCCCTCTTTGGGAAATAAGGAAACACAACTCAGAGAGGTTACCACTGGGTCCAAGGTGACAGCAGACTGAGGCCCAAAGGCAAGCCACTCATACTTGATCCTTGGCCCCAAGCCTTCTCAGTTCACACTGTTCCTAAAGGGAAGACGATAACTCTGATCTTTCAAGGCAACTGCCTGGGATTCTGTCTGTACCCTTTGAACTGTGTGTGAGGCCTTTCCACAAGCGACAAGCTGGGGAGTCTCCAAGCAAGAAAACACTCCCTGAATCTTACAAGTGGCACCAGCAGCCACAATGCACCAGCTTACCATGAACTGCCACACGTGGTTCTGAACCGTTTCTATATGCAAACACAAACGCAGGGGGAGTTTCCTATACGCATGGGGAATGCCTGCGAACTTGCGCTCACCATGAACTGCCACACGTGGTTCTGAACCATTTCTATATGCAAACACAAATGCAGGGGGAGTTTCCTATACGCATGGGGAATGCCTGCGAACTTGCGCTCTACAGGGAGTGCTCACAAGCTCTGCGCCCCCCCCCTTGAAATCCTTTGCAAGATCAGGGGCATTTGTCTGAGGAGAATGTGTGAGATTCTTTCAGAGCTACAGAGAGATCAAGGACTCAATTCCTGGAGGATCACAGGAGTTCTTCTAACCTGTGCATGCTCTGAACAGACAAAAATCCAGTGTCAATGGCTGAGGAGTAGTTCCACTGGAAGAATGTTTGTTTGCCTGGCATACACAGGCCCAGAGCTTGATCTCCAGTACCAAATAAACTGGGTGTGGTGGCCCATGCTTGTAATCCCAGCACGTGGAGGGTGGAGGTCAGAGGACCAAAAGTTCAAGGACATCATCAGCTACACAGTGCATTAGAGGCCAAGAACATGTGAGACATTGCTTCAAAACACCAAAACCCAAACCTCATTTATTGCCAAACATGTTATCAAATATGGGAGAAAGTCCTATGTGAATGGGGGTGGTCAAACTGCCCTGGCTCCTGCCAGGAGGGAACTAAGATGGAGATAGTATCTGAGGGAGCCACTCAGACTGCAGTACAAATCTGGCTAGGCAACTGCTAGTTGGTCTCAGGGTCCTAGAAAACACCCTTCTCGTTTGTCACAGACACTTGGACATTCCCAGCTCCACTCCCACATGCCTAAGGCCAATGACCATTTCCTGGAAGGGTTCTGACCCCCACATTATAGGCAGCACAGGGCAGCTCTCCAGTTCCACAGCCCTCATCATCAGCCATAGGACCAGGGAGCCCCAGAAAAAGGGGAAGTCTGATTAACCATGCCTCTTCCCTTTAGCCCTCCCAGGCCTGTGTTTGGAGAGGAGCCAGAGAGCCTAAGACACACCAGCAGAAGACCCTAAAGGAAAGGCCCAGGTTCCACAATACAATGTGTAATTAATGTGTAATTATACCAGACCCTCCAAACAAAGGCCTCCTCCCTGAGACCTGCAGCTTCCACCAGCCGGCTTCTAACTGATGCTTGCCAATGCTGCCTTCATTTCTCCCTGCCCCTCAATAAGGGTTTGTCGGCTTCTTCCATGCTTTGGTAGTCTTCAGAGCAGCACTCCCAGGACTGGGGAAAGAGCATGTGATTGGTACAACACCCTTACTGTCTATTGCGCAAATAGCTTGTGATGGTCTGGAAAATCCATTTTCTGTGTGAAAGCGACAGAGTTACCATGGAGGCCATACAAGGTTGGCTGTTAATTTTCAAAAGACAGAGAAATACACATTACTAAAGTTATGTGGTGTAAAGTGTCATCTTTCTTTGGTGATTCAACACAGGGAAGGTACCTGAGGATCCAGCAGCCTCTGGGGCATCGCTGTGGATGTTAGGAAAACTAGAGGCAAAGGTGGAAGCCTCACATCTTCCCAAGTCCTCAAGTCTCTACTTCTTTCTCGTTTGCAGTACACACCTTAGGAACAAACTCCCGAGAAACCTCATAAGGATGTGAGGGAAGCCATGGCACAGAATCCAGGGAGATGTGGATCCAATTAGATTCTGGAAGCTCCTCCCAGGAAGTTGTCCCTACAGCCTCCTCTATCAGTAAAGGGAAAGCTTCACCGAAGGTCAGCTTTCTCCCTCCCCCATCTGCAGCAGACTGCATAGCTACCGGGGTCCTTCAAGAATATAGGGTCCGTTGGAGTCTATGCCACAAAGCCAGACCAAAGCAATCCAATCACCGTTCTGCAGAGCACCTACATGCCCTCCTGCCCCTGCCACCCAGCAAGACCCTGTAGTACAAGGCAGGCTACTACTTTCCCCAAAACAAACTGAGAAAGGAAAACAAAAACTGAGAGGTGGGGCCGAAGCCCTTGAACAGAGGGAACTGACCAGATCTGTAGTTTGCCCCTAACCAGCGGGTCAGGACCAGGCTGAGGTTAGAGCACAGGCAGCCTCCTTTCCAACTGGCCAAGAAACCAAGCCTAGCTTCATTCTGGCCAAGACTTCGGACCAGGCTGAGGTTAGAGCACAGGCAGCCTCCTTTCCAACTGGCCAAGAAACCAAGCCTAGCTTCATTCTGGCCAAGACTTCGTTCAGCAGGAACTCAGGCCAGGACCAGCCAAAGTTAGGGGAGGCAAAACCACAATACACAATATCTCCAGGTGGCAAACGACCTGGGCCTGAAATCTTACCAGTCCTAGGGACATGCCTCAGAAGCTGGCTTGAGCAGATAACTGCTTATTCCCCGGGGACCCTTGGAGGAGGGGGACAGGTAGTGGGCAGAGAGGAAGAAAACACTGGCCCACACCAGGCATGGATCTGTGTATCCTCTCTCATCAACTATCCCCGGGGACCTGTGGAGGAGAGCCTCAGGGACAATGGTCCAACAGGTCCCCTTCACTAGCCTCGACCGGTCAGTTTTCCTCACCCTAGCCTGAGGCCCCACATTCAGCGGGAACGCAGAGGCACCTGCTGCCACCGCTCCATCCCCGTGGAAGGGGGACCCTGGTTGGTGCCTTCCGGCGCTCTCGTGTCACCCCCCCCTCGTCGGGGCGGGGCGCTCCGGGAGCCGCCGCGCCTCCCAGGCCCCCTCCCCGCGCTCACCTGGCGCAGGTGCTGCAGCAGCGTCCCCGCCTCCTCCCGCCGGCCCTGGCGCACCATCCGCAGCAGCTCCTGGACCATGCCGACGCGCCGGTGGTAGGGGGGTAGCCCAGCGCCCGCGCGCCCCGCCTTGTCCCCGGCGCGCAGCAGCAGCGACGCCCAGAAGTCGGGTCGTTCGCGGCGGGGGCCGGGCGCCGCGCCCGGGCTGGCTTTCTCCGCCAGGCTGCCCTTAGTCTGCCGAGTGCCCATGCCGCTGCCCTCCCGGGAATGCGCGCGCCGTGCCAAGGCCGCGTCCCCCGCCGGCTGCGCGCCTCCCCGGCGGCAACTTTGGGGGAACTGTTGCGCGCGGGAGGCGCGGGCGCGGGGCGGGGGCCGCTGCGGCCCGCGCTCCCCACGCTCCTCCCTCCTCGCTGTCCCGGCGCGCTCTCCGGGCGCTAGCCGCCAGCCCGCCGGCCCCCCCCCGCAGCCCCCCGCCGGCCCCGCCCCGCCCCCGCGCCGCCGCGTGTCTCCCTCCCTCCCCAGCGCCCGCTCGTTCTCGCCGTGCGGCTCTGGGCTAGGGGTGCCCGGCGCCCCCGCCCTGTATAGTCCCCGGTTCGGCGCCCCCTGCCGGCCACCATGCTGCGCCTGGTGTGGCCCGCGGCGCCCTGCCATAGGTCGGTGAGCCCGTCGCTGAGTTCCCTGCGTGTGGGTGAGGCCTGGGGGTGGAGGTGGGAGGAGGTCGGTGCGCGGAGCGAGATTTGGGGGAGGGGGAAACTTTGGAACTTGGAGGGCCCCAGAGTCTGGTGTCTCCGAGTGGGCTCCGCAGAGAATCAGTACCCCAGATTGTCCGTGGTTGAAGGCTCAGTATCTCAGGCCTGGCTCCGTGCCCACTGAATGAGCCTCTTCTCTGGGTCCGGAAATGTGCATTTAGCTGGCGTCTTGAGTGGTTCCGATGGTCGTTCCTTGGAGCTCCGGTAGCTTTCAGGGGTGCGGGTCGGGGATGGTGGTTAGTGCACAGACTCAGACCTGGATACTCTGTTTTTGTGAACTCTGTACTCCCTCCGACCCTGTTGAGAGGGGTCCCTTAGGTCGTCCTGCTACTACAAAGCGGAAATGTGGCTTCTGGTTGTACGTTCCTGTTGCCTTCTTCCCGGGTTTCTTCTGCCAACCCGGTGGGAACCCATGTTCCTTGGGAGGCATGTGTGCCCTGGTCTTGGCTGTAGGAAGGGCAGCATTTTTGTTCTTGTGTTCTTCTGGTCCGAGAGCCGCTTTAGGCAAGAGGGCTGGAGTCTACCACCTGCTGAGCCGTATCCGGAAAGCCTTAGGCTTCCAGATCCCTAAGCCCTCCTGGAGGTTAGGATAGTGACAGGTCAATAGTTGGAAGGTGAATACGCTGCTGCCCTCTAACCAACCAACCTCCCTCCCTCCCTCCCTCCCTCTCTCTCTCTCTTTCTCCCTCCCTCCCTCCCTCCTCTCTCTCTCTTTCTCTCTCTCTCTCTCTTTCTCTCGCTTTGTGTGTGTGTGTGTGTGTGTGTGTGTGTGTGTGTGTGTGTGTGAGAGAGAGAGAGAGAGAGAGAGAGAGAGAGAGAGAGAGAGACAGACCTGGGTGTTTCTGTTTTTTTGTGTTTGTTTTATAAATAAGTTTCTCATTAATCTGGAGCTCCCCAAGCAGGCCACTTTGGTTGACCAGTGAACTTCAGGAATCCACCTATCTTCCACCTTCCTAGCCTATGATTGTTAGGTGAATGCTACCACACTTGACTTTGTTGTTGTTGTTTTTTGAAGATAGGTCACATTATGTATCCCTGACTGACCTGGAACTTTGTATATAGACTAGGCTGGCCTTGATCTTATCCATTTACCTCACTCTGCCTCCAGAGTGCTGGGATTAAAGGTGTGCGCCACCATACCCGGCCGGCATTTTTTTCCTTTTGAAAAATTTAAAAATATTTTAAAATTAAATTTAAAAAAATTAAAGTTTAATTTTTTTTAAATGGGTTATGGATGCCAAACTCAGGTCCTGCTTGCAAGGCAAGCGCATTGCCAGTTGATCTGTCTCTTAGCCCAGTGGAGACTTTTTGGAAAAGTTATGTAATGACAGATGCTATCCAGGACCATCCTCATCAGGGTTTGGCACTAGGGGAGAGAGACCTAGCTTGGTTCTGAGTTAATAGCGAGGCAGCTGGGTGGGTGTTGATGGATGGGAAGCGCCCGGTTTAAGGGGATTCAGCTAAACTGGCCTAACAGAATTGCTGAAGACAGGGTGAGTCAACATCCCCTGCAGGCTGGTAGAGGGTGAAAAACCTCACCAGACATTGTAGGTGATTAGCCGCTAGAGTTCTTCCTAACCTGACTTGAGAAAACTCTTCGCTGGAACTGGATTCTACAAGGATGTGCACAGATGGGCCTGGAAGAGGTTTCGGAAGCCTGAGAAGTTTGGCCAAGCAGACACTCTTATCCATAGATGAACTCCAAGAAGAGGAGCTGTAGAAGTGAGAATTCTTTTCCTTCTTCCCAAATGTGTCATCCCTGCCAACCCCAAGTGCCTTGAGGACGAGGCCTTGAGTCTCCCCAGATTCCTTTTCCGAAGCCCACTCAGGTGTTCTTTGAGGACACTCCTCTGGGTTCACAGTTTAGTGCTGCATTCACACCTTCTTGGCTTTCAAGTGCAGAGTACACTTACTGCCTTGAGAATCTGCTGTGGGAAGAAATACCCCTGTGTCTTACTCTTGCCAGCACGCCACCCGGGAAAGTAACCATGAAGGACTCTTGCTGATGAGGCCCCTTTCAGGGGAGAAGTGGACACCACCCACCCAGAGACAGACCCTGTGAACTGAGCCAGCAAGTGGACCTGCTTGAGGATTTGTGATTGGGGTAGATGCAGTCTCACCTGGGAAGCGAGATCATTCTTCCTCTGAATCCCTCCTCTTCCTTATTTTTCCTCCCAGTTTTTCTCTTTCTGGGCTTGTCCTCAGTAATGACCATTCAGATCCCCTCCGTTTATTGAGTTTGTCCCCAGCTGCTTTTGCCGCGATTGCCCCACTTCCCTCCTTCCATTTCACTCAAGTTTCTTTTTTGGTTTGTTTGTTTTTTCAAGACAAGGTCTCTCTGTGTAGCCCTGGCTGTCCTGGAGCTCTCTCTGTAGACCAGGCTGGCCTCGAACCAGGGATCCCCCTCCTCGGCCTCCTGAGTGCTACCACACCCAGCTTCAGCCAAGCTTTTAAAAATGCCTCGTATTTATTGTTACAACTTCTTTACCTCCATTCATTCGTCTTCCACTACAGTTTGGCATCTGGCCACACCACATCATTGCAATGTGTCTTGCCGGTGACC